>NQII01002274.1:137480-171205 GCA_002778355.1 Clitarchus hookeri | reverse complement strand
TTGATGGGAAAAAATGTATGTTTACATTCATATTATTATCATATATTTTAACAAGCGTAACATGATACTGAATATTTTTATTATAATCTTTAAGTTATTTTGAATGTATTTAAAAAAAAGAACAGTCCTGTTAAGTTAATGTGTGATTTTGTAACGATTATACCCTATCCTCTTTTTTTTGTTGTTTAACTTCATCACTTAACTGTGAAGTCTCCAAATCTAAACCAAGATATTGGGTTACATCTTAATCGCACACTTTAAATACAATTAGAATTTTACTGTATTAGAATTAAATGGAACAGCAGAGGCAGCATACTGGCTACGAATGTTAAACTGATAGGCCTACTACATGTATGTGATAATTTGGCAGTGCACTTGTTGACAGTACTCGATACAAGTGTGTACCTGATACAAAGTAACAGGTTGATACTCTGTAACCCACCTCTAATACATACGTAGTAGGCCTAGTCAATTAGTTCACCTTGGTGTGCGGCTGCCTACATTCGGAGTTCCAGTCAGTCTTAGAACATTCATTGACTGCGGTTGTAAGAAACCCAGAAAATTGGCGTTGCCTGAAAAATAATACACTCTTGGTCAGTTCAATTAGACACACCTGTTTTGTTGGTGAAATGGCGCTGTGGTCGCCCAGACCACACATGACTGGGGATGTCATCAGGCCTTATATTGACCATATGAGTATCAGTCAAACACAAAATTGGATTTTATAGTTACCAGAGCGTTGGGGCCAGACGTATGGGGCACTGCATCGCCGAAGTCGTGCAGGCACTGAGATTTCCACGGGCCACCATGTCAAGAGTGTATCGTGAGCTCATGGATTCTGGTAAAACCACCGCTACCAGGGAAAACTGCCGTGGCGTACAAAGTATCGATGACAGTGGTCGCTGTCGGCTAGCTCGGTTAGAAACTACTACAATGTATTGATGACAGTGGTCGCTTTCAGCTAGCTCGGTTAGAAACTACTACAATGTACCGATGACAGTGGTCGCTTTCAGCTAGCTCGGTTAGAAACTACTACAATGTATCGATGACAGTGGTCGCTGTCAGCTAGCTCGGTTAGAAACTACTACAATGTATCGATGACAGTGGTCGCTGTTGGCTAACTCGGTTAGAAACTACTAAAATATATCGATGACAGTGGTCGCTGTCGGCTAGCTCGGTTAGAAACAACTAAAATATATCGATTACAGTGGTCGCTGTCGGTTAGCTCGGTTAGAAACTACGGGTAGACAGGCCACAGTTCCTGAGATCACTCTCCAATTCAGTGCTGAACCACAAAGACCTGGGAGCAGCCATACCTTCTAGAACCATCTCCTAGCTATGGGATACAGAAGCGGCCTCCTGACTAGGGTATCTCTTATTCACCTCCTCATAAATATGTGTTTATATGTAGATACACACATTTAAACTCTTACAAATAGAAGTGTTTAAGGAGCAAGCTTTGAGTTAACTTTTCCCACATGTAAGTGCTGCGCAGAACGCCAACAGGCAAGTTTTTCCTTTCTATTATTTTTTTTAACTAACCTACCATATTGCTAAGTGTTAAGTGTACGTCCGAGGTAGGGACGGGAGTTTAGGTGCGTCTCAGGGCTAGGCTCCATACGCCTACAGGAGAGTGAATTACATGCAAGGAGGCGTGCATCTTGGCAGAGAGGGATTAAAGCAGCCATGGCCGCAATTGGGGCCATGAACTGCATCCCTAAGTTGTTTCTTTAGCTGAGGATATAGCTAAGAAGGGGGAAGGGAAAAACCGACATAGGCACCGTAAAATCCCTCCTGACAGAAAATAAGTTCAAAACTTATTCATGCATTACTGACAATGCTACGGGAAACAGAAGGTGCGGAATACCATGCTCTTTAATGTGAATTGGAAAAGATAGAAGAGAGAGGGCGGGGCATGTCTTTTCTCTTTTATTCGTACCTTTACGGCTCCAAACGGCAGTTCACGGGAGCGTTTACCCCGCGGTATGTTGCGGGGAGCAGGGTGGTGACAACCTGCGCACACCAAACACTTTTCGCGTTGTTCAGACACGCAGGACGCCAGCGTATACGGAGAAAACGACTACCGTAACATGCTTCTTTTAGCCTTGAAGCGAGAAAGGCATCTGCTGTCTGTGATGATTTGCTTTCTGACAAGGTAATGCCGGAAAAGTCTTTGCGGTAGTATCGCGTGCCAAAACCACCTGCAACATTCCGTCCACACGAACATGCAGATATGTGTTAATAGCTGTAAGCCTTTTCACCTTAGAATATTGCACTGAAGAACAAAAAAAAAAAAAAAAAATCTGGTACACCTGCCTAATACCGTGTAGGGCCCCCGCGAGCACGCAGAAGTGCCGCAAGACTACGTGGCATAGACTCTACTAATGTCTGAAGGTATGCAGGAGGCAATTCACACCATGAATCCTGCAGGGCAGTCCACANTGCCGCAAGACGACGTGGCATGGACTCGACTAATGCCTGAAGGTATGCAGGAGGCAATTCACAACATGAATCCTGCAGGGCAGTTCACAAATCCAATCTGCGCCAATTTGGGAAAGGGTTGCACGTCTTTCACGTTTAATGATTCTCATCAGTCGTCGTTTGTCCCGTTCTTTCACGATCTTTTTCCGGCCAAAGCAATGTCGAAGATGTGATGTTTTACCGGATTCCCGATATTCACTGTACACTTGTGAAATGGTCGTACGCGAACATCCAAATGTTATCGCTATCTCGGAGATGCTATGTCCCATCTATCGTGCGCCGACTATAACACCACGTTCAAATTCACTCAAATCTTGATAACTTGCCATTGTAGCAGCAGTAACCGATCTAGCTGCCGACCGCATCGGGTTACTCTGATTGGTTCCATACCTCTTTTATTTGCATACGCACGCCTATACCAGTTTTTTTTGGCTCTCCAGTGTACATAGTTTCTGAGGTGGGAGACTTTGGACCGTCGTCTTACTAGCTTGGGCGAGGACCTGCGTCAACGGGTGCTCTCAAGTCCAAGTCCTGCGCTACGCTACTGCTCACCAGCCAGTCTGACCGGTCTTACTGAGCTTACAGGAGCCAGTGGGGCCGCGGTGACAGAGTGGTTAGGCTACTCACCTCTCACCTATGCGAACCTGGTTCGATTCCCGTTGGGGTCGCCCCCAGATTTACGCACGTGGGAATCGTGCCGGACGATGAAGCTGGTCGGTGCGTTTTCTCGGGGATCTCCCGTTTCTCCCGTCCCCTCATTCCAGTACTGCTATTTTCTCACCTCGCTTTACCCTCATCGGCTCTCAAGACCTCACTATTAAAAGCCACCCAAATCTCTCCATTGCACTACAGGATCCAGCAAGTAACCTAGATGTCCATGAAATAATTACTGCTGAATTTTTCAACAGTCAGTCTTATAAACCACAAAATAATCCGACATTATCAGTATTTTGAATCATATTTTAAGGATCGATTGCCAAAATAAACCAGAATATGCTGTATCGAATCCATAAAGTCCTTATTCCGATTGAAAAACTGCAGTAGAAGAAATACATAAAAGACAGTAAAGAATGCATCCTCTTTGCTGTTTTCGTACATTATGATTTGAGAAAGAAACAATAAATATGAACGCTATTTTTTTCTGAAATAAGCCTTATTTAATTCCCAAACGCCGTAATAACAAACCCTCTCAGCAACTGAATAAATATATAGGCCATCGTTCTTTACTTAAATCGCACACCTCTGAAGCGACTAGTAAGTCAATGAATACATGTATTTTGGGCAGCTGTAAACACACCTTTAATAAAACCAAAACTACAGATTTTTCAAAATAGTTTTCTTGAATCATACTGGTTCTGTAACGATGTAGAAGTGAAACGCATATGTGTTTTATACGAACCAAAAACTGCAGCCTCATAATAGGAATTTTTCCTAATTTTTTTCTGCCTACCGCGTGATAGTATGATACATTTTAAGACTCACGTTGTAATCCTTTCTATATTTATGTGTGTATAACTCGAGAATAACGCACATAGCACTGCAAAAAAATTTCCTTTAAACTTCTTAAAGTGTAATGGAAGTGTCTAACCTATACACCGTATGGTAATAACACCACACATCAAGCTGCAGATATAGGAATGTTCAGCGTCGCTAATGTANCGTTGTAATCCTTTCTATATTTATGTGTGTATAACTCGAGAATAACGCACATAGCACTGCAAAAAAATTTCCTTTAAACTTCTTAAAGTGTAATGGAAGTGTCTAACCTATACACCGTATGGTAATAATACCACACATCAAGCTGCAGATATAGGAATGTTCAGCGTCGCTAATGTACAATGATGAGAACTTCCCTCCGCATTTGACTGTTTCCTGAGTAATTGTAGGAACGCTACAATGAACGTATAGGGGAAGAAATTACCATTCTCGCTTTCTCACTAGACGTATACATTGGCATGGCAAATTTACAAATAATTTCTTAGAACGAAACTACGATTTGGCACAGAAAAAATGGACGGTGCCTGTGACGTCAGTATACTTGTTGGACTTCCTTGTGTACTTGCGAATGCTTTAGCGAGTAACGTGTGCTTTTGGAATTTTTGTTGATATTTTGTTGTTTCGCAGGACTTTAATGTTATTGTTATGTCTTCGAACACCAGCGAGTATTGCACAGTTCCACCAAGCGAAACTACATCGAAATGTACTCCCGATAAGATACCTGTGAATAGTTTAAGTAAAAAAAACAAAGCAAGAAACATGACTAAACGTACTGTAAGAACCGTAAAACATTACACGATTTGCGACAAAAGTACATGTTTTGTGCCTGAAAATCATTTTAGCATTAAGTAAATGTGTTTTCTTACCGTAATTGCACTGGCCTAATCCATAATATGGTAATGCTTATGATAAAGGCCGTGCTTGTTCGACCAACGAGAAAGTGCCTTTACGTTTCATAAAAATTTATGTGGTTTACCCATATGACAGGTAAGTGTATTTGCTCTTTTTCAATAATACCCGAAAACGTCCTTTGTCAAATATAAATACTAATATAACATTTAATCTCAAAAGTTATACGCTCCTGTTTACGCCCGTTACATAGTGCTACGTAAAAAGTATTTCTTTAATAAAACTCGTGTCATGCTAATTTAATCTGTGGAGGCCTGATCTTATTCTAAGTTTGTAGGACTAGTTAAAAAAAAAATTGGGATTCCAAAATGACATTACCAATTATCATACGCGTTTGGAAATAGAATGTTCGTCAAATGCGCCCACAAAAGACTTCACGTTTTCTTTTGAGAATGGCGAGGTATGTGTTTTGCAGGAAAATATTTAAATTAAGCATGACGATTGAGTCTAAATTAAAAAGGTTATTCGTGAGAGTAGAATTCCTGAAGAAAAAACTTATCTACACTTATGAATTCACTGCCTACTGCTGCATTAAAATTATGTTTTTAAACGCCGAGTACATTTCAAACGCCGACTACATTTCAAACGCCGACTACATTTCAAACACCGACGAACGCAGCGACGATTGAAGCAAAATCATGTTAGAAGTATCAGTAAATTTTGCAAGAAACATACTTTTCCAAAAACGATTCCACCCGTTTTTCAATGTCCACGACAACCGGCCGAAAATTCGTTCTCACGTATACTGAACAATATGATGGCGAGACCAATACATGTACAACTACGTCACACTTACGTTAGCCAATAGCAAATCGTTTTGATTGTATACAAAAGAGTTAAAAAAAAATTTACATTTTGAAATCGTGATAATTTGAAATACATAGTGCGCACGGGAATAATATTTTGTATGGTAGTGTTATATACGGTATTATTATTTTAATTGCATCAATAAAAGTGTATTTGATTTTCCAGGAAAAAAAATTATATTCGCGCTCCGAAGTGGCTTTGGCTTGTGCGTACTTACACCTTCTTTCCTCTTGCAGTAGCAAAGCTATATAGGGTTTCGTGGAGTTCCGTGCATTTTGCAAGGGGCGCGTGTCGCTTCAATAGCCGTAGGCTATCGCGTACAAAAGCAGTGAACAGAAGTATCGATCGATTGCCTTATACTTTCGCCAGGAACGATTTTACGTCAGTTCCCGTTCACAACCAGTACTTCGATCGACACCTCTTACCGGGAATAATGACAGCAATATTTGCGCAGGTGCGTCTTACTTGTCACCTCCGCCTGACAGTTGTATGCGAAGGGATGTGGTTTCAACCTACAGTAATGCGATTCATCGGCTGAAGTCGGTATTACACGTACGTTACCTGCTCTCTCTCTCTTTCTCTCTTTCTTTCTCTCTCTCTTTCTCTCTCTCTTTCTCTCTCTTTCTCTCTCTTTCTTTCTTTCTCTCTTTCTCTCTTTCTTTCTCTCTCTCTTTCTCTCTCTTTCTCTCTCTTTCTCTCTCTCTCCGCTATACCAACTGCTGCTATAGTCAGCATCAAATGAAATAAAAGTCACACAGCGTTAATTGAACGCAAATAATGGCCCTACATCTGCTGTAAATGTAGCAGATTTATGTAAAAAAAAATTATACTTCGTGATATGTCATGTTTTTGTGTTTCCCATCATGGAGAAATTTCGTAGCGTTTGCATGTATATGCATAATATACATATCTACATATATGTTATATACTCGTATACACATACTTGTTTTTTTTGTAGACTTACTCTATCACAATTTTATATAGCGCGCATTTCTACATTTTACCTTTAAGCTATTACTAACCACGGACCGTTGTTTAAATTAAATGCAAATGTGCAAATCACGTCAGGTTATTTCGATGATTGTGCGTTTCCAAGTCTCAGGCACGTTTTCAAGAAATATTTATAGCCTACGATTTCATTATCAGCATTGGCTACTGGAATTAACTTGTAGGTGAGAATCTCCATAATTCGGAATGAGAGAAGCGTTTCGCTGCACGATTACAATGAGAAGTGTGCTTCATTCTAAAGTTGGGATACGATTGGCTAAGTACGAACTTTGTGACGTAGCTAAGCCACGCGACAAATGCCACAGCCGATGCTTTACTAGCTTGTATGACAGACTTTGACCCCGTCCATAAGGAATAGGCCCTACAGTACAGCTTTATGCACAAAATGCATTGACAGGTAAGGGAAGTTGAGTCGATGATGTCTCGAGTGCATACTCTGGAATGAATGTCCCACAAGTACTTTGTTTTATCTAAGAAGGTCGGACGCAGATGACCATCTGAGGGCGACCTTCTTAGATGACTGTGATAATTGGTAATGTCATTTTGGAATTCCAATTTTTTTTTAACAAGCCCTACAAACTAAGAACAAGATTAGGCCTCCACAGATTAAATTAGAATGACACGAGTTTTATTAAAGATATACTTTTAACGTATCACTATGTAACGGGCATAAACAGGAGCGTATAATATTTGAGGTTATATGTTATATTAGTATTTATATCTGACAAAGGAAGTTTTCGGGTATTATTGAAAAAGTGCAAAAACACATACCTGTCATATGGGTGAACCACATAAGTTTTTACGAAACGTAAAGGCAATTTTTCGTTGGTCGAACAGGCACGGCCTTTATCATAAGCATTACCGTGTTACGGATTAGGCCGGTGTAATTACGGTACGAAAACACATTAACTTAATGCTGAAATGATTTTCAGGCACAAAACATGTACTTTTGTCGCAAATTGTGTAATGTTTTACGGTTCTTACAGTGCGTTCTTAGACACACATAGTTCTGCGACCAAGGAAGCATTGCCAGTGTTCTGCAAATCCATCCTTCCTCCTCAACTGTTGTAACACAAGCGTGACTTCGCTGCTTATGTTTGTCTCGTTTGCTTTTCAATGTTGAGATTTACCACAAAAAAATAAAGTGCTCTTAGCCATGTGACTGAAATGTATGAAATTCACATGCAACGAGGACATTATCAAAAAAGAAGACATTATTATTGAAGCATTATGTATCGTAATATTATTAGTGTTAATTACGATGTTGACAAGGATGATACCAGTTGGTGTCACAAGGTCGTCAGTGTTGAAGAGAGTTATGTTCTTCTGTCTTATCTATTTCGTTTTGGACTTCAAGCTATAACAGCTAAACCAGGAACTAGTATTTTGGAAATCTGTTTTTTTCCGTAAGCATCACAATGCTCCCAATCCTTCTTTTTACTAATTTGTCTGCATTTGATCTCCGTGATGTAATATGTTGGAAGACTTTGCCTTTACATGAAACTGTTTATAATCAGTCTTCAGTTATCAGTTGTGCGTCGGCAAATGTTTTATTTCTTTGATTTTCCAAGTCAAAAATAAAGCAAAATAACGTTTCAAAGCAAAATAGGTTGAAAAAAAATTAACGTAGATTGCGTAGGCGGCAGATTCGTTCTTTTCACGGCCGGATTGCCTTGAGGCTATTTTTCGATGAGGTGGGTGGGGCCGCAGTGGTGTGGTGGTTAGACTAATCACCTGCCACCAAGGTGAACCGCGTTCTATTCCTGGCGTGGATAACGTGGCGCACGATGCTGTTTGTCGGTTGGTTTACTCGGGGATCTCCCGTTTCCTCCCGACCTTGCATTCCGCCGCTGCTCTACCTTAACCTCATTTCACCATTACAGGCGCTAAGGCATCGGTGTTAAGCGCCTTCCAAAATCTATTAGCACTCTTTCAAAGTTTTTAATTTTTGTGTTTTTGTTTTCTCTGGTTGGTGGAACTGCGCAAGGGGAGGGGGGGGGAATACATTGGAATAGAGTTGGGGTGTTATAATAACAATTTTATCTTTTAGCTTTGTTTGAGTGCATACGGAAACGTATTTTTACATACAAAGTGTGAGGCTCCGCTTGTCGTCAGAGCGGAGCCATCAGGGACTGTTACAGTTGCTCAGAGAAGATGACCGGGGAAGGAACTGGCCACGGCATGTACCAAGGAACTATTCGGCATTCGACTCAAATGATTTAAAAAAAAGCATGGAAAAAACGAGAACGAGATCGAAAAGTGCATTCAGGATGACAAGACCGGGAAATAAACCCGGGTCCTTATAAATGTGACTCCAGGGTATTTGCCACTGTACCCCCTTCCTCATTTCCCACATACACTTTTCCTGTGAAGCATAATTACATCTTAAAAAGAATGAACAGTAAACATGTTTCTTTACCTAATTGTTATTTTGCTCAGGCCTACTATAGTACTATTCTCTCAATGGTATTTGTTTCAAATAATGTTTTACTTGTTTATATTTTACTCTTGTATAAACCACCATCATTACTGCTAAATGCCGATATAAGCGTGGGTTATGTAAACCACACAGTAAGTATTTCCAATTCTTTGAGTCACTCTATAAACATTGGCTAAATTTAATTATGTTCATACTCTCTGTTAGGTTCTAAATACACAAGAAATAAGCTAATTAATTAATTGTTTTTTTATTTGACAGTTGTCATAAAACCACGCACTTTAAAATACAGTATATTGTGTCACTCTATACGTTTATAGGTTTTAAGTATTATTTTATTTTCTAGGGCTTCCTTGGGACATTGGAAAATGTTATATAATTCTTAAAAATACAAAGCTCTCTGTATTTCTGCGATATTTTTCTTTCTCTGCGTTTCAGCACACAGTTTTTCTCTAAGTTTGGCTGAAAGTTGTTAATCTGAGATTCGCAAACAAAACACAGGTGCACTGACATCAACTATAAAACTGTACTTACAGTATCATGTTTAATTTTTCGTTAAATGCCACACACTACATAACTTAGGGTTGAGCATAAATTAATCGCAAATAACTCGTGGCGCAGTTTTACAGCACAAGTGCCCAGGCAGAAAATGTTATCAACCTCGGTTACATTTGGGCATAAGTTTTGTAATAAGTCTACAATGAAAATAAATAAACAACTCACCTGGGAAGGAGTAGTGTATTTGCACGTGGAATACGTAAACGTTGTATAATCCATTCGGTAACTTCCACCTTTCCTGAAGCCCTGCTAAATTTATATTTTAAGGCTATTCATCCATCTCATGCAGACAAAGCTTAAGTAAGTCTAGAAAATCACATCGAAAGGACGACTCACTGCATTTGTGCACACTCAGTTTAGTAATACATATGTTCTCTCTGTTGTATTCGTATTAATTATAAATGAAATATTCTGATTTATTGATAACATTTTAGTAAATGTTGAGTTTGACAAAAATTAGGATTCTTTAATATTAACAGAAGTGTAAATCACTTGTGATGCGCGACATATGTGGGAAACAACCGAACTCTTCGTACATGGGCTGCTTTTTTTAAGGTTTAACTGAAAAAGCGTCAAGATACTGTGAATGTACTATAGTTTATGGTATGCTACTACGAAATACCACAAAAAATTAAAAAATTCACAAAAAAAAATTTTTTTTGGTCACCACAAAATGTTTTTTTCTCTCAATAAATTGTTGGTTCACAAACAAACAATATCAAACTTTTCACGAAATTCTTATAACCAATTCAATCCATGTGCTGTGTACTATCAGTAGGCTGAGTATTGCCAGCGTGAGTGCGTTCACACGCGGGTTGCAGACCAGCTATTGACAGGCGCTGGAAACGATGCCACTTTTGCGACACCACTATAAAGTTGGTAGTTCTACTTTACAACTAACGGCCTTTGTAGGTAAGACGGAATGTTATTAGAACTTTCCGGATTATTTGGGGTCTTTCTCTGCACGCCCTCACGATATCAGTCTCAAACTTAATATTTGAATATTAATAATGCTGAGGTGCCCGACAACGCCTCGTGAGATTTCGTAAATAGGGTACCAGTTAGACGTTAAGTCGATTTCTTTCTTTGAGGTACGTCTCAAAGACGTACTTAAAACTCGAAACTGAGTCTGAAAAGACTTCGTTGCCAAGAATGGTTGACGCATGCAGCATGTAACATGCAATCTCTAATGACAATTTTCAGCAGACGCGTAATCGGTGCGTTCGTTGTTACGGGATTTGGAGGCCATGCCTTTGATTTATCAGCTACCAATAACTAGTTTTCGGTTACTTTCTCAGCGGCTCTGTTCGAAATGTTCTTAAGGCGCCCGTCTACCTGGCGCTTGAACTGCGCTGCAGAGTGTTCGAAATACACGTTTTTCAACGAAACTATTAAGCGTGCGTCCAACGTGCTGATCTACGAAAAGAACACACACTTCAGACGAGAGCTGTTAAGTACTTTCAAAATATCACGTACGTTAGAAGAATCCATTCAGAGTACTCCAAAACCGCTAAAAACGGCATTTCCAAGGCGCTGTAGCTCGAAATGCACGCATCAGATACATACAAAACTGCTATAGGGGCCTGCACTGAACCTTCCTAAAGACTTCCCACTAATAAAATAATATGGTCACCGCTGAAAGTCCCATAGGTACACGCAGCACGACGAGAACACTGCACGCCAGTTCAGAGCCTTGCGCTTAGCGGCGATGGCGTACTTGATGCGCATGGCAGTGTCGTCATTATCGCCCCCGCGCTTGTCGACCTAAACGTGGGAAAATGTTCCAGGTAGACGGGCGCCTTTTATGCTGTGAACGTATTGCAACGTACGTCAGAACGTTTTTACCAAGCTCCAGTCGTGCCTGCGTAGTCGTACACACTCCTTACTCAAAACACCTGCAAGGTTGCCTACATTCAGGGGAATTTGACGTTTGTCGAGTCTTCAATCACGCACCGACTCACATTCGCGAATTATAAGAGTTAGTTTTCATTCTTCGCCTACGGATGTGAGCCTGCACATGGCAGCTACACGATATCTCGAACATAATCTACTGCTTAAAACAAAAACGAGAATAGCAATTTTTTTTTAGAAAATTTTAAAATCGCAGAAAAAATTATAAAACCTTGGCGACTGAAGACTGAGGCATGCCTCCGTCTTCAGCTTCGTTGGCGTACGTTCTATCTCTTACGAAACTTCTTGGCGTGATAGCAACACAGATATCACTATTATGGACTGTGGCTCCATTGGCTATTTTTCATATATTGTGACTCGTTATGACGTCATGTTTGTGATGTACTTTCATATATATACTAGTCCTTTATTGTTTGTTACATGACTGATTTTTCGTGTTCAGGACGGTTTCATATATTTTACACTTGGTTTCCCCGACACTTGCATGCTGACCCCTCACTGCTGACCCCTCACTGTCGACCTCACACTGCTGACCTCAGTGCTGACCTCACAGTGCTGACCTCAGTGCTGACCCTTCAGTGCCGACCCTTCAGTGCTGACCCCTCAGTACTGCCTTCTTGCAGTATCAACGCCGAATAGTTGTCTTTAACAACCGGTCAGTTTTCTATGGTTGCAATAATTTATATCACCATCCAACCATTCGATTTCGAAGCTATGTTGTAATTCTCTCTGTAGTGGGGTAGAGTGAAATCTGTATGCACCTATTTGCTAGACGAGTGCGTGTAGGCCGATGCGTATGTCTATACTATTTCAGACCCTACACTCCTACATGCAGCGGTAACATTGCGACGCGCCTGTACGTACACCTTTATTTTCTTAACATGCGTAGACGGTTGTTACATGTCCCCGAACTTCAAAGGTTTGGAAATACTGACCAACTATGCTTATAACAGGGCTTAAGTCCTACTTGCCCTTTTCTCCTTGGTTGCAGTCGGAAGGGATGACTGTGATATGAATTAGGTGGTCGTAGCTTCGCAGGGTGGGAAACGTTGGTAAACTATGCTTATAAGAGGTCTTAATGAGTGCTTATCCCTACCACCCTATTTATCATCGGAAAACATTTCAATGATATGAATTTGGTGACTATAGCTTCTGTGGGTGGGAAATGGCAGCTAACTATGCTTATATGAAGGCCAAAGGTGTACTTGACCCTGCGGTCCTTTTCGTCGACGGAAGTGATGTTATAAGTGTTATGAATATCGGTCGACTATGCTTAGAAGATGCATTAAAGTATACTTGACTTTACCACCCTGTTCTTCATCAGAGGAAATGTTTATGATATGAATTTTATGCCTATAGTTTTTGTGGGTGGGAAATGGTGGGCAACTATGCTTATAATTGGGTTTAGGGTGTGCTTCACCCTACTGCCCGGTTCATCGTCGGGGCGATGACTGTGTTCTGAATTTGGTGACTATCTTAAACTGTTTGGAAATTACAACCAACTATAATTATTAGTAGGCTTAGGGCATACTTGACACTGGGGCCCTTTTCGTTGTGGGAGTTGATGCCTATGATATGAATTTGTTGACTATTTCTTAAATGGTTCGGAAATTACATCTAGCTATGCTTATAATTGGGATTAGGTCATACTTGACCCTGAGGCCTTTTTCGCTGTCGGAGGTGATGCCTATGTTTTGAGGACAAATTATAAGAAAATAATGCATATTGGGAGGACTCTGAGAAACGCCATGCTCGAAATGCAAGAGCCTGAAGTGGGGACATCTGGTAAGAATATGAGAAAACCTTCCCCATATGGAATGCAAAAGTGTGAAATAGGGACATGGAGAATGGATGAGAGGTAGGAAGGATACCGGGAGAACACTGATACAACCATTCACGATAGGATCTAATATCATGGTGGGGAGCCAGGAGGGATAGCACGGAGAAAATCATGACGTCATGCCTGGGACCTGGGAGGGAGAGCATGGAGACAACCTTGGCATTATGGTGAGGACCTGGGAGGGGTAGAAAGGAGAAAACCTCTGCCACACAGAATTCAAGAGAGTGAAGTGGGGACATCGAGAATGGTCTAGAAGCAGGAAGGATACTGGAAAATCTCTGAGGCAACCCCCTGGGATAGATTCTGGCATCCTGGCGGAGACCTGGGAGGGATAGCATGGAGGAAACCCTGGTGTCATGGTGGGGACCTGGTAGGGATAGTCTCGCATCCTGGCGGGGACCTGGGTGGGATATCTCAGAGGAAACCCCAAGCATCTGGGTGGGATAGCACAGAGAAACCCCTCCACACTGAATGCAAGAGCAATAAGTGGGGACATCCGGTAGGAAGGAATGAGAGAACATAAGAAAATGAAGGAGATCGGGAGGACTCTGAGAAAAACCCCACATGGAATGCAAGAGTACGAAGTGGGGATACTCAAGATGGCCACCATTGGTCAATAATTACAGAGCGGAAGGGGAACTCCAACAAGGCCTATTTCGGCAAGGAATGATAGAATGGGAGGTTGCTGCGTGAGATAATCCAGGATGGCCGCCGGATTGTACACTTGTCCCTGCCAGGACGCCAGCTGGTGCAGAATCTACCATTTCATACTAATCGTCTGCCTATAAAAATAATATGGCTACCAGAAACATAAATAATTGCTTGAAGGGTTATTGGATGGAACCGCTGAGCTCCTTCGCGTAGGCCAGCAATCCCGAGTCGAACCGAAGTATGGGTTCCTAGATTTGCCGAGGCCTGCCGAGCATTTCCGAGTCAAGCTTTTAACTTGTCTCTACTAGGCAACCTGAGTTATACAGGCTGGTGGCTAGTAGGTTATACAGTTGAATTAATTTGGTGCAGACTAAGGGCACATGTGGTTGTTGCATTAGGGGTAAACAAATACTCGTATTCTCCGTTATTTAACACACCAGTCATTTATTGGTCTGAACGTAACATAGGTATTTACACACACTGGCGAGACTGAGCCCTCCTACTAGTCGTAGGCCTGAAGAGCTGGTGGGCTGAATACTATGCGTCGGGGAAGGTTGTTGAAGGGAGACGTTTCTCTACTTATCTGTGACTGCGGCTTTTGGCGAGTTGTCTTCGTTGGCAGCTGAGGCATGGTGAGTTGGGTGGCCCATTTTCAGGCCCTCGGACTGGCTGTCATTCGCATGCTGTACTTAGTTGGCTTCTTCCTGCGGCTTTGACTGACTCTCTCGGAAGTCCAGGATTGGTTTCCTGGAAATTGTACTTTCTCTGCGACCTCGACTGGCGTTCCTTGTCGTCCTGCGTCCGGCTCGCGTTTCTGACTTCCCCACCATGGAAACCGCCACTACGTTTTCGGAAATGAACTTATAAGTTCTCGGCATTTCTACTCAGTTTGTCTCGGGAATTTACACATGAAGTTTCGGCTGTTCCTGGGTTCTCTCCCTGGCGACGTCACTATTGACTGACTGACTGACTGCTTGCCTCATCGCCATCCGGCACACGACTACGTATTCTCGGAATTTAGCCTCTCGGTATGGGGCTGCCACTCATTTCCGGGAATTTACTCATATTCTGGCACTGTTCTCATCACACGACTGATTACTCCGGTGTCTGATTCGCCTTGGTTTCGGCGGGAGACCTAACTCCTCTCGCGGCTGTACCGCCGAACAACTCCCGTCTCGGCTGACGATAATTGACTCTACCAGGATTCGAACTCCGGCCTGGTGATACGACTGCCTCTCGCCCTAACTGCCTTCTCTGTCTCGCATCGCGGCTGCTGAACAACTACTTCCCTTCTCGGCTGAACAACTGCTCGTGAACAACCGATCACAACTGATTGTACATTACTGCCTGGGCCGGGTCCGAACTCCGGCCTGGACTGCCTCACCCGACTGCCGACTCTCTGCGTGCGATATGTCTGCCTGACTGACTCACGCTGGTCTGGCGCCTCTTGACGCTCTGAAGTGACACGAACAACTGATCGAGAATAACTCCACCCCTTCCTTGGCTATGCCTGAATTTAACCCATCTCCTGCAGTTTCTCGAGAGAGGAATTGGGAAATCCCCTGTGTACCTAGCACATTTTTTGTGTAGGATTTCGTGTCTCGTCAGTGGCTGGCGTGCTCTAACTGTGGTGGAGGGAGGGTGTGGTAGGACGTTTTCGGGGATTCCTGGGAGCTGTGTCGGCACTAATTCTCGGTGGGGGTTCCCCTGATTCCTTCGTCGAGGGCTTATATCAGCTATTTCTAGGGACTCACCCTGTTTCTCTTAACCTCGGTTGATCCCCGACGGTTTCTCCCTGGAAGTTTCGTTGTCACCTGCCTGCCCTGGCTGGCTGGCTGGCTGCCCAGGACAACTATAGCAGGGAGTGAAAACAGTGTAATGACTATCCCCTGTACCCGTCACACGTCAAGGGTTATTGGATTTAACCGCTGAGCTCCTTCGCGTAGGCCAGCAAACCGAGTCGAACCGAAGTATGGGTCCCTAGATTTGCCGAGGCCTGCCGAGCATTTCCGAGTCAAGCTCAAGACTCCCAGCCACAACCACACACTCCCATTTAAAATACATTGCTCAAGAATCAGCATATATTCACTACTTATCACATTAATTTTGATTTGGTATTTATGCTCTTTACATTCTCGAAGTTGCTTCGATAGACAAAATGAATCCGCCTGAATATCACAAACTTGTTAGCCTTCTTTCCGAAGGAAAGATCAAGATAGGCTTATGCAATCACCCTTTTGTCTGTCTGGAATGTATATCCCCCTCTAATACCTTAATTGTGAAAAATTAGGGCACTATGTTCTATCTAGACAACCATTTAACCGATTTAAACCTAATAAGGATGTTGAATTTAGAAAGCGATAATGTTATTGGATGTTAAGGGCCGCCCAAATCTCTCCAATATGGAGTTATTCAACCCATGTACACCAAACTTTGTACATTGATACTGCATGATATAAGCATTCAATTAAAAAAAATAATGTTATTTATCCGCCATTTTGGAAGATAATAAAACATACAAAATAAAGTTTTTATGTTATATTGCGGTAACTACACAACTAATTCCTGCCAAATTTGGCATATAAGTAATAAGTTACTACTGTAGGCCATGTTCATTTGTCTTTAAAATGAATAAGGCACTCATTTTCATAATTGCGGTAGAAAAAAATATTTTTAAGTTCAGTTTCAGTATCTAACATACCGTTTGACCAATTTCGACCACACTTGTTTGTAGATAGTAATGGGGTAGAGACCGGCAAAATATACTCGTAGAGAGATGACTTATTATGAGAGTTCTATCACATCTGTGTGAGGTAAATTACGTCTTTGTAATAGGCTGTTCACGGTAAAGTGAGCACTTTTGAGATCTTAGTTACTTTTTCTTTTCAGCCATTTTTTTTTTCATTTAACCATCTTTTTTAAATACATATTGTCATGTAAGTAATAAACACTGTGTGTACATTCCACTGCGATTGGAGTTAATATCTAAGGTTATAACAAAATATATTTATTGGCTGTTATTCCAAACGAGAGGGCTTTCTAAAGAGCTCACTTCGCCTATATAAAACCTCATAGCCACTCCAATATGGAAACTGGCCTACGCTCAGGTTCTTATCTCGGAGGTACCCGATGCTTTTATACATTTGCTTCTATTGAAAATTGTTTGCTGAGCTCACTCTCTCTGGTAATAGATCCGAAATAATACACATCTGCATTATTACTTGAAAACCACCCAGGCGCCACAAGAATAAATGAAATTGTGCGTGGGTGCCAACTCATTATCACTTTTTTTTAAATCGTGCCCCTATCTTTGGGATGCCAAAATAACTGCCCCCCCCCCTGGACAGCTACATTTCAGAATAAACAAAGGTAAAGCTAGGATCACGCGAGAAAGGGACGACATCGGGTCGCTAAAACTTCATTTGTGCTCATGACGTCAGCGATGTAACGCGACAGGTACAAAATCAATACGTGTCACGTATCACTTCAGTTGGAATCGGAAGCGCAATGGCCAGGCTTGGTAGCCGACAGGCAACGAGTTTAATAGCTGTACATTTTGCACGTCATATCAAAAATTCGCTGTCTGCATAAAAATATATTTTTTTTTTGTATGACCGATATTGGTTGATATTGTAACGTATGTCAGTTTGCCAGGTTTGGCTTGTGCGATCGAAACTTAGCCAGTAAGGATCTCGAAAAAATGGTTTCGATGGATCAAGATCATTTCATGTGTTATAGGGAATACACACACGCCTACTTTACCTTAGATTTAAATGAAATTGATGGTATATCTGAACGCGTAGCCGTAATACTGATTATTGCTCCATCGCACATGTTAATAAGTTAACTTATATTAGGCTTTTATGTAAGCCGGTCCCGTGATAAAGTTAAAAACATTCAGAGACGTTGAAGACTGGTAAAATCATTCCATTGCAGATAAAGAAGTACAAGTTATCCCCACGGAAGCCAACTCATTTTTGATTGGAGGATACGGCAGACCTTGACACGGACGCTGGAAACACGTTTTATTAAGATACTGTAGTACACTCGCAATGAACATTTCCGTATTCTAAACGTAGATTTCCGCCGAGTCCCGTGGAACTCGCCAAACTGCCACGTGGTGCAAGTTTTATTATCACATTAAAACTAATTTTGAGGACAAATAATTTATTGTATTCCATTTAATACGTTTAACACATTGAATGAATACAGCATATACCGTCATTTCCAACGATTTTCTTCTCCGGAAAATGAGCCACGCAATATAATATCGGAATATGGCGTTAGAGATGAGAGCTTTTCACCTAAGGTAAGGTCAATTCTGCTCAGGTTGGGAACTTAACGAGATTTCTTATGGCAGAGTTTGGCATAGGGAAAATTTCCTCCGCTAGGTGCGCAGTGTTCCAAAAGGCAACTCTAATTAAAATTTTGAGCTACGTGAATTATAAAACAGAAAGATTTTACTCAGTAAGGAATTTATTTTATAGAATATTTGATTTATGATTATTGCAATTATCCTGTATTTCAACGTAAAAAATAGAGACAATCTAGTACTTTGCCGACACTAGCGCTTACCTAGTGGCAAAAAGTTTCCCTTTGCCAGACTTTTAACATTGATCTCCTCAACCTGTAGTTGAAGTGACCTTATCTAAGGTGAGAGAAACTCGCATCGTAATCAGAGTTAAGTGAACAAACTGCTCTGTCAGCATTTCGCTCCTGCAGTTAGTTGCAGGATCGTCAGGGCTGTATGCAGGTTAGGTATATCCCAGCCGGAGTTAACACTGTGAATGAGTCGTTCGAAAGACACGCGCATCTAAGCGTAAAGCGATAGACATTGCTCTAGGTTGTTCACGGTTAATCGAACACTTCTGAAAACCCTGCTTAAGATCTACTTTTCTCCTCAGTTTATATCCTTCCGCCATACGTAAAATTACATTGTAATGAACCTATTTACTTTGTTCATCCGCAAGCCAAGCGAAAACCTTAAATTGTTAGAAATCTAAAATGCCTTGCTGATAAGCTTATACGTAATTGTATTGCAATGTGTATAAAACAAAACAAAAAATTATTGGTTTGATTTGCCAGTAATTTAAAAGTTACATTCGCAATACAACGTCAAAACTTGGAGCTCGCGTTGCCAACCTAACTGGAAGCCCTGCATGCCACTGCGCACGGTGACACACACGCAGCTTAACGGGCAGTGCATTTTTTTTTTCAAATGTTGATCTCAAAAGTGCTCACCTTGCCGAGAGCAGCCTTAAACGTGAACGGACTGTACTCGGAGGCCGTCCTAAAAGCGATGACTGCTTCATCACGGAGCGTGACTCAGCCGGCAGAGCTGATAGCCCGCACTCTCGCCTACGCGTAAATAATAATTAAATAAGGATACCTAGAAGCAATCATGTCCCGGGGGTCCTAACAGCCAGCCTGCTGCTCCTTCCTCAGGGCGGGGAAGAAAAATAAAAACAAAAGTAAACTTTAAAAAGGAAAGTAAAAAAATAAAAATAATAATAAAGCTAGCCGCGGGCAGCGACCGAGGAGCGAGAGGCATTGTGAAGGAGGTACACATGTGGGTACTAACAAGGGGGAGTAATGGTGTTTGTTTGTGAGATCGTGACGGCCTGAAAAGGCGCCCCCCCTTCTTCCCTTTTCCCGCCCGCTGATTGGCTCTCGACGGCGTCTAGCCGTGCTGCTCGCCCTCCCGCGCCGCTGCTATGGAAGCCCGGTAGCCGTCTGGACGTAATTGCTGTTGACGTGGTTTTGGCCGGGGGGAGATGAGGCTGCACCAAGTTAAACAGACCTTAGAAGGTGGGGCCATTCGAGAAGATGCCACACACTGCCGGATCGCACCAGCAACCAGGGGTTCCGGAAAGGAAATTTGTTGATGGGGGAGGGGGCACCCCCCTCTCTATTTTTCCAGGCTGACTAGGGCATCACATGAAAACAATGTAGACTAAGGGTGGTTCACGATAAACTGAGAACCTTCGAAATCCCTGCTTAAGGCGCCCGTCTACCTGGCGCTTGAACTGCGTTGCAGGGTGTTCGAAATACACGTTTTTCAACGAAACTATTAAGCGTGCGTCCAACGTGCTGATCCACGAAAAGAACACACACTTAAGACGAGAGCTGTTAAGTACTTTCAAAATATCACGTAAGTTAGAAACATCAATTCAGAGTACTCCAAAACCGCAAAAAACGGCCTTTCCAAGGCGCTGTAGCTCAAAATGCACGCATCAGATACATACAAAACTACTATAGGCGCCTGCACTGAACCTTCCTAAAGACTTCCCACTAATAAAATAATATGGTCACCGCTGAAAGTCCCATAGGTACACGCAGCACAACGAGAACACTGCACGCCAGTTCAGAGCCTTGCGCTTAGCGGCGATGGCGTACTTGATGCGCGTGGCAGTGTCGCCCTTATCGCTCCCGCGCTTCTGGGCCTAAACGTGGGAATAAGTTCCAACCAGACGGGGGCCTTAAGATCTACTTGTACTTGTATGCATATTATGTATTCTTCCACCTTATGTGAAATTAATGTTGCCACGTGTATCATCGCGTTATTAATGTGTCGGTCCAGTATAACCTTGAAATAATTAGGAAAGTAAATGTTTTACAAATTTTCTTATCATTACATTTTGAAGAATTGAAAAAAAAAAAATATATATATATATATATATATACAGGAAGCAAGAGAAAACGTTTTAGTATTCAAAAATGTTTACTTGACTATTTTAATTCAACGTTAAGACACGTAACTACTCTCCCTCCGTCGTTACCAACCTACTGGCCGCATGCCGCTCGGTGTGCCGGTTAAAATATATGCAGGTAGGGGCGGTGACATTTTTCGGAGGTTGATTTCAAAAAGTGCTCACTTCATTGTGAACAGCCTTTAAGAAGCTTGCCTACCTAAATCTTGAAATGTTTTGCAGGGTGTTTTATAAATAGGTACATATTATGCCACGAACCTATCAAAGGACGTTTCCAATGTGCTGATCTACGAGAGGTACACACACTTGAGACGAGGCCAGTCGAGTGCTTCCAAGACGTCACGCACGTTAGAAACACCATCTCGGAGCACTCCAGCGCAGCTAACAACGGCTATATCTCAAAATATATGCGTCAGATACATACAAAAACACTTAAGAGCCCTGCTCTGAATTTCTCTACAGGCAGCTTAAAGTATCATAGGTAATTAATTAATTAATTTCCACCTCACCTCTCTTAGTCAAAGGCCATCCGAGGTTTTTGATTATTTTCCTTTTCCTTTATTCCACACCTTTCTATTCTTCTTCTTCTTCATATTTTTCTTTCTTATGGATTCTTAATCTTATTTTTATTATTCTTTCTTCTTTTATCATTCTTCAAAACCCTTCGTCATTTTAACCATCTTTACTTCTTATTCTTCTTTTCTTTTTTTCTTCTTATTCTCTTCATCCTCCTCATCAACAACTTCATCTTCTATTCTTCTTCTTCATGTTCTTATTTCTTTCTCTTATTTGTTTGTTTCTATTTTCTTACTCCTGTTGTTCCTGTTCCTCTTCTTCTTCACTTCATCCTCCTAACAGCTACTTCCTATAATACCCATGTTCGTCGGGACGCCTAATCTTTATCTAGAGTCTTCTTCTTCAGTCCCTCTTCCTCTTCCTATTCTTTCTTGTTTCCTCCTCTTCTTATTCTTCTTCTTCATCTAATTTTTTCTTATAGTATTTTCATATTCTTTAATTATCATATCATATCTTCTTCTTATATCCTTCTTTCAATCAGTTAATTTTTTGACCATCTTTACATCTTCTTCATTTAAATCTTTACTTTAAGTTTAAAGTTTTCGAGTTTTTTTCTTCTTATTCCTTCCCCTTTCTCATAGGTAGAGGCATCACGACGAGACCGCTGCAGACAAGTTCAGAACCTTACGCTTAGGGGCGATGGCGCACTTGATGCGCGTTGGCAGCTTCGCCCTTATCGCTCCCGCGCTTCTCGGCCACAGACGCCGAAAGTAACTGCAGGTAGGCGGGGCCCTTAAGAACGTCCAAGAGACTAAACTTGCTTTCATAAATGTTTAGCACATTACGTCCTTTTCGGTTGTGATGTAAATAACACCGTGAGAAAAGCACGCCGGTGGACGATAACTTCGTATCAAAAACGAATGACAAACGCAATAGCTAGGAATTTTAAATGTATTGGGCCCATAGATTTTCGTGCAAATCTCAGAAATGAACAAAACTAAGACTTCTCTATACAACTCAAAATAATTGTTCACATTATTATAATTTCTTCAGAAATGTTTTTGGAAATTTGTTTGCGGTTCGCCAGAACTTCAATTTTGAATTTTTCTTAAATAGAGTAGATCTAAAATTTAAAAAAAAAAAGTTAAGACCCTAGCTAGCTACAGCTGATCTTGAAAGTGTCGGAATTTTAAAGAAATTTCAAAATGCTACTCTTCTAACTTTGATAAACCAAACCAAACCTTATATTGGAAAAATAACTTTGAAATCTGTACTAACAAAAGTTAATGAATGTTAAAATGCCAAAAGTTATGCTTAAAAAATATTATTATTATTATTTTTCAAATTATTTGATATTTTTATTGAGTTATTATGGATTTCGTGTCACGAATCCATGAAATATCCTTTGAAAAAAACTTTTGTACAGCTGTAAGCGGTCACCATATTTACTTCCCCGGCTACGTGGGTGATGTGGCGGACGACGTCGAGCCAGGCAACTGGTGAAACTTATTACCGATAATACTAATTAAACCTTACATTTGCGTGTCATTTTTCCCGAGACGCAGACAGCTGTTGTCATACGTGCACCGAGAGGAATGTTTGTTCCCGACAGCAAAAATCTTGTTTGTACGTGAACAAGCAAGTAAACCAATGTAGTTGCACCAACGAAATATTTTGTTGAGTAAACGTAACTTGAAAAGCAGCCAAAATTATACTTTTCATCGAATGAAATACACACTTGTGCTATGTGCTGGAGAAAAAAAAAAAAAAAAAAATTGCCTGTCAGCAAAATGTTCAGTTAATCATCTGTGGCCACATACACACATGTCTGCGAAACAAACTTTTTACTGTGATTTCTGCCCGTGGAAGTGCGTTACAAGCTATAGCCAATGACCATTTCAATTATCGTCAATTTTGAATTATTCCGTTGTTGGCCGTCAGCAACGACAATATGTACGATCCACTATCGAGCGATCTTAGTTACAAACAAATCTTGGGTGCGACCGAGGCGCAATTGTGAACTTAACGACTCTTCATCCTCGACTCAACTATTCTAGTTCCAAACATCTGCAATGAGGATGACCCAAGTTCTATTCCCGTTCGGACCAACCTGATTTCGGTTCCCCACGTTTTCCCGAAATCACTCCAGACGAAAGCTGGAATGGTCACTATCAGTTCCTGCTTTTCTGAGTAACTTTGCTACGTATCTAATGAACTCGCTATTGACAAGACGTTAAGGTGGTGGTCTTCTTGCCAGCTTAAATTAATTTATGTTTCTTTATTAACTGTTAACATTTAATATTAATACTCATACCTTTATTATTACATATCCACAAAACTACTTAACGGAATTCCTGAAACCAGAATGGACTGACTTCAGTAAGTATTTCCTCATATGAGACTGGAAAAGAATAAATTGTGTGTTAATCTGTTTTGCTATTAGAGGTGAAACAAAAACCACACGGATAAAATATCGTGGTCTTAAAAATATAAGAGATGCCATATACCCTGATAGCTCTTGTTTAAAATATTGACGCTACTGCCACCTGAGTTATACAGGGTGGTGACTAGTAGGGTACTGAGATACTGTAGTTTGGCGGAGATTAAGGGCACCTGTAGTTGTTGCATAAGGGGTGAACAAATACTCTTATTCTCAGTTAGTTAACAAACAAGTATTTTATTTGACTGAAAATATCATGGGTATTTACACACACACTCACGAGACTGAGCCCCTCCCCCCTCCCCCCCACACGTCGTAGGCCTGAAGGTTGGGTTGGCAGAATGCTATGCGTCGGGGGAAAGGTTGCTTGAATGGAGATGTTTTTACTTAACTGTGACTGCGGCCTTTGGTGAGTGGTCTTTATTGGTTGGCGTAGCTGGGTCAGCTTGGCGTCCCTTCTCGGAAGTCCGGGGTTGGTTTACCGAGACTTGTGGTGTCTCTGCGATCTCGGCTGGCTGTTCCCGTCAGAGACCTTATCGCGTCTCCTCTCCTGCGTCGACGTCCGCCACGATCCGGCTCGCGCTTCCAACTCCTCCGCCTCGCGTCGAGGCCACCAAACAACTAACTTCCGTCTCGGCTGCGCTCGTGATTTAACTCGTTCGTCGCTATATTGAAACTACCCTTGTCAGCAATTTCTCGGGAGAGAATTGGGGAGTTCCCCTGTGTAACTCGGGCGTATTTGTGCCCGATTTTGTGCCTCGTCAGTGGATTGTGCGCTCCAACCAGGGTGGAGGAAGGGTGAGGATGGTGTCGCGGGGGATTCCTACGGCACTAATTTTTGAGCTGTGGTCTGCACAATTCTGGTCGGGGGCACCCCCGGCTTCCTTCGACGTGAGCCGCCTTATCTGCCATTTCTCTTGCGTGGCTGAAGGTTCTCCCCTGAGCCGTTCGCCTCGGGGCATTCCCTGTGTCTTTCAAGCCTCGGTTCATCCCCGGGGATGAAAGTTTCGTAGGCAGCTGCCTGCCCTGGATATGTATTAATAAGATGGCAGGGTGTGGTAATGGCGCAATGCCTATTCTAGTATGCGACATGAATCACGCTTTACTTATTCAACAGTCAATTCAGTCAATTTAAATGACGAGTTTGCGGAAAAATTCTCTTTTTCCTTCTTTGCTGATTCAGTGACATTTCCCACTGATTCATCAACCGTTTCATTCAACTGTTTTTCAGTCATTTTCTTTATGACTGATGGATTAGTTAAGCCAGGTGTATCAAATGAAGTAACTATCATCGTAAATGGGATAAATACTGAACACTCTAAACCTGAATGCGCTAGAATAACTCTTTTTTTTCAGTCAGTGAAGAAATTCTGACCGACTAAACAGTTAAGGTACTTTCAAAACACTTTTTTTTCTGGAAATTCATTGAAAATACGCCTGATTTACTTCACTTAACGAATACGTAACATATTCCTCTGACGCATTGTGCTATTTATCCCTCATCCCTGTAATTCTGTGTTACGAATTTGTGACGGCCGTGGTGTCTACAAGTATATTTATGTTAGCTTGACCTGTGTCAAACGAACCTCCACCCAACAGGCATGACTCTGCACCAATGGCAAACATGCAGCACTCTTGTTCGGCCAAGTGGAACAGAGCACCGGGTTCTGGCTGTGGCAGAGGCCAATGGAGAAATGGCATCTGACTGCAAAGTCGGCATGGTGTTGGTTTATCCCGCGAAATACCTTCCGACCAGGCGTTTATTCTTTCTTCTTTTTCTCAAAAAAAAAAAAAACACTTCGACTGCGCTGTTAGTGGCCGTACATAATACGTCTGGAAAGAAATATATATTAAAAAAAAAAAACTTAAACAACACCCAGAACTAATGAAAACATACCATTTTGAAATGTGAGTTTCGCCTTCTACAGTCCCGGTTTACAAGGTAACATTTCAATCTTTCATTTCGTTCTCACGTAATCTTCATAGCGGTCGGATTGGAGGCTGAAACTGCATTATCGCAATGTGGGGAATTGAATGCTCTGATAAATGCTATCTGCATTATCAATAATAATGTTACCAGCTGAACGGGAAACGAAAAGAAATCGCATATATGTAGTCCATTCGCGGTTTCTTCACGTTTTTCGAACCAAACCTTTGAAAAATCTGCCCATGTATGTCGTGTTTAGTTATTCACTAAATATGCCATGCATCACAGGCGTTTTATATTTCTGTTAACATGAAAGTGTCAAATTTTTCGTTAAATCGAAGTTTCACCTATATTTCATTTATAAACTATAATATTTAATTTGTAATAAATATGAATAAAAAACTGCGAGAAAACATTTACGTTCGAAGCGCCTAGTAAGAAGTTGTTCTCATGCAAAATATGATTGCAAGCGAGCGCGCACGAATTCGGTGCGTTGTTCTTTGGCGTAATTTTCTATGCTTAGTCAAGCTTAGTTTGGACGAGGCGGAGGAATATCCTGGAAGTAGAACTTTTTCAGGGCTTCAGAAAAGTGTGAAGTAACCGTGAATGAGTTATAGCATTTAAGGCTACATATTTCCCACGAAATTAATTAATACATATATCCTTTCTCTCCTAAGCTAATGTCGGTGTGATAGATCAGTTGGTAAGGTGAAAGCGTGGAATCAAACTACATTGTTAAAGATTTCCGTACATTTACGGACACTTTTACGGAAATGTACGGTAAGTATACGGAAACGCAATGCGTGGAGACAAAAAAACGGAGACTGTCTCCGTACATACTATATACGGAATGTCTCCGTATTTGCTATTCTCTTCAGGTTCCGGCAACGGACACTGTCGAGCCTACACGTACGTAGCTTTCTTTGTCACCGTAACTAGAAATCTAGTTTCTGTGGCATTCACGATATCCACGCCACTTCAAACAAAAAATAGCATCAGGCGTCTGTACAATTTAGCAACGTTTAAACTACACATACTTTAATATACACCAAAAAAAGTTGCTTCATTCGCTAAGTCAAATACCACAGTTATGCCTGCAATGGTACGAGCAGAATGTAGGCAGCCGCACACCATGGTGAACTTGTTGACTATTACTAAATGTATCTGATAATTCGGCAGTGCACTTGTTTACAGTACTTGATACAAGTGTGTACCAGATACAAAGTAACAGGTTGATACTCTGTAACCCACCTCTAATACACACGTAGTAGGCCTAGAAGTAGAAGTACGGAAAACTAACGAGAAAGTTTACGGAAATGTTACGTGAATTCACGGAGAGCTGTGTGAAATTTTTGTAAAGTTCGTAATTTTACGGAGAGTTTGGGAATGGTTCTGGAGAATTTCTTACCAGCACTTTTCCGTAAAATGAGTGAGAATTTTTTTTTAACAGTATGCTGTAGGTTCAAACCGCTATTAAAAACACGCTAGATTGCACATCAACTGTCACTGTCGGAAATATGTTTATTTCTCGTCATGAATCGGCTAGATTCAGTAAAAAGCAGTGTTTAATTTGTCGCATGCAGTTGGCTGTGACACTTACTCAGTCTGTGAAATTGTTTCCCTGGAACAACCAGCATTGGCTTTCCACCGATTAGATGTGGAGCCATTCTCACTTATTGTAGTATGTAGTTCCATTTGCCTACGAATCAGTGATTTCTCACTTATTCGACTCTAGAGTGCACAACGGACGGTTCCATATTATATCTCGGGTTCTACAATGGCGCAATGGCAATAGCATTTTTTTCTGTAGAAGTTTTTCTTCGCCGTTTTCCTTCTCAGAAATAAGGTTGATCAGAGTTATAGAGTGTAGTTTTAATGTAAAAAAAAAAAAAAACATAAAATTTGTTGTTATTGCCTATCCCGTTTTGACGTGGTATTAAAATTCAGTAATTTAAAATTTACCGTCTTCTAGATATAAATGTCTGCTGTGCAGTTAATTAAAATCTTCCTGTACTCAATATTTTAATGCCACAATGTAAAAAAATCTCTGTATTTGTACAAATAATTTTGCGAAACTAGCTGCCAAATATATTATTTGTAACACTACTAATTAATTAGAGTAAATTTCACAAAATCTCTCCGTATAATGTTGTAAACTTTCAAGTTGGTTACAAGCAATGAACTGCATAAACAGTTTTCTATGTTTGCCTAACTAATGCGTTGTAAATGTACAATATTTCAGTTGTAGAGTTACAAGAAAATATTTGGTAACTTGTTTCCAAAGAATTGCTTGTAACAAGTACCAATCAAATTTTTAGCCAAAAAATGCCTGGGTGTAATCGAAATCATTGTTACAATTTAACTTCTAAGGTAACAAACACTAGACTGGTAGAGCAGTTTTGACATTTGTAATTATTTTAAATATAATTTTCATTTGAATGAGACCAACGCAGCATAGGGTTATTTTGTAGAATCGGTTCATAAAAGTCACTGCGTGTATAAACGACCCTATAAATTTTCTATAGTTGTTCACGTGTGTGAAATCAGAACTTTTCGATACACACTTCGGTAAAAAAGAACATTTCATGGATGTATTTGACCTTTCGCAGATTACAATTTATTTTGATCATTCCAGAATTCTTGCCCAAATCTTTGAATCAATTTAGGCCTACCACTTAGATATGAACATCCCATCGCATTGTACAAAAATAATAATTTAACCTTATTACCAATAGTAATTATACGTTAAGATATTAAGTAATGTAATGTAACTGCATAAATTATTCAAAGCGAGTTTTTAAATCACAGAAATATTATGGCGTTTCTAAAAGAGTTCAATTTTGCAAGTTATTACATGTTTAGCAAAGAAAACACGCACTCACAAAAAGACTGCTGTATTAATTTGCTTATTTACAAATGAATTTTTTTAAAGATATGTGGAATGTAGCCGGGAGAATATATGGTAATAGTTTGAAAGTCTTTTTTAATTCATTTTCTGACCTTTGTTCTGTATTTTTTTTCTTTGTTTTGTTCTTCGGCTTATTTTCGGCAGTGAATACAGTTAATATAAGTAGGCCTGCTTAACAGTAATCCTACAATACCGTTGCCATTAAATGTCAAATATAAAATTTCTCGTTTTCATTACTTCGCCATAAAATGATTCTTGAAATACAACTTCTATTTCAAATAAATACTTAATTAATAATTTGGCATCACTTATCCTGTGTGAAATTTAAACACAAACCACCGCCGTTAGTCTATTTTTATATCTATTAGGCGAACTTAAAAGCTAGGCTTTCTATACACGTAAAAAGTGCCGAGTTAATGGAGGTGTTATGCTCACAAGGTCCGCGCCTATCACAATTAATTTTTAAAAGTATATTTTAAACTCAAAAATTAACTCTACGTAACAAATAAAATTAATGTCGAAAGGTTTATTAAGTAAATTTATTTACAAGTACGATCCGCAACTTTTTTTTATCTGAATTTCTTTGAGATTTTATCTATTCGACAATAAGATATTTTCATTCTGAGATAGGCCTAGAGGTTACTCATTCTAAAAACTAGAGCCTTAACTACGTTTGTGGTTTCCAAATTTTTCATTTTTTCATTTTTTGTTTTGCGTTTTGGTAACGTATAGCATATCTGAAGACTTACTCAGAATAATAGTGATTTGGTAATTAATTATCTACAATTTGTAAAAACTGAATGGTGTTCAAGAAATAACGACATGAATATATGGATACCTCTAGGCACTAAGTATCTCATCTTTGTCGTTGCATTGTTTACTGGTAGTTATTACTGACATAATTAAGAATATTATTAAGCTAAATAGCGAGGTTCCTGATTTGACTGATTAAGCACATTAGTTAAAATTATCTCAAGGATTTTATGCTATTTTTTTTTTGCTGTTGTTATGCGGTACCTGTATGTTACACATATGTATAATATTCTTAGATTAATTAATTACATTAGTTTATAATAGTTTATTAAAACTTTATTATACCTATATTATTTTTCCCCAATGCTGGTGTTATGATGTGGTGTAAGTATATTTTACACGCATTTGTTGAAAACCGGCCTATGGCTAAACAAATAAATAAATAAATAATTCATAGGTGTCCCATTCTTAAACGTAACTTTAGGCACTGACTATACTTATCTATATAAAATGGTTTAGGTGCGTTAACTGTGAGAAAGAAGTGGACGGATTGAACAACTGACACGAAGCAGGGTGAACGGAGAAGCCAACAAACAAAAATAACAAAAAGACAGTTAATTATGTTACAGTTTCCCCATTATGTCATGAAAACTTTTTTTTTTCATTTGCGACACCTTTTTCTACAGAATCAGAATTTTGCCAGTTTTACTGCCACTAATAGCAATAACATAAAAAGGTTACAACAATCAAAATGAGTCTGGCACTCGCCATACAAAATAACACATTTTAAAATTAAAAAATTAAAAATCCATTGTAGGATGTGATTTTACTGGGTTTCTTTCTATGAAGTTAATATGCGGTAATCATCACAAGAGACAATTATGTTCTGCACTTTAAAAAAATAGGTTACATTTTCTTGTACCTACATGCTGTTGGACGGACAAAAACGCATTGACATAGTAACCTAATCATAAGTAGAAAAAATTTATAAAATATATTTAAAATTCTTAGGTTTAGACAGGGTCTTTTGGATGGAGAGGCATATAGTAGATTCCTGATATAAAGAATAGTATAAAATTAATAAATTGAGAAATAACAACATTTTTATGTAAGTATTTGAATATAGGTTTGTCTGAATACCTCACAGCAAATGCATCTACGTAGGCCTACAGAAAATTGTTTCCATCCACGTGTGTATAATAAAACTGTTGTTTAAAGAAAATCATAGGTGGTTGGCTGAATGATTATTTCAGTCATTATAACTTAGTCCATAGGGGTGATTATGCTGCTAAAAATCTAGACTAAATTATCTTCTAAACATTGTACCGATGCTCAATTTATCAACTTTTTTAGTCTATTACCTAGTAAACATAAGTGTTTTGTGCATGAAAAAGGTTATGTATTTTATTATATTTATTTTTAATAGTCCCAACTTGTAGGCACATTTGTAAAATTTTCCTGTCAGAACGGTTATTTTCACGGGAACAAAATATTTTCTCTGGTTAAGTGTAAGTTGCCAAAATGGTTTGTGCTTTTAAGAAGCTTATTGTCTACGTAATTAGGCATGTGCGATGGTGGGTGATTGCCANAGGCATGTGCAATGGTGGGTGATTGTCACCAAAATGTAGTGAAGTTATAATGGGTCTACACGGTGAACATTTCTCTACTCGTTACAAACATTTCTTTGGAAACCAGTTGCCAAAGATTTTCTTGTAACTCTACAGCTGAAATATTGTACTTGTATTTACAGCACGTTATTAAAAATAACATGCGAAATGTTTATAATAAATTTGAAGTTTCCGACACTTGTTTGTTAAAATTAAACGTCTCTTTCACTAATACGAAAATATTTAGAGTCTACAGTAAACTGTTTACTTTATCTTACAACAGACTTAAGCACTTTGCATGACACGTTTTAAATTAATTCTCATATCTCAACAGATATTAAGTGGATGTTATTAATTTTATGCAGGCTGCGTAAGCCCATTTCTCAATGAAAAAAATTTATAAAAGTACCTTGTCATGCCCATTGAAACTTTAACCTATGTACTACTTACTCCAAAGTATAAATACGCCGTCTACGATAACAAGTTTTTAGCCTATGAAGGGTTGAACATATTGCTCGAAAACGATATGTAAGGTGAAATAGAGAATAACTGCTGCTTTAACACGAACCTAATTATCGTATTTGTTGGCGTTTATAGCTGGTCGCTCTTATTTTTGAGTAGTTAAAGTACAAACATTTTCTAAGAAATTGAAACTTTTTCTATTTCCTTAAAAAAATAAAATAAAACTGTAAAAACGAGATTTTGGGCCTTAAATATGGTTCCGGATAAGCGTGGGTGTGGGCAATAAAAATTTCAGATATTTTTTTTATTGATGACATATTAAAAGTTTTCGAAATTTTTCTTTGGAAGTCACACTACGTTTATTAAATCTTTCGTTTGAAAACTCTTCTTATATATATATTATATTTATATATATAATTTATACGCAGGGACGTGCAAAACTCGCGTTACTTTGTGGCTACAGATTAAACTCCAAGATGATGTATACTAACTAACTTAGTTTGACTTGTGCCATTGGTCGACCACATGTGTTGCACATTCAAAAGACGTTTACAACCAATAGTAGAGGTTCAACAGTTGAGCAACCAATCTAGAGTGAAGCGGCCACACAGGTAAATTACGTGTATTTGCCAGTGGCCAATTAAATTACGAATTGCGCTCATGAAGATTTAAGACAATGAAGTCTAGCATGTTATCAAATAAAAACGCGATTTTTGCAGGTCTCTAGTTATATACGTTAGCAGTTGCACCGTCAGCTGTTTTAAGTTTGTAAAAAAAAAAATAATGTGAAGAAAATTTTTTTTAAAAAAGTAAATTTTTCCATTTCCTGGAGTAAACGCTGCCGGTTTATACGAGACGAGCCACCCCCTGACGGCGGAGATTCGTTCACGTCTCAGTTCGCGTAATGAAATCGAGAGTAGTTCTTTCGGCGCGGCAGCCATTATCAAGCGTCGTCGCCCTCCCACGGGCAGCGGATCGCTGAAGTACGCTTGTCCAATCCGTCAATCATGCCTCCCGCCCCACCCCGCCGAGGCGTGGCCGCGTTTCCCCCGGGGGGCGGGGCTCCGCCGCGCACGCAGTTCGCACGGCTGCCACAGGATAGCGCGCGCGTCACCGCCCTTGTGTTTACACTGTTCGCCGACACGCGGTGCTGGCGTCGACTTATCGCCTCAAGCCCACTTCGCGATACGTTCAGAGTTCCGCCTTGTTCACGCACTGAGAGCTCGTGTTTGAATCCGAAACACGATACTTACGTTCGTAAATCGACAACGTAGCCAGATTAGTAACCTAAACATTTGGGAATTTAGGGACTAAAGTTACGTAGCTAAAGAAACACGTTTAATCCCTAAATACCTCCGCATGTTTACATGCAAGTTATTCAAATTATAAACCAACAATATCGAAAGAAAATTTAATTATGAATTACTGATGCGCAATTTTATTCGTTACTCGTGTTATTTGTATCGAGTAAAATCATTTCTGATATATTTTTTTTTGTAAAAAATAAAAATAACATCCCAACATTAAATGTTAAACAAACATTTCTTGCAATGCATTAATATTTTTTATACGTATGTAATTAAGAAAGAGCTGAATACACAACAATCCAGTTCCTAATTCTAAACTAAACACTATCTGCGCTGCTTAGCGCCATTCAAATTCAACACCCTAAACTCACAGTGAGTATTCCTAATAGCGGATTTGGACACGGCTTAAGTTGTTAGACTAAGTCTACTTTCACACGATTAGAACTCGATAACGCGGTTGGAAAAATGCTGGGGAAGAAATGCATCTTTCTTTGCCTAAATGTTATTTTATTATTATACTTACTTCAAGCTTAGAGACTTAAAAAAAAAAAAAAATCGTAGTGACAATTTTACCTTTACCAAAAAGCGTGTGCAAGCCTATCCAGAATTATAGGTTGTTCAGGATAAAGTGAGCACTTTTGAGGCTCTGGTTACTTTTTCATTTCAGTGATATTTTATCCTTTAACCAAAATAAATATTGTAACGTAAGTAATAAACACAATGTGTACGTTCCACTGCACTCAGAAGTTAACGTCTAAGACTAAAATTAAATATATTTATTGACTATTATTGCAAATGAGAGGGCTTTAGAAAGTGCTCACTTTACCCAGAATAGCCTATATAATGAGTTCTAGGAGTTAACGTCGTGAGATTCGATAAGAAAGAAAGCACATTACTAATACTGACCAATAATGACAATTGCAGGGAGCACGCAACATTAAAAAATTGAAATTGTCATATGTTTTGCAAATGCTAGAAATTTCTTGCGAAGAAACA
>NQII01002274.1:106575-126356 GCA_002778355.1 Clitarchus hookeri | reverse complement strand
TTAAATAGCGGCAGGGAACATAATTCGTGTCGTTGCAATAGAAGGCACTTGTGTCTCGTAGCTGAAGACATTTTTAGCACTTCCACGCAGTTAGCCTGCAATTTTTTGTTTGAAGATTTAATTGGAAGTGTGCTTTTTCATTATTTTGCTCTTAGCAGAATATCAATGGGTTAATTTTGTTCAAACGTGGTCAAAAATATCACCACCTGAATTCATGGTATTTAAGAGTATTGGTCACCAAAATAGTCATTATTTTATATTTGTACGAAATACCGTTCAACTTGTAGACATTATTTTTAGTAAGTAGGTACTCTTTGCTTGCATAAAAAACATTTACATAGCATTTTTTTATATCACTGCATGTTAAAACAACAGTTTTAGTGTTTTTAAACGTACAAATAAAAAAAAAACAAAAACATTCACAGAGAATTTAACCAGAGTGACTGATATCATGTTTTAATTCATTCTAAGGCATTCTTAGTAAAATATATTTTACGAAAAATCATAGCCTGCTACAAAAAAAAAATGCAAACTTTTCGTTATTTTAAACAATTCTTGAAAAATTGTGAAAACATTTCATAGCGTGATTTCAAACCTTTCTTTAAGTAACTTGTGGTTTTTATATCCACGGGAATTATTTTATCTCGTAAATGAGTAAGTTTTTATTGTTTGCACGTCCCAGTATCACTAAAATTGTGATTCTGACATGCTATTAAGCAAAAAATATGAGGCCTATAATTTTTATTCGAGTAAATAGCATATGCGTGTACGCAATGTCTACAGGTTAAACAGTATTTTGTACAAATATAAAATAGCGAATTTTTTCGTGACCTAGACTAACAGTTATTCATCTATTATTCAGACCCAGTTGCCCGGATTTACAACTAAAAATTTAAATTTTTGGTTCACCCACACAGAAATGTTTCTGATGGTTTGCAGAGACAGACACAGTTGACTGCAATCTGTATTTGTTGTGCGAGGTTAGCATAATTATCGCTAGTAGAATTTGAGGTGGTTTCGAGTTAATGCAGAAACAACTGCAGTTTCTAACAGCGCGAAATTAAAACCACACCAGGTAATGATAAAGGTATTTTTTTTCTTTGCTATAATATTGTGTATTTGTTTTTGTGTATTGCAGTTTCCTTGTGAACAAATTTCACGAATACCAGAGGGCGGAGGTTGCCGACGAAGGATGAGAAATGCTTACTGGAAACTAACTGGGACAAAACTGAAAGTCATCCAGTTATTTTACATGGACATCTTCACACCAAAAAACAAATTCGTTAAAAAAATATATATATTTGAGTGTGGTCAACCAAATAGTCTCTACAGAATTTATTCAAATAAAAGTTTAGTTTGAATCAGAATTTTTTATATCCAACTAAAGTACTGCATTTCGTCAAGTTTTATTAATATTTTTTTGACTACGTACAGATAAAATTTCTACACTACAGATTTTACTGAACCATAAGAATGTCTATCAGATATACAAGATGTTACACATCTTTATGAATCGCGTTATGTGTGTATAAACAAATATATATTTATAATATATATTGTATATGTATATGTATACGGTGAATCACCACGGGGCGCGTTGNGTGTATAAACAAATATATATTTATAATATATATTGTATATGTATATGTATACGGTGAATCACCACGGGGCGCGTTGAAAAAACTCATTGCCGGAAATTAAGTCGTAAATGTATTATTTTGATAAAGTCAGAATTGTTCAAAACGTAAGCCCCTGAAAATTTAATTTTAAATTACATTTGTTAAATAAATAAAATAATTCGACCATTCAGTACTCTAATGGAGACGATATCCCCTTTTGGCCTATAATTTGGAAACACCCTGCGTTATTGATGATTCGTTATGCTCAGTTAATGAGCATGAGAAAATTAACATAAGAGGTGTCTTGTCGTAACTCGCTCGGGTTACCCAATTTCTAGACATGTGTCGGTATAACGCCGGGGAGGTATGCAACCTGATAGGCAGTGTAACTGTTTGCATGACAAGACCTTTCTTATGAGCAAGTACGGACAGACTTTGAACTGCCTTGTTAGTAGTTAGAAAAGTGTGCCAACTTAATANAGACCTTTCTTATGAGCAAGTACGGACAGACTTTGAACTGCCTTGTTAGTAGTTAGAAAAGTGTGCCAACTTAATATATCTAAGTTACCACACTTCGACTTGACTCAATCTGTGTGTGGTCACCCGTGATGCATTAAAATAAACTGAATATTTCCATTATCACCCTCTACCTCGAATTTGTAAAGTAACCGTATATTTTCGGGGCCCATTAGGCGACGTATACAAATGATTAATTNTCACCCTCTACCTCGAATTTGTAAAGTAACCGTATATTTTCGGGGCCCATTAGGCGACGTATACAAATGATTAATTACAGTAGATCTTGTAACCCGGCAGTCAACAGGACCAATAAGGAGGCACTGATATTACAAAATGTCACGACAGTTTTCGCCGCGGTAATAAGCTGTTCACACTTTTGCTTCAGAAATTTCAGCTTTCGAGGCGCCAAATGAATAACGGTGGAGTTGTAAAAAATATAATAGCTCTGTAATGGAGAACACCGCTTGAAAAATAAAGTGTCGGTGAGAATGTGGATTTTACACAGGAAACAATGCACACAGGCAATATTACTGGACTTTAAAAATTTAAAATTTACGTAGAAACATTTTTTTGTAATTTTTCTTTTTTATGTGCCTATGTAGTTTGTAAAAACTACGAGTAATTTTACATTAAATGCTCTTAGGAGTCTTAAAAGTATTTGGTGAAGATTCATGAATGTATAGTTAGTTTTGTTGAAATAACGTCGATGTTAATCCCGCACATTTTGAAACTTTTGCACAACACACACACTCCTTGTAGNTTAGTTTTGTTGAAATAACGTCGATGTTAATCCCGCACATTTTGAAACTTTTGCACAACACACACACTCCTTGTAGCGTATTGTTACTGCAACATGGTCGTATACACGCTCACTCAGTGTAGTTATACACCTTACATTGTGTAAGTTCACCACAAACATACAAGTGTAAATTTACATTATATGATGGAATATCTGTGATTACGCGTTCAAATTTTCGGTAATTTTACATTTTTATGAACAATTTACAAAAACAAATTTATGAATTGGTAATTGTGTACTAAGTATTCGTTTGAAACAATTTATAGTTAACAGAAACCAAATAAATTTTTTAAGAATACCAATACTTAAATTAATGGCAATTTTCGGCAATTCAACATGTTTAAGTGTAATTTACGGGGGAAAAAAAATTAATATTATACAAGGTCAACTAGCAGCAGGGACTATAAATATTTCGAACGTAATTTCTGCGTTCAAACAGAAACTTGACTACCACTGATGAAATGCGGTTACTGTTTGCATATAACTATTATACAGGGTGTGTCGTTAATGTATGATAACTTCGAGTGAGCGGAATCCTTTGGAAAAATAAATTGTGAAACATAATACGACTTACGTGATTTCGAAGGGTCGTAGACGTTCCCGAAAGTGGAGGGTGGAAATGCGTTATGCAGCAGTATATTGGAAATTACGTGCTATTAAGCAACGAAAATAAACATACCGGCAAGTGGTTACAAGGTAGGTGCCCACAGGAAACTTCGCTACAGAGAGTAAAGCCCTTCGTTCATTAAATAGGGGTTTGCACCCTCCTATTGCTCGGAGGCTGTGTAACGCTCTGATTCGAATGATTCGACGTTAGACCTACAAGTTAGTAATCAGCATGCAAAATTCAATAAGAAAGGCCACGTTGGTGCTATAAACCGCTANTTAGTTTTGTTGAAATAACGTCGATGTTAATCCCGCACATTTTGAAACTTTTGCACAACACACACACTCCTTGTAGTGTATTTTTACTGCAACATGGTCGTACACACGCTCACTCAGTGTAGTTATACACCTTACATTGTGTAAGTTCACCACAAACATACAAGTGTAAATTTACATTATATGATGGAATATCTGTGATTACGCGTTCAAATTTTCGGTAATTTTACATTTTTATGAACAATTTACAAAAACAAATTTATGAATTGGTAATTGTGTACTAAGTATTCGTTTGAAACAATTTATAGTTAACAGAAACCAAATAAATTTTTTAAGAATACCAATACTTAAATTAATGGCAATTTTCGGCAATTCAACATGTTTAAGTGTAATTTGCGGGAAAAAAAAATTAATATTATACAAGGTCAACTAGCAGCAGGGACTATAAATATTTCGAACGTAATTTCTGCGTTAAAACAGAAACTAGACTACCACTGATGAAATGCGGTTACTGTTTGCATATAACTATTATACAGGGTGTGTCGTTAATGTATGATAACTCCGAGTGAGCGGAATCCTTTGGAAAAATAAATTGTGTAACATAATACGACTTACGTGATTTCGAAGGGTCGTAGACGTTCCCGAAAGTGGACGGTGGAAATGCGTTATGCAGCAGTATATTGGAAATTACGTGCTATTAAGCAACGAAAATAAACATACCGGCAAGTGGTTACAAGGTAGGTGCCAACAGGAAACTTCGCTACAGAGAGTAAAGCCCTTCGTTCATTAAATAGGGGTTTGCACCCTCCTATTGCTCGGAGGCTGTGTAACGCTCTGATTCGAATGATTTGACGTTAGACCTACAAGTTAGTAATCAGCATGCAAAATTCAATAAGAAAGGCCACGTTGGTGCTATAAACCGCTAATCTCGACCGTTACCTCAGAAATCACGCGGTTGGTCGAGAAGCAGATTAGTGGTTGCCTGGGACATAGGCAGCCTGTTAGACTGTCGTGCATGACGTGTCAACCGACAACCTGGCTCGTGTTCTTGTCCTGGCGTAGGCGAATGGACCTGTTGGTAAATGGCGGCAGGAGGGGCGTGGTCGAACTGAAACTAACACCAGTGTCGAATATCGGTGCTTTATTAGGAAAGCGAAATGTTCGCATGGTTGCAGCGCATGCTTGAAGTTTGAGCCCGCCTCATACACGAATGCGATGCTCGTATGACTTAGCGCGCATGCTCCAGCATACCCTGACTAGCGCGCATGCTCCAGCATACCCTGACTAGCGCGTATGCTCCAGCATACCCTGACTAGCGCGCATGCTCCAGCATACCCTGACTAGCGCGCATGCTCCAGCATACAGGGACTGGCCCGTACCGCGTGGCCTGCATCCTTAAGGCCCCCGTCTACCTGGAACTTTCTCCCACGTTTAGGCCGAGAAGCGCCGGAGCGATAAGGGCGACACTGCCACGCGCATCAAGTACGCCATCGCCGCTAAGCGCAAGGCTCTGAACTGGCGTGCAGTGTTCTCGTCGTGCTGCGTGTACCTATGGGACTTTCAGCGGTGACCATATTATTTTATTAGTGGGAAGTCTTTAGGAAGGTTCAGTGCAGGCGCCTATAGTAGTTTTGTATGTATCTGATGCGTGCATTTTGAGCTACAGCGCCTTGGAAAGGCCTTTTTTAGCGGTTTTGGAGTACTCTGAATAGATGTTTCTAACGTACGTGATATTTTGAAAGTACTTAACAGCTCTCGTCTGAAGCGTGTGTTCTTTTCGTAGATCAGCACGTTGGACGCACGCTTAATAGTTTCGTTGAAAAACGTGTATTTGGAATACTTTGCAACGCAGTTCAAGCGCCAGGTAGACGGGCGCCTTAATACGCTGTCAGTCCACTTCAATCGCCTTCAAGTGACNCAACGCAGTTCAAGCGCCAGGTAGACGGGCGCCTTAATACGCTGTCAGTCCACTTCAATCGCCTTCAAGTGACTTCGCAAGTAGAAGTCGACTGTGCTTAAGATCCAGTGGTCTGGATGTCCACCCCACTGGCACACTTCGGCCAATCCACGGCGCCGTGTGTGTAGGCCTGTATGTAATTTTATACGGTTTGTTAAATGTACGTTCGAGAAACTCTTAAATACGCTGACTTAATCATATTACTCGAACATTGTTAGAGTAGAATAAATTTGCAATCTATTTTAATTTAAATTTTTTTCGTCTGTGGTGCTTTCATGCGCGTAATTGAATCACTTTTAATTGATTCCCTCCTACTTAAAAGAGAATTGACGAATGTATATCCAGAGGCAACATCGCTCCAGTTCGTGTTGGGTCTATATGTTTCAAAGAATTGCATCGGCTCACTCCTTCCAAAACTTTTGGGTGGTAGATAATGGACGTTTATGAAACACACATTGCTAAAATAAATTTATGAAAAAACTCAAAGTAATGGAATTTTAAATAAATTTTTTTTATATGTAAACACGGGACAAAAAAGTGTTACAGTAAAAGTTGTTTTCCAGTTTAAGTTTTTAACGCTCACTTCCAGCTCTCAAAGAAATTGTGCAGGAACTCAAACTATTTACCCGTCTTTCCCACCACGCCACTTCTTCTTTTCTTTGTGTTACCCACACTTCCCAAAGTTATTCTACCCACACTTCCCTAAGTTATTCTGAATACACGGATGAGAGGAACTTGGCAAGCTGTCAGCTGTGGAAGATGCAACTGAGGAATTGTTTTGTCAATGTAGCTAGGTGTAAAATTTGGAATGGGGTTGAAAAGGTGGAAAATGAAGTACTTCGCTCGCTAAGTCTAGTGACGATTATACAGATATAGTCTGTATATAGGAAACCCTTACATATGCAAAATTGCACACACAACTCCTTAAATTCATTGAAGTTACCAAATGTTTGCACATGTTTATACATGTGTTATATTTGTGTATTTTTTTAAAAAATAATTGTCTCTTTTTTACTTTTAGTAAAGTATTTTTCTGCATACGTGTTTATAATACTTACGCATCTAAACAAAACACACTTCATTTTTCACGACACGTATATAAGTATAACCACCCAAGCTTCCAAAGAGATAATAAATATTAATTCACGTCATAAAAAGTTACAAACAAAATACAGAATATTTGCCGTTAAGTTTGAAATTTTTGTAAACCTATTTAATTAAACAAAATTTTAATTTTCACTGCAGATCAAGAATACTAAATACCATTCATTCCATATACACAAAAACGTAACTACATCTTCCAGAGACATTTCGTTCATGAGATTATGACGATATCCTATATTTTAACGAACGTCATAGTTTTGTAGCCTGTTTATGACACATCAATATTAAAATTAAAATACGCCAGTATATCAAAAATTTCGAAAGTCTTCAATTTGAAAAGCAACAATATTTATCCCCTACATTTTTATTTACTGACCAAAGATTAAGTGATCACGTCGAGCATCGTAATATAATACCCAAAAACACCACGTTTCACGTACATGTTAACGTGTTGCTCGCTACGTGTTACGTGAAACGCGAAGTCATCGTAATCCCGGCCTTACTTGCATTAACGTGATTTGCATATCGTCGATAATGTCTTCGGGATTTTGGTAAGTAACTGTAAACTTTTCTGTAAATACTGACTGGCACAGGCCCTATATACCTACAGTAACGTAAGGGTATAGTTGTGAAGAGTAATTCTACGTTGTTTATAGTTTTAAAAGCGTGATATTTAAATCATTGTCTACTGAAATGGCTCCATTACTCCGAGTGAGAATTAACGTAGTAATGACGCTCCAGTGCTTCTGTAGATTTCAGTGACTCCATATCGACCCAAGGAATACGTGTGGAAAATGTTCAGGTTCAATAATACATTTCGTGGAAGGCTACGGTAGTTGTATAGTAGAAAAGAAGCATAATAACACTTTCACACAAATTCAGCACTGACCAAGTTAATTTTCTTGTGGAAAATATCGCCACTTGTAGGCATCGTAACTGAACGTCACAAAATGTCCCATCCCTGATTAAGTTCGACGTACGTTTTCGAGTCAAACTTTACTGTAGAGAGGCTGTATCTCATGCTGCATGTGCATGAATGCTTACAAAATGTACTGATGCTCCATGTGAGAGGAATTATTTTTTTATCACTACGTTATAACAACCAGTTCGGTCACACGTTACTTTGCGAGTTCAAGGGGCAGCGGTGGCGCAGTGGCCAGGGCGCTCGCCTCCCACCACGGCGATCCGGGCTCGATCCCCAGCGGGTTCACTCCCGGATTCTCGCATGTGGGAATCGTGCTGGACGATGCCGCTTGCCGGTGGGCTTTCTCGGTGTACTCCCGTTCCCCCTGCCCTTGCATTCCAGCGTCGCTCCATTCTAGAGTCTCGCCTCTGTCATGCCCGGGGCTGACGGTCACCTACGGGTCCCAGCTGGAAAGACCGTCACTCGGAAGGTGTTGCCTTGCCCTGGGTGCACTCCCCACACGCCATTATTATTATTATTATTATTATTTATTCCGAGTTCAAGCGTCGCAATCACGTAATTTTTTTTTTACACTAGCTGTACCTGCGTTTGTCACTTGTTTTGCAGCCAATGAACAACGTGCTGTGTGCTGGATGATGTTGGCATTACCCATTCACATCGAAGAGGCGTAGAAAATCCCACGAATCCTATTGGCCGCTAGGAAGGCTCTCAAGGTACAGTGATGCCGTGCGGTGAACAGCACCGGTCATAATTATATGCAACGTATCCACCATTGCGAGCACGTTGACTGAACACGGTTGTGCCAAATATTACTACGGGAGTTTGATCAGTAAAGCTGTTTACATTTCCCATTATGTCACGTGTGTTTTAATGATAAACTGTACACAAATAGTTGAGATTTGATGGCAGCGCAGTTATCTCCAGCACAGTTAATTTTTTTTTTGTAAAATGTTTTTTTTAATGTACTTATGTTCATGGAAATTGTTACAGGAATGTACAGTTCATTAACGGAAACTCAATATGTATTGAACTGCGTAAATACTACATACGTAGCGTCTTCGTATTTCCTTTAGCTTTGGGTTTTGAGGATGAGCTATTCCGAGTGTACACGAAGTTTTCTTCGCCACTTAAANCTTCGTATTTCCTTTAGCTTTGGGTTTTGAGGATGAGCTATTCCGAGTGTACACGAAGTTTTCTTCGCCACTTAAACAAGAACATTATCTTGTATGCGGCAGTTAGGGTATATACTTCACTTAGACAGATTTATTACAAATTTTAAAAAAAATGAACATGGCACCTCTAATCGTTAACAAAACTGATCTATGGAAATTGCANTAGATTTATTACAAATTTTAAAAAAAATGAACATGGCACCTCTAATCGTTAACAAAACTGATCTATGGAAATTGCATATTTACGGTAGAACAAACACTGGTATAAGAAGGCTGTAGGTAAGTGGAAGGCGTGATTAACTTCAAAATTATTGAAACGTGTTTAAATATCATTCTAAATAAAAATATTAAAATTAAAAAAAAAATATTTTTATATACAATGGAACACTCAAATAAATAAAATTAAATATTTTCCATAATTTCTTAAACCGAAGTACAGAAAAAAAAATTATCTAGCAATTTTAGGAAGAGGTCCAGCGAATTCACGGAGGTTATGTGAAATTGATCGAAATTCTACTATTGAAAATGCAGTGTCTGTAATTTTACGGCTTGGCTACTTATGGAGATCATTTGTTCACCAGTAATTTTCCGATGTTTCACCAAAATATTTTCTTACAGTGTATAACGCATACTAGACGTAGAACTTGAAGATTGAATGCCACACGAAAGTAGCAATTTGCCAAATTTTTGTCACAAGTGGTTTTTCAAAATGGTATATAAAAATTTTTGGCACCACAAGATATAAGTTATAATTTAGGAGACCATATAATTCACTGCCTTTATTATTCTCGGAGCACTGAAGTAAGATACGAAAGTTTGCCTCATTTATTATTTTCTAACAGTGCTCCGAGAATAATAAACAATGTATGAAGGTGTTATAAATTATCATTTATGTCATGTCGTTCCAAAAATCGTGACAAACCCTCTGAAAAACAGCTTATGTCGAATATCGGGTAAATATACTGCTTTCACGCACAATTCCCCTTAAAAATGCGTGTCTGCTCCAATATTATTTTTTTGCATACTTAATTTGGTCGCAAGGATAAAAACGTGCGTTAATAAAACATGATTTATTTTCACTACCCCGAAGAGAAAGAAAAAAGTCACCTGAATATGCGAAATTATTTACAACTAAAAACGGTAGCTTTTTTTTATTTATAGGTGAGGTAAAATNAAAAAGTCACCTGAATATGCGAAATTATTTACAACTAAAAACGGTAGCTTTTTTTTATTTATAGGTGAGGTAAAATAAAAAAAAAAAATTAATTTAATTAGGTACACATGTTTGGAGCAATAATATCCCCGTCTGATTTACTTTTGCGAGAAGTTGAGTTTTATAAAAAACTTAGAATACATATTAAAAAAAGTAAGATTCTCAAACCGAAGAATGATAAAATTAATAGTAGTAATAAAAATTCCAGAATCCCCAGGTCATTAAACGATGAGACATTGCAGTAGAGACTAAACGATAATATNTTAGTAGTAATAAAAATTCCAGAATCCCCAGGTCATTAAACGATGAGACATTGCAGTAGAGACTAAACGATAATATACTGGGTGCGTCATCAGAGCTTCAAAAAGTAAGAAGCGGAGGTTGAGAGTTGTCTAAAGAAAAATTCCAACACGAGCAGACTAGTAGTTCTTCCACAAATGCGATTCGCGGTTAGACTGCTCGCCTCCCACCCCGGGGGAACCTGGTTCTATTCCCGGCGGAGTCGCTCCCGGATTTTCGCGTGTGGCCGGACGATGTCGCTGGTCGGCGGGGTTTTCTCGGGGATCTCCCGCTCCCCCNCTATCATTCCGGTGCTGCTCAATGCCCACCTCAATCACCCTCAACGGCTCTGAAGACCTCGATGTCGAGATCCGTCCAGATCTGTCCATTCCCCAATCTCCACTCCAAAAATGCGATTCTAAAACAACGTTTACAAAATTCAGTTTTTAAGTATGACAATTTATCAAAAATATCTGGAGTAAACTTTGCGTGATTTGTTACTATTGTTTGCTACAAGAATTGGGGGTTGGGTATTCCAGTGCAAAGGGAAAGAACTGCTCGGCAGGGGACTTTCAAACTCCGTGCGACTATAAAATAGGAATCTCTTCGTGGCGGTAGCCTGATAAGACTGCAGTGAAATTATTGACAAACGACTGAACAAAAAAAGAAAGCGAGTGGCAACTTCAGCACCGCAGGAATGGACGGAACTCGTCCTCGCTCGGGGTTTCAAGCCGCGACTGGTAGCTCCGGGCTGCAGGGGAGGGAGTTCACCCCTTCACTTGCTACACCCCTCACCAGTGTCATACCCCCCTCTCCGCGCAGGAGCCAACCACTGCGCTGTAATCTATTTGTGCCCGCTCTGTATGCCGGCCGGCAGCCCCCGCTGTGGTCTGCGGATCAATCCAATTGTCGGATTTCCACCGCGCCGGGAGCTCACACACGCAGCTTCGCGGGTACTACTGCGCTGACGGGAAATACACGTCACTTCGCTCGTTGCCGAGAGCCTTTTTTTTTTTTTTAACGTCTCCACAAAACTTCAGGCGCTGAGATAGGTTATTCAAGTCTAACACGGGGCGTGATCTCATGGAAGTCTGGTGTTCCCACAGGTGTTTGCGATTAGTTTTAACGCTTTTGAAAAACATTTGAAATCGACAGTAATCCGATTATTTTTTGTTTGATACACCATGAATTAAGATTTTTCATAGTAGAAACCACGGTCTTTGACAGGTTCATCCGACCACCTCACATACTGGCGTTGTCTAGCATGACTGCAGCGCTCCGAGACCACACGTTCTCTATGCATATGAACAGATTTTAAATCTAACTATATTGGAGGAAAAAAATAAAACTCTCACCTTTCCTAATGAAATATAAAAAATGTTTACGTCTTTCGCTTGGAACAAGATTTTAACATTTCTGGATTTGTACCACTTCTGACGGGAATCTAATCTTTGAAATATGATTGCACGGTCCACTAAAAGAAAAAAAAAATGTTTCATATTTTTTATTAGAGGAAGATCGGATAATGCCAGACACCCAAATGTTTTTTATATAAAATGTTTATTTTGCGTAAAATGATATACCCATAGGTTTATGAAACCTTCATTTCATTATTTTTAAATATGAAAAATAAAGTAAACAAAAAGTTAGGAACATGAATAGCTTAAATATTACCTAATGAGTTTTTTGTTCGTATTAAAAATTTAGAGGGTTATATCAGCAACTGATTTTCCCCCATAACTTTAACATAATCGTGCCAGTAGATAATTTTTGATAATATGACATTTGTAAAATATAAAATACCGCGCCCTCTTCAAGATCCGCACACTTTGAATTTGACTGCTATGTATGCAATCCTTACAGAATTACCCCCCGAAAATGGTGCTGCTAGTTTACTCTTCAATTCCTCGTTCACATTCTGCGTTTGGTGGAGTTTTTTTTTTTAGGTTTACGTGTTTTTCTCAGTTGATTTCCTTGACAGTAATTTTCTTCACAGTTTGTGTTTTTTTTTTTTTGGACTCCGTCTTATCTGCGTCTTTTACTTCTACTAGCTTTTCTCGACGTGGGCTACATTTCTGTCAACACGAATGGTCTGCAACTTGGCAGCTACTGTGCTTGGAGATGGATCAAGTTTGTCTTTTATGTATGGACATCCGATTTGCGCGCAAGGAATTCCAGTCAAGTTGTATCTCAAAACACTTTAAAACAGATAAAAAATTTCCTGACCGGGTGGTTTCAAATGCTGCCCGTTTTAGGCGCCTCCCCGCGAATCACATACGTTCAGTGCCACGATAACCCAACTCTCATTGGCCCCAGTCAAATACCACACGGTCCTCGACGAAGACACGCGGCCAATAACGGAAGGAATACTACAAGAGTGCATGTGGGATGTTGAAATCCAGCCGCGATGGAATTTTATTCTAATGGGGTGTCTCTAGCTATATGCTCACGTCTGAAATGCTAGGTCTCAGTGCTTTCAGATTCTTACAGTCTGGGCCCTGGCAGTGCCGATACCTCTGCTGATATAGCTTTATCTGAGGTTGAAGGGAGATATTATGCTGAATTATGTCTTGGAAAACATTTTGGCAATGACAATGGGAATTATTTTCGAACTATGACTGATAACTAGGGCCAGTGACTCTTCGTGTATAAATCGGAGCACACAGTAAGCCTTCAATAATATACACACACCTCAGCTGTTGTTATACCTCCATTGGCTGCTGGCGCCGTGTCTGTCTTTGACCAAGCCACTCAGGACTAAGTAACTCCGACACTGAACCTTCGTGATTCGTACGCAAACGGTTAACACGGGTCAGAACATTTTTTAGCCAATCAAAGAAGCTGGACGACCCCTACAGTGCTTTGAACTGTATCTTGTCTCGAAATCTTTTCGTGAAATATCACTGCCCCTACTGATAACTCACAAACACGAGTGGGAAACCAAGTCAGTGAAAATGCCACGGTCAGTGAGTAAATATACCTGTGCACGAGAACTCCGATCGAGTGAGCAGGCCAGCTTTGTCCTTGAAAGCTGTTCTAGACTTTGAGTATTTTCGCCTCCACAAAGGACAGACGGACTTCATTAGTTGCATTTCCGAAAGATTTATTTATCGCTCTGTCAGGTGACTGCATTTGTGGGCTGTCCGAGTGAGGTGGCAAACTCACGCAGATGTGATGTGAGCGAGTTATTAGTGTCACTTCTAAGTGCTTGTGACTTGAAGGGCCATCGACAATTAACAGTGCATATTTTTTTTCCCCACATGGCGTAACTCGTTTTATAGTCTTTTGAGCCAATTTATAAAGCCTACTTTTCTTATCCATCCGCTTGGGTGGCTATAAAATACACTTCCCACGCGATAGTGACTTCGTTATCAAGTTCAACTCTTGGGAAAATAAACACGTGAGGAATAAACTGAATACCAAAGGCATTGTTGCACAAAATAATACCAACATTTCTTCTTCTTTCACCTGGTTGTAATAGCCTCGCCTGTTTCCACATACTACTGTAATTAATTTGGTTTATTTTGTAAACGCATTACAATTCAATTTCATCTGTAGCCAAGATTCTTGATGGACTAAACAAAGATGGGTCCATTCATTTAGTCAACTTTTCACAAAACCTACAAATGTGTTCTTTTGTTAAACACTCCTGCCCACAATGATCAGCTTTAAACTTCATTTTATGTACATAATATTTTTAAGTGTATAAGAGTAAACGCATTTATACAATACTTTAAAGGAAAGAGTGATTTTGATGAGATGTCGTAAATTTGGAAGCTATAAAATTTAGAAAATTTAATAAATATAATTTGTGTTAATTCGTAAAGCGATAACCGCTGCGTATAAATATATTCAGCCTATGACGTGATAATTTCTTCAGATATAAAATTAGTTATGTAGAAATCCTACAACTTATTGGCATAGGAAACATATGAGCACAGAGTCTTTTAGTTTGTGACATAATATAGAAATCTAAATGAGGAAACATGCGTGCAGTTTTTGCAATTTCCCATTTTATTATTTTACTAGTTTTGAAAAACATGTTTAGTAAACTCTCATACATTTGTTCTATTATGTTAGTTTCGTCCTTTGTTTTCTAAAACGAAATGTTCGTTTTTCAAGTCCGTTATGTAATGCTGTGAAATACTGCACGTTTACCGGTTGCCGAGATGTTTTTTAAAATCCGACCTCCTGATACGGAAAATTAAATCCCAGTGGGGAATGGAACCAACGTGTTTTACACATCGTCCGGAGGCCTCAACCCTCTACTACATAACAACACTTGGAATACTATGTCCAAGCCTGGCTCAGGCACTGCTATCATGACCATCTCTTTGTCCTTCTGGACGAAGATCTCAGTCATAGGTTTCCACTGCGTCGCTAGTTTATATATTGATCTTATGTGAACACTATCTTGCATCTAATATTATTATAGCCACTTTTTTTTCGCGAAGAGTCTACGCTGTGGCTAGACTTCAATTTCCTACGTGCACACTTGCATCTTTCTTTTGACTGTTGGCCGCCTGTATTGGTTTAAAGACAGTCTGTTTCATGGGCCAGCCAATCAGAACTAAGCTTCTTCGATATTGACCATCCGTAATTGGTGGGCGGAAAAATAAAAGACCCAATCACGAATGTGGTTCTGATCTAAAGTGTTTTGGAACACAACTTGTCCTGAAATCTTTTAGCGAAAAAAAAAAAAAAAAAAAAAAAACCAGGTGCCTCTGGCCATTAACTTAGTGAACCAACATTTAAACTCTTGTTTGGTTACAGAAATGAACACGATGAACTGTATATCACGTTACTGATAAGTCCCTCTCTTTAATTGGGACATGGTCAACTCGCCAATCCATTGGTCGATGGCCAGCCAGTAATGGAACTTGTCAGTATGACAAGTCTGTTTGGTGCAGTTTGGGCCAATATGACTGCGGCAGTGGAAATATAGGGACCAACATGTTATGCTCGTGCATAGCGTTGCGTACAGTGTAACTCACTCACAACTTGTAACTATCTACCGTTCTCAAAAATTTAATTATTTTTGAGATATTAAGCAAAAATGATATTAAATGATGAAATGAAAACATACATAAGTTAACTATGATCGTAATAATAACTGTTCAAATCCGCATAATTAGCACAAAGCGAGAAACGTAGACCGTAGTTTTTACATGGGATTTTGTGACTTGAACACAACAATTGTACTTATTCGGGTAGCAAATTTACCTATAAGTAGGGGCAGTGATATTTTGCGAAAAGATTTCGAGACAAGATACAGTCGAAAGCACTGTAGGGTCGTCCAGTTTCTTTGATAGGCTAAAAAAATGTTCTGGCCCGTGTTAACCTTTTGCGCACGAATCACGAAGGTTCAGTGTCGGAGTTACTTAGTCCTTCCTGAGTGGCTTGGTCAAAGACGGACACGGCACCAGCAGCCAATGGAGGTATAACAACAGCTGAGGTGTGCATATAGTATTGAAGTCTACTGCCTGCTCAGATTTTTACGCGAAGAGTCACTGGCCCTACCTATAAGTTTAGTCACAGCCCAGAGAGAAAAAAATTTCGTAGAAACGCAGAAAGACAATTAAAAAAAAATATATTTTATCAATTATGTATGACGAGGTAAGCTTAAAGAATGTAAATTCTCACAGGAATAACATTGCGCCCATTAGAGCGAGTCAGTATGTCTGCGTTCATGACAACTTTATTAAACAGCACTTTTATAACTGACTTGTGTCAATGTTTCCAAGCAACGTCTTTGCTTGTCTGTCAGTAATGGGTGTTATTGGAGTACGAAAAGTCACAACAAAATATTTCTCTACTCCAGCGGAAGAAATGAAAGCTAACGTCTCCGTTGGTGTTGCGAAGAAAAACTACCTCGCAATTAAACTCAATCACTGAGGAATACTGCCCACTGATGCACGGGCAAGCCGGTTCGCGCAGCGCTAATGTGTCCGAGGGGTCTTGAGTTTTCTTTTTATCCTCGTGACTGCGCGAAGTCCCGTGCTGTTGGCCGGCGATGAACCTCCAACGACCGAGCAGCCGGGTCGTGCTCTGTTCAGCCGGACAGGAAATTGAGTTCCCGCGCAGACAACAGCCATTTGACAGGCGGCCAGATCTCTGCGCAGTTGTTTCTGACGTTCATCCAGCTTTCGGATTACGACGCGAAATTGAAAGCTTGTGCAGTGACTTGCTGGCTGGGAAAACTTATGGCGTATACTTCCTACTATTGCAAGTTACGTGCTTATTAGGCACCTCATTCAAAGATCATAATTTGGGGGGAGGGGGACCTGATATAGAGAGTGTACGCGTAGTTTTTAACACGTAAAGTAGCAAAAATTATATGTGCTCGTCAGGTGAGCATTTTCATGTAAGAATTGAATACATCTGGTAGTAGCGGTGGAGAGGAAACCAGTTATATTAAACGAATATTGTCTGCAATGAAGGAATTCCGTATATCATCATACGTGTGTACTGCAGAGTAAATATTGGTTCTTAAGCTTCTCAGTGCCTCAGGAATACGCCTAGTTTATCATGGTAGGTTGCAGTTCCTACAGTTGAGTATATGCAGAATAAATACTTAATAAACAAAGAAGTTACTTTTTTTTATAGGCACCTACTTAGTGACCGCAAAATTTATTAAATGTTTTTAATAATAAGCTATTATTGAAATGCTTGTACCTGAAAGCCACTTTATAAATGCGATCGCTGTTTATACAAGTCATCCTGGAGTATATTGAGAAGGTAAACTTGCAAGCAAACGGAGATACATTTTCGTGAAACCTGTCCTGGCTAAAACTGGCTGCTAACAAGAGTAACAGCCAATGGGATAGAGTATGCTCAGTGTCCGTGGTATCCATTGGCTGCTAACAAGAGTAGCAGCCAATGGGATAGAGTATGCTCAGTGTCCGTGGTATCCATTGGCTGCTAACAAGAGTAACAGCCATGGGATAGAGTATGCTCAGTGTCCGCGGTATCCATTGGCTTCTAACAAGAGTAACAGCCATGGGATAGAGTATGTTCATTGTCCGCGGTATCCATTGGCTTCTAACAAGAGTAACAGCCATGGGATAGAGTCTGTTCATTGTCCGCGGTATCCATTGGCTGCTAACAAGAGTAACAGCCATGGGATAGAGTATGCTCAGTGTCCGCGGTATCCATTGGCTGCTAACAAGAGTAACAGCCATGGGATAGAGTATGCTCAGTGTCCGCGGTATCCATTGGCTGCTAACAAGAGTAACAGCCATGGGATAGAGTATGCTCAGTGTCCGCGGTATCCATTGGCTTCTAACAAGAGTAACAGCCATGGGATAGAGTATGCTCAGTGTCCGCGGTATCCATTGGCTGCTAACAAGAGTATCAGCCAATGGGATAGAGTATGCTCAGTGTCCGGGGTATCCATTGGCTGCTAACAAGAGTTTCAGCCAATGGGATGGAGTATGCTCAGTGTCCGTTTTGTCCAGCCTACAACTCGCCGGAATCGCGAAATGTTTGTTTCGCTCCTGGTACAGCAGATGAATTTCATTGCACCCATGTTTAGGCCTATGTCTGATAGCGTAGTTTCAGAGAAGCCTGAAGATCGCCAGGGTGATATACAACGACGGAGTGAAGCTGTGATTTGCCGCCAGCAAAGCTCCGGGTGCTACGAAACACACAACGCCGAAACATTGGGCCTCTTCGTTATCATCGGAGCTTCGGGCGTGCAGATAACTCAGCTTACGAATGCTTTCCGAAGTGTGTTAGACGCCAAGTGCGCCATTATAACCTTCTATCTTCATCAACAACATTAAGATATTAGTAGGAGCAGTGATATTTCGCGATAATATTTCGAGACAAGATACAGTCCAAAGCACTGTAGGGTCGTCCAGCTTCTTTGATTGGCTGAAAACATTTCTGGCCCGTGTTAACCGCGTGCGCACGAATCACAAATTTTCAGTGTCGGAGTTACTTAGTCCTGAGAGGGTTGGTCAAAGACGGACACGGCACCAGCAGCCAATGGAGGTATAATAACAGCTGAGGTGTGTATATAGTATTGAAGTCTACTGTGTGCTCCGATTTTTACGCGAAAAGTCACTGGCCCTAGTTATTAGTGACGAAATCCCAAACAGCGTGGCACTTGAACTTTTCAATAATATAAGTTATAATACATTTGTAATATTACAAATATATGTTTTGCAGATTTCACAAGAAAACTGTTTTTAGTTTTACAAAGAATTTTCTGGGTAACTGGGTTTCCAAGGATTTCTCTTGTAAAAAGAAAAAAACTGTCTTTAGAGCGTACAGCTAAGTTTTCTCCGCGAAATTATTTGTTGGGCAAGTCTGTGAACGGGCTTATTACCCTTGCCTGCTTTTAAAATTAAGTATGTCGGGGTATTTGGGTTTGTTCACATGCATCTCTCGAGCGTGCAGTCTAAAAGTTATATTCAGCTGATTGCAAATATTCTCGTTAAAAGTCTCTCAATATTACATACAATTATTTTCCAACTACCTGATCGCAAGAATCGTCCTTCGGAAATTGAATTCGCCACTGCATGGCACAAGGCTAGATTTATTTTAGCAGTGTTATTTCCCCCAGTGTTTGACGTGTTCGTTATAAATACTCATTTTGTTCTCTGGAGTGCGCACAACTCTGGCAAGTCACACAACTACACTCAAATTTTTTTTGTTTTTACGTTTGAATTAAATTAAAATAACGAAACAAATACTAATTTTTCGTGATTTACATCGACCTATCTAGACGAGATCTTCAGTTTCTCTTAAAAAAATGAACGCGCCAGCACGTTGGAGTCCCGAGATACGCCGCCTGGAGATTTTCGTCCACAACTAAAATTCCCACCAATCGCCGCAAGCCTTCGCGCCCTTTCCCCGCGCATGCGCGGCGGCGCCAGCTCAAGGTCGTGCGCGCATTGTAATCGTACACCCGATCGAACGAGACCACATTTCTATTAACGGTGTTATTGCACGGTAACGACGCTTCACGTCCTGTTATCCCACGTCTCGGTCTGATTTCAAAGACGTATTCGCGTCAGAACACGGTAGTAAACATGTTTAATCCAAGTGTGTTTCATGTTGCCGAAATGTGACTTGGGCGTAAATCGTGTCTAATATATGCTCGTTCAAATGCCGCAACCACTGTACTGCTACGCGAGTCTGAAATAGTCCGCGTGTGATTACGAGGCGTAGGAGAAATATGCTTATTATCGTATTGTCTCGTGCAGACATTTCGAGGTACCCACGTGACCGTGTGTTTTATCCCAGAAGACGCGAACGAAACCAGCAGCAGAATATTTGAAGGATTGAGGCATTAGATTGGGGGGG
>NQII01002274.1:67187-98532 GCA_002778355.1 Clitarchus hookeri | reverse complement strand
GGGGGGGGGGGGCGAGACGTCAGTCAAAGGTGGACTCGGCGCGATGTTTTCAAAGTGTAGTTTTCGTCGTTTGGATCCGCTGTCACGCAGGATGACAAGTCCGGGACATGATACCGTTCAAACAAGCCACCCCGAGTGAGTGCAGGGGTGCAGGGTTTATGTTTATGAACCTTCTCTTGAAAGATGCCCAAAAGTTAGTAGTATTGGCACCCTACATCTCTAGAAATCTAAAGATTAGTGCCGCAAAATGTTTCAGTAAACTACGGTGGAAACATGTAGAATTTAATAAATAGGATGATGTGAAATACCTTTTCGAAAAATATATTTGCGTAAATGACAGAATTATTGTGCAAAATAGACTTTGCTTTGTTTCTTCATCCCTTATACGAGTAACTCTGTACCCAGAATTATAATAAATGTACTTAAGTTTTGTAACACACCTGAATATAATATGTTTATTCTATTTTAGTCTTAGTGTGAATATAAATTTTCTTTATATTTTAGTGTTGGTACTATGCCCACGTTGTTTTTGTTAAAAATCTTAAAAGTGAAATCACAAAGTATTGTTTAAATGCTTCGAAAGATCAACCACGCAATTTAAAACATGCTAGTTCCTTTTCCATTTCACCACTGACGGCTCAAAGTGCCAAAATCAGTGCAGCTTGCCTAACAAAATTCCCCCTTTCTCATCATTTTTCAACCATGAGTGAAAAAAATTACGTATGCAATTTTTGTACCGGAGAAAATTTGTGGTCATCTATTACATTTTCAAAACATTTTATCTGCTGTAAAATTTTGCGTCTACCTTTCTGATCTTATGTGTGTTTGAAATATTACCCTTGCTCAACATAAATAAGTTCAAAATAATTTGTCAGACGTTTATTTTCAAACTATGTTAATTATATTAATGAATTTTTGTTATTATTCTTAGTAATCTATTTTTTTTATTAGCAATAAGGAAGGCGTGTATTAGTTGTTTTCGAACTGGGGAATCAGGGACGGCCTGATAATAATATGAACCACTAAGGAATGCAAAAATAATTGAAAGTTTTTTATTCGTAGACTAAGATAACTGCAGTAATGTATACAGATTAATCTATATCGTAACTTCCAGCTACTGTATTTGCTTTCTGAAATAATATTTATTTAAATAGTTTCATTTGTGAGGAAACGTTCTGTTGTATTTTGTAGCATCACAAAAATTTAACAAAACGTGCAATGGATCGTGCTTTTGAATTTTCACCTTTCAACTATATGATGTAACAGCACAGGAAAAGCGTTTACTGTTAATATTCATCTTAAGCCGAGTTTTGTCAAATACAGGTCTTCGCACTAAACATTGCTGCGAATTCGTAAAGAAGCCAGATTAACTTGTGACTGTCTGAAAGCGATGTGTTTTTAGCTCCTGAGTAATTGTTTATTCTTACACCACCATTACCACAATCCGTAAACTGAGTGCAGAATTCGCTGGTCGTTGGTGTGGATGATGGAACTGTGGGAGCGACATATTCAGCGCGTCTTTCTTCTTTACTTATTCTGTTTTCGTGCATCGTTCTGCCCCTAACTCGCGACCTCCGTCTATACGAAATTTTCTTTAAAGTGATGCAAGAAGCAGAACAGTTCCCAGATTATGGAACGCAAAGTTGTTTGCTCCTCAACCCCTTCCGTATTTTGCAAGTTTCCCGCATAGCATGTCCCCTTCCCCCAGATGTCGCCTGAATTTTTAGCTCAACCCCCGACCTAGTCCTATCTTTTGACTGAAGATGGTCTCTTTGTTGCTGCATTTACTCCCTATATTCTTGGCAGGAAAACGGAAGCTCCCTTACGAAAATGGGACGCCCTTTTTACGGCAGAGGTTGCTGTAACGATAATGTTATTGTTATAACAATAAAAGTAAAAAAAAAAAGCAAATTATAAAAGTTGATGTTTTCTACAACAAAATACATTTAGAATAAATGCGCCCTCTTGTGTGTTTTTCTGTAGTTTATACAACATTTGCTACGTGTTTTTTTTTAATTCTTCCCTTGATATATTCTTAGAAACTGAACATTGTTTAAGGAAACACTACTGTATAATGAAAATAGTGCTTACACTTAAACGTTAAGTGAAAATGAAGGAATTCTTCTTTCTTTAATATACCTTTCGATATTCGTAAAAATGCATTTGTTGAATTTTGGAAAACAAATAATTCACGGAAACAAAAGTAAACGTAACACATTTTTTTTGTACTTGCATTAAATCAGTTTTCGAAAAGGAATAAAATTCATTACAACTATCGCAGTAATTGCAAGTAAAAAGCGAGGCTACCTTCTAAAAAGCTATTGAAGCGAAAATTGATTCGCATTGCGCCTCAGCTTAATAACTCGCCGTGGTTAGAATAAAATACTTGTACACCAATGCACAGCATTTCACACATATCGGCCATGAAGGATCTTAATCCATTTTTGTTAAACTCTGACCTGTAAAGCGTATAAAAAGTTTATATTTAATAATTTGGAAAGTTAAACACTGTAAAAAATTTTATCATTGAGTGGGTGAGCATTTCTAACATTGCATTGCTTCACTGATTGCACTCGGTCTTATAGTGAAACAGGTCCCGTTTTTTAGTATGTCGATTATTCGCGAGCACTGTTTTAAGCATTGTGATATCGCAAGGAATCTGAGTCGATCCTGAAAGAGTTGCTGCATCCTAATTCTAACAAGTACTGGAATTAAATTAAAGCGGTTCACTTAAAAAAAATTTTTGTCTATAAAAATGATACTTCATCTAAGAATACCACTTTACTGTCAGTATGCGTATGCAATGATCTGTACTCGGCTAAAGTATCGTCATCTAGCACTTCGTAACGCACTGAACACATACTCCTAGTATGGATACAAAAGCATGCCATTTCAGACTTCCTTGCTCCTGTGATTATTCGAAACGCTTTCGCAGCCACAGTCAATAAAATTACAGTGTGGCTAGCAAAAATAGTATAACAGTGAGAGCCCCTCTTCGATATTCTAGAATATAGTCATAAGTTACAATAAGGCGACTTTAGTTAAAATGCTGCGAAACGTCACAAGTATATTTCGATATACTTCTCAAAAACCTTTTAAAACACTTATTTGTGTTTTAAATCAGTATTCCGTGACATACCCTTCAATTATACATTTTTGTTTATATCCTGTGATTAATCCAGCTTAGTTTGAGGCTGAACACCTCCGATTCAATCAAATTCGTAGGTTTACTTAAGAACAGTTGTTATATTGCTACACTGTACACCCAAATTCTGAATGGCTAATGTTCTCCAGTGATTATGCATAAAAATGTTTAAATTGTTTAATTATTTTGGTGTAATTACAGAAACAATTAAGTTTTTGTATATCACATTTTCATAGTAAACTTAGAAACCGCAAAAAAATTGTTATACAAGAAAGCAAAGCAAATACACTGGCCTGATTCAGAAAATACTGTGAATGTCACAGGCCTCTGTCACAACACATACTACCCTATAACCTATTGAGACTTGTACAACTTACCGTTGGTGCTTAGTAGCTTTATTGTCGGCCTGTAACTACAGTGTTGGCTATTGCGCCAGATTCTATGCCCAGGAAGAATGATGGTGCTACATATGTAGATTTTTGGTATCGACTGTTTTTACTTTAATTATTAATTAAATGTCTGAGGGAGCAGAGTTCTATTGAGGGACTACACATACAAGAAGCAGATATACACATACCGTAACGTTACACGTTACGACATCTTAGAGTAAACAATTATTTAACACACAAATTTATTTCAGAGTGTTACAGAGCTTTTCAGATTTCCCTAGGTTACAGTTAAGGCTTCACATTTAAACATCTTCGTTGTACATGCTTCGNGAGTTCTATTGAGGGACTACACATACAAGAAGCAGATATACACATACCGTAACGTTACACGTTACGACATCTTAGAGCAAACAATTATTTAACACACAAATTTATTTCAGAGTGTTACAGAGCTTTTCAGATTTCCCTAGGTTACAGTTAAGGCTTCACATTTAAACATCTTCGTTGTACATGCTTCGTAAATACCTACTCTTTGGCCATTTTTACAAAAAAAAAAAAAAGTTTTTTGTTTGTTTACTTTAGTTTTGTTAGGTAAATTATTATACTGTCTACTTAAGACTAACTCTTACACTAGTAAATCCATCTTCATCTGTTTTTACCGACTCCCTGTGAAAGTTGCTTACTTGTCTTGTGTTATGCTCATGTACATATTTACTGGTAGATAAAGTCAGGTTTGAATGAATGTTATTGGTTTGTGTGTCAAACTTTATACTAAGTTGAGCTTGTATGTTTAGTTGTATGATATTACTTATTTGATATAGTCTACATGATGGTGCCAAAAAGAGAAGGCCATCAAGTATTTTTGTGCCCGCTTTTGTAATACTTTTTGGTCCTTGACTCCATATTTCCTTCATATATTGAAAATGTAGGTGTATTAATGCATAACAACATTTTGCCTTATGGTTATTGATACCGATTTCAAATGGTTTAGTATGCCAATAATAAGCACAGTTTTTTATTTTATGTATGCCACATGTTCATCCCAACTTAGTTTGCGGTCTATTTTAAGGCCTAAGTACTTGGAAAAATTCACTCGAGAAATAGGACCATTCTTAATATTTAAGTTAAAAGTTTATATTTCATTACTTGATAATCTCGTAATAATCATATAGATGGTTTTTATCAAAGTGTTTTGTTTACAGGTCATTTGTAAACCTTATTCAGATCTTTTTTGCACATAATATGATAGTTGGGGTGTTGTATTTGCTCTATAAAAATACCTCCATCGTCTGCAAATAGGGACAGTAGGCCCTCTAGTGGCAATCCTCCAAGGTCATTTACGTATATTAAGAATAAAACTGAGCCCAATACTGAACCCTTGGGGTATACCATATGATACTTCCAACTCTACACTGTCAGTGCCATTCACTGAAAAATATTGTTTTCTGTTGCCAAGGTAACTCTTAACTATTGGGATTGTTACAAGTAAAATTAAGTGCTGAGCATGATGCATAATGAATTATAATCATAAATAAACTCAACTGTGTTTAAAATTTATTCTGAAAGATGTGTTGTAAGTGAAGTATTATTTTGAGATATTATTTTGGGAGCCCTTGAAGGGGCCAATGACAAGCCCAGCATATTTCAAGCATGAATGTTTGAAATATATATCAAGCACAAGACTGTAGAATTCACTACAGTACCTTATACACAGCATTTTTTCCAGACCTAGCAATAATTTCAAAAATTATATATCCAACAGTTATGTTTTCAAAAAGTATATATGCCCAACATGGATAATGTAAATAATTTAAAACACACCATTATGTGGCTCTTTACAAACTGTTGCAAACCACAGAAAATAGGGAAGGAATTGTATTTCAGAAAGTATACCTACAATTTTACTTCGATAAGTAGATGACTATTGATGCAGTAAAATATTGGTAGAAATCTCAATTCCGTTTCTTAGAATAAAATGTCCCTGGTCCTCAGTGATATAATTATTCTTTGTTGTATAAACGCTAGTAATTGTTCAACACGTGCTACTTGACAAACAGTAAATAAAGCTCCTTTGGTAGCAGATAGGTTAGGTGCACTGCATGAAATAATTTAAATTTCGCGTAGATTTATTTGCCTAGCCTAACATTCTCTATTTCTCACATTTGTGCCTAAAGTCGCACAATTTGAAGGCTAGAACACCTCAAATAAAATCCGGAGATATAACTTGTAAATCTAGTATGGGAATAAACAATATTCACGTTCCTAATACCAAGAATTTCTTATACATAATTGCCATAAAATTATTTAATTACATATTAAAATTGCTACTTTTCTGTCACGAGTTTAATGAACACTAAAAAAAGAGTCCATGTTTACAAATAAATGTAAGCTTCGTATAAAAACATTCTTAAGTTCGTAATGTTTTTACCGAATCCACAGCTACTGTCTTTGTACAACCCGGCGTATATATTTCACCACCTATAAAAACATCTTAAATTTAAATGAGCAATTGAGAGTAATATTAAATCATGGAGTGTCTCTTCCACATTACTCCTGCGAAAACCACATGAGCGTACCCTTAGCATGTATTTATTAACCGATGTTCACAACACAATAAAACGCAGTATTTGTATACATACTTATGGGCCATTTCAGGCAGTTGTCATAGCTGTGACGTCACAAAATTAGAGAGCGACAGATATACGTAGCGCAAAATCACGCCATTATATCTACACCGTGAGAAACACTACATTAAAATGAGATCAAATTTTACTGTACATTATTGTGTAATGTGTAAAATTAATGTTGAATTCTTACTTTAGATATCAAATTTACCATAAACACATGGAGCTGGACAGACAACTAGGCATGTTAAGCAAAACAACGCGTTGAAAAGATACAATATTTTACTTGTAGTGTTACAAAAAAAGTTCTAACAACTAGTTTAAAAAACGGTTTTTAAAACGTACTTAAAATTACTGTGCGTGAAACCTGAATTACGATGACTTAACATTATACGTAACACGCATAACGCTGCACTTTCACGATTACTGTACGTGATAATTTTGAATGGTATATTATGATGTTTTACGGAAGCACGTAACCTTTGTATACTGAATAAAAATGTCTGGGACAAGTATTGTTGCATTTAAGATTGAAAACTGTGAAATGTCAAGTTTTTACGGGCGTATTTGTGTCTTGACATTGATGTGGCTAGAACAGGTTGCGAAAGTGTAGCTTTCGTGATTTATGCAAATTTTGAAAACAACTAGGAGACTGCCATGGCCCCCAGAACGTAATATCTCTGGGAGATGTATATATGTTTTTCCTGAAAATGGGAATAAGTCAAATGATCGCTTTGATCTGCTGAGAAAATTAAAATGTATTCCATAAAACAGACCTACTAAAAATTGCAAACTTAATGGTAAATATTCTGCCTTTCGTGCAAGCATTTTTACGGCTCCGAAAAACATAATGAATGAACTATGGTAATGTAAAGCTTCCAAAATATTCACGAATTAACAAAAAAAATATAATCATAGCCGAACATCTTCTACTCTTAAGTCTTCATATACGGGAGGAACTTATATACGCTTTACGTTAATTAAAAACGTGAGCAGGCGACATCGCGAAAAACAAAAGCAAACCCACGAGAAACAGAAATAACAGAACGACGTCCCTTTCGTGATTGGCCACCAAAATCACGTAGTGCAAAGTCACGTATCACTAGAGACAGGAAAAAAATCGCGAGTTCAATGACCTGCAAGCTAGACTCTACAGTCTTATGTACAAATATGCCGACATCAACTGCTCATTGGTTGCTTGCTGTCACAGTGGAAGGCGACGATTGGACCAGCATTCTCCAGGAAGGGTCAAACACGGCGTGGGCCAACGGAGTAAGTTATATAAACGCATGTGTTTTGAATTCTAGCTCGTCCTGAAATGAATCAGCGAATTCTTCAGGTATCTACGTATCACGCAAAAGCGGGACATGGACAAGCTTCTTCATCACACGAACGTTACGCAAGACGATCGAGATAGGTCCCCTTGAAACACGCTAGTCAAGTTGTACCCGGCTTACGTGAATGTGTTACTCGTTACGTGTTACGTGAAGCGTGGAGTCATAGTGATCCCAGCTTAAGTGGCACCCTCTGAACGGCAATTGGGAAAGTAGCACAGATACATATAGCTTATAACCTTGACATTAGCCTTCAGGGCCAGTCTACAAGGAGCAGTCGACAGTCGTTTTCTCGACTGCTAGATAATTACGCACGTGTTCTTGAAAGAGCTTCCACAATGTTGCAGTCGCGAAGTCGGCTGACGGCAGTCGAGCATCTGACGATCGTTATATTTGATCTTGAATTGCCGGTACAATGCAAGTGATCTGTTATCAGTGATGAGAGCTCGTTATTCCTGTAACCTCATTCCCAGGGTTGTATCCGTAGTGAAAGGAGAATAACTTTGCAAAACTGACGTTGAATTAGAAGGCCGAAATTCTGTTCTCCTATTTTTATTGACTCGTTATTCTCCAACGAATTAGACATAGATCGCTCGTTTCACATTATCGAGGATGAAATTTAAAGCACGTTACAACAACTGTACTTATATTTATGCAAACATATTATGAATTATTTTCTCAATTTATTCTTCATCGCCCACATACGTCTGTTCTCGGCGGTGGTGACTAAATTTGTATTAGGAAAACACTTGTGTCACTTTGTTGTTACGTGCATTCTGATTCGCTGTTGTAAAAATTTCACGTGATTAACACATTTTAATAGTTATTACCCTCTAAGGACCAAATTAACAATAACAATATCAATACTTGATACCATCTAATGACAAAATGGATAATAACAATAACTATAGCCATAACCTCTGAATTACTTCTACATCAACCCACTTGTGACATAACCAAACTTACACTGCACTTAGCTTAAATCATATAATATATCTTAATGTGAATATTATGTTAGTTAGTCGTCACCATAACCAAATAATCCAAAAGATAAATAATAATAGTATTTGGAAAACTTCGACGTTACACACCCTTTGTGTGCCAACGTGCGATTACCCCTTTGCCAATAACACTATCAGAACCAACATGAAAATTATTTGTAGTTAATCTTTAATCTATTGTATGACCAGAGAGTAGGTATGTTCACAGAGGCGAAATGGCGTAACAGATCTTTGACGTTAGCGAACCAGTTTTCTTATTGGCTGCGTGAGACACTAGCAGTGGTCATCGTATCTGATTAGCTACTGCGTGCTGCCAAAGGCTCCCTATTGGCTGGCCTGCCGGCTGGCAAGATAGTTGACAGGCGCTGAACTGGCAAACTGCGTTCCGACATGATGTTGGCCAGAGGCGCCGTTTTGCTGGCGTGTGTGACTGCAGTTCGCGGTATACGCGAGGGGGTTAAAAAAAATATCGATCTATCGAAAGACAATATTATATCAGCGATATATCGATATAAATCGTATATATATTTAAAAAGTGTTTTATCGAAATCAAAATTATTTTCAAGGTATCGAAAATAAATATTTCTAAAATATTCTTTTAATAAGCTCAGTTTTAAATTTAAAAAAAAGGATTTAAAAAATTGATATGTTTACTTGGGCAACATGCATAAAAAATAAACACCACATCTTTCTGCAATGACTCGTGTCATTAATATGTAATATTCCAAACAACTTTGCATTTATAAAGTCCTTAAAAAACTTATACATTTTCGGTACATTGAAATTCGATATTTTTTATTTTCCTTTCGATATACCGTTTCGTAAAATGAAACTTTTATAAATAACCAATATAGGCCAACATAATTGTATACAAATATAAATCGCGATATCAACATCCCTAGCATAATCGGCTCTATCTCACCTCTGTATTGTTAAGTATAGGTTGTTCACGGTAAAGTGATTACTTTCGAGGTCCTAGTTACTTTTTTTTTTTTCCTATCAGCCATTCTTCATCCTTCCGCAATTTTTTAAAAATAAATATTGCCACGTAAGTAATAAGCACAGCGTACGTGTTTCACCGGACTCGAAAGTTGACGTCTGAGGCTACAATAAAATATATTTATTGACTGTTATTCAAAACGAGGGGGCTCGAGAAAGTTCTCACTCGACCGTGAGTAGCCTAAAGTGTGAGGGTGTGGCGCGGAGTGGCACACCTCGCCCCGGGCAGGTACGGTGGTGCAGAGAGGGGTGGTTGGGGGGGGCGTGCCCCTTGCACGTGACCTATCGGCTCGCCCATTGTTACGGCCGAGGGTCGGGCCACGATACGTCACTTCTCCATGATGACGTGTTAATTTACTGCCGAACGAGGTCGGCCCGGGTACACTCGCGCCCGCTCGCGATAGACCTCACCCCCCTCCCCCCTTGCACTCTGAGAAAACACCGGCCAACAAAACGTTTCTTTGTATAGAGCCGATATATTTATTTGCCCCAAAAAATATATATACAGGATGATTCTAAAATCACGGGACAAACATCGAGGGGTGGTAGAGCTCACTAAAACAAACAATATTGGATAGGAATATACGGGCTGGAGTGACGCGTTGAGGCACAAACACAAAAATAACACATTAAATGCAACACATTGTTTATTTACAACGTCGCCGCCAAATACCTTTTTTACTGCAATGTTTATAATAATTGCTCAAAATTGCTACCACCAACAGTAATGCAAGCTTGGTAGCGTCGGTGGAGTGATTGGCGAACAGATTCAAATACGCCGGGTATTTCACGCACGCCACCATTGTCAGCCAATCACGCCATATGTAGAGGTCGCCAAGCATGCGTGACTGTCGGTGGATGCATTTCCAGCAACTGTTTTAACATTTTCTGTACGGAATCACTCGTCAAGTATGCTGCTAATGAACGTTTTATGTTTCCGTTAATGTGTTATGTTTTTGTGTTTGTGCCTCAACGCGTCACTTCCGCCCATATATTCCTATGCAATAATTGTTTGTTTTAGTGAGCTCTACCACCCCTCAATGTTTGTCCCATGATTTTAGAATCGTCCTGTATATGGTTGAGTAAACAAAACTCGAAAAGCGAAAAAATTTACTTTGCTTGTTTAACAAAATACACGCATGAATAAATAAAACCTGTATGTTGGGCCAAAATATAAATTAGACTGTAACAGAATAATGTTGTTCAATCATTTGTCTGGCCATTCATTTAATTGCCTTCATACAAAAATACAGCTCGAGAATTTGTTTGTATTTTTGTGGCAATTGGGATAGTGACAGTGTTTGTTATTGCACGCATAATAACGGTATAAACATCCTAATAAAATATGTTCAACAGAAAACTAAAAAGGAAACCTGTAAAAATTGAAATATTTATTTCCACACGTTGTCCATTATTTGAAATGTATGTATTAAAAAACACTGCGATTTCATTGATAGTCACTTTAGATGAGGTTCCGAAGGCGTTACGCTCGGGTGCGGCCGTTCTGGGTTCGAGTCTCGGTCGGCCATCCTAATTGTTACTATACTAAACGAAACTGTTATAAGTATGTAGAATGAAACATATCTATAGTTGTAGCTGCGGCAATCAAAGCTTTGTTTCAAAGGTTGATTTCAAAAGTGCTCACTTTACCATGAACAGCGTTTAGTTAGAGTCAATGGTTAGAGATAAGGGAAAATAGCAAAAAATTTTGAGCCAAAATATCTTCGATAACACTATAGTAGGTTTATCCTTTTATGATTGGATGACCAAGGGTTTGACTCAGCTAAGCTAAGTTTTTTCAGCCAATCACAAACGTTGTGCTTTAATGTATCAGAATCCTCATTGGCCCAGTCAAATGGAAAAGTAGCTTCATACATGCTTGACTGCCAATATGAATAGAAAACTGTCGGAAATATGTACATTACGTTGAATCCTAAAAAAACGGTCAAATTTTCCCGCGATAAACCATCATCTTTATCAATGGTTTATCGCACGAAATATGACTGTTTCTTAGGTTTCACCGTACTCTGCACATGTCAGAAAACTTTCTTCCATTATTGGCTGGTATGTATATATGAAGCTACTTCCCATGTATCTGGGCCAATGAGATTTCTGACACGCTATAATTAGGGACTGGAAAATTTTGCTAGTTCATTTTAGTGCACGGTAGACTTCAAAAACGTGTACATTTCTGCTATGTTTGCAACTTGATCTTAGTTTGTCAGACACGCCCAAATAAACTCTGAGCCAACAACAGGCGGGTAGGGAAAAAGCACTGAGGCCCACGACACCTGGTTTGAAGTAAAACTGGCCACACACACTGCGGCAACAACCAATGAACAGAAAGCCTAGACTCGAAAACACATCGGAAAGTTAAGTCTAGCATGCAGTAATTTAAAAGGAGAAATTTTCCTGTCTCTATCTATGACTGGTCTGGAAAGTTTCAGGGCTAGTCAAATGGGGCAGCCAATCATAAAAATCATCAAGAAACTCGAACGTTTTGGGAAATATGTTGGCTCTAAAAATTTGTTTACTCTTTTCCGGTGTCTGTTACAACAGGTAAGAAGTGGAATGACGTGGTATTTGCGTTTGGTATATCCTGGAGCGGTACTTATTTCTGAATCACTACTGCGTGTTGCGGAACGTTCCTTATTGGCTGGACTGCTGGTGTAGCAGGCGCTGATTGGCTAACCGCGTAGCGTCATGTTGCTGGCCAGAGCTGCTGTCCTGCTGGCGCGTGACTGCGACAGGAGTTCGCTGTATAAACTACTACTTTTTTTTTACTAACTTCTCTAAAACTAAGTGTTATATGAGCCCGCGGTAGGGACGGGTGTTAAGTGCGTCTCAGGGCTAAGCCCCATACGCCTACAAGGAAGGGAGTATCATGCAAGGAGACATGCATCACGGCAAAGAGGGATTGGGCTGCCATGGCCAGATTGTGGCCATGACAACCTCCCTGAGTGTACTTATAGCTAAACTATAATTAGAAGAGAAAGGGGAAAACCGGCATAGTCGCCGTAAAAACCCTTTCGACAGGAAAGAATTAAAAATGGTTTCATGCATCATCATGTTTAACTGAAAATGCTACAGGAGACAGAGGATAGGAATCATTCTCTTTATTATGATAGGAAAAAGTGCTAGTAGAGAGGGGGTGGGAAATTTCCTTCAGTTGGCACTGGTTTAACCAGAGTAACACTTGCGCATCACTCTGGTGGGGGGAGAGCGCAATTGGGCAGGTCCCCCTCGAATCCGGATCCCCAGTGGATCCTGATAAGAACAGAGAAGTGAAGCAGTAGCTTAAGTATTTTGTGACCTGGTCGCGTGGTGTGGAGTGGGGAGATTTGAGCGGCTCCTAACATCGAGGTCTCACGAGCCGATGAGGATGAAGCGAGGCGGGTATGGAGCAGCGCCGGAATGCAAGGGCGGGGGAAACGGGAGAACGCCGAGGAAACCCGCCGACCAGCGGCATCGTCCGACACGATCCCCACGTGCGAAAATCTGGGGGTGACCTCGCCGAGAATAGAACCCGGTTTGACTTGGGCGTCGAACTCTCTAGCCGCCAACAGCGGCCCTTGTGAGGGAGGCTACAAGAGACTGTGTTCCACATATTTCTCGGGGATAATTTCGTTGTGGTAGAAGGGGGTCGTCTCTTGCCTCCCAACATAATTTTAGGAAGCGTTGTTACATATATGAATTAAAATATGTCTCTTAAACAATTTTTTTTTCATTTACGTTTTAAGACATTCACAGGACAATTTCATTTCAATGTGATGGTTTAGGGGAGGAGGGTGGGAGTTATGCTCACTGTGACCTCTCCTCCCTGGGGCTGCGGTGGCTGAGTGGTTAGCCCGCTCGCCTCCCACCAAGGCGAACCGGGTTCAATCCCTGGCCGGGTCACCGGGCTTTCGCAAGTGGGAATCGTGCCGGACAATGCCGTTGGTTGGCCAGTTTTCTCGGGAATCTTCCGTTTCTCCACCCTTTCATTCCGTCGTCGCTCCATGCTCACCTCAATCTCCCTCATCGGCTCTCAAGACCTCGCTGTTAAGAGCCGCCCAGATCTCTTCACGCCCTTTCCTCTCTCCGCCCTCTAGATCCGTAGCTGCGCTGATAAATTTTTCCGTATATTTATGAACATTTTTTCCGGAAATGTACGTTAAATATACGGGAACGCAATAAGTAATGACGAAAAACGGATTTAGGTGTGTAAATAACAAATACAGAAAGTCTTCATATGTCTCATAGCTTCGGGTTTCTGGGGCGAAAAATGCCGAGTATACACGAATCTTTCCTCGCCACTGTAACCAGAAAATTATCCTTTCTGCGGCAGTTAGGTTATCCACGCCACTAAGACATATTCTTTCATACAGTAGAACCTAGCACCAGCCGTGTGTAACACTTTGCAACGCTTAAAATACACTAACGTTAGTAGAAACTCAAAGTTGCTCATGTGTCTGTATGGTTAGAATGGTCTGAATGGTTAGAGTCGTAAACTTGCAAATATTTTGACCCTGGTTCAAAACTTGCTCAAGTATAACATATCTTAACTCTTTAAATATATTTTTTATACACAGTGGAACAAAAATCGAAGACTTTTTCATATTCTCTTTTTTATTTGAAACTGGAAGTACCGAAAATTAACTAGGAAATAAACGCAGAGATTTCGTAAATTCACGGTATTTTTTTTTAATTTACGGAAAGTCCGTTTTCGAAAATCAATGTTTCCGTAATTTTTTAGAGGCTGTGGGAAGTATACTTCCTGCCAAGTTCGTTATTTTTAAATGTCCGTGGCAAATAGTTTCAACACCTGCCGTCGGTAGGTAAATTCAGTGAACTATGAAAAACTGTTGGTAACCATTCCATTGTATGCCTCGGAAATTGTGTTTTTGAGGTTTGTGATAAGAGGCATAAATTTATTAAGTTCGTCATTATTTGGGCGATTACTTGGAAGATTGGTCTCATTATCATTGATGTAAATTGTTTCAGTTATCTTTTTGAAACGTTTCCATGTCATTACCTGCGATATTGTAGACTTGCAACGTGTAGGATCAGAACTCCGGTAGAGTTCAACTTGTGGTAATATTATCATACTCCTAAGAATGTTCATTCCAATCCACGCTTGCAATTCCTCTATATATATTTCTTTCCAGTTGCTTGTTGTTTCATTTACATCACTGCCATGCCGCCTTTCCGTTTTTATTTGCGTCGCACACAAGTTGGTTCGCTGAACAATGTGTTCTATAATTTCCTTACCGAATATTTGCGTGGAAAAGTCTTTTTTTTTTGTACTGGTTGGTGTTAGCTTATGACTTATTTTTCCTTCAACGTCCATGTCGACAGCAGTGAATCAAACTTATGTGCATCCTGAGATCAATCGTCCTCCACCCCCTCATCTTCAGTATTATCGCTGGCACAATCATCATCATCATCATACTCCACGTTTTCCCTAAATTAATTACTTGGAGTCCTACTGGCACTAGGCTGTGTATAAGATGTACAAGAAAGTCTATCACTCACATGATCTTCCATGCATACACTACGTAGTTTCTTACTGGTGCATGGCTGCAAATCAGATGTACGTAAACCGCTATCCTGCTACTCGATCGAACGAAATCCTTCTTCTGCTCCTTCATCTGGCTCTCTGTCGGAATCATCGGGGTCACTTGGAAGTGAAAGATATAGTCTCTCTGGTAAATGTCTTACGTTTTCTGGGCATTGTTGCTCCAAGTAAACAAGAATGTGAGGTTATGGAAACAAAATTACTTCAATTTTAAAGAATAAAATACACACGAAGCTTTATTTCACTTACCAGAACGCATAATTAACATTCAGTGCTTCTAAAAGTTACTAGAGCCCAATAATATAATTATGAACAACCAATGTCACGAGCCTGTATAAACGTGTACAATTTAGCTTTCTGGTGCCTTCCCCTCCAAAAAAACAACCCAACAATTTTGATTTGACATGATATAATGCAAAAACTAGGCGAAATAAATTTTTTTTATGGCTGTAAAGAGTACTTACAAATAATGTCTACAAATTTAACAGAATTATGTACAAGTATGAAATAATATTTTTTTTTGGTTCCCAACGCTCTCATATCAGGCGGGGAGGGGTTAATTTTGCAGTAACTTCTTTGAAGTACGGCGTATAAATTTCCTGGCGATTAGTTTCCAAACTTTTGTTTATCGAAGTACTTTTGTTTTTCCTCGTGCAGTCCGGCGTGATCATGATTGATGGAGCGTGCGATAGGGCCTCCACCCTCGTGCCTACGCCTTGGCCGTGGCGGGAGTGTTGTCGGTGAGGTTTTTTGCCCGCGCTGGTGGCGCGGAGCGGCGGGAAATTGAAACACTTGCGGCCGGACTCATAAATCATGATCGGGCTGTGTCCCGCGGCAGATGCTTATCGCGAGCCGGCAGAGAGAGAGGGGGATGGGAGAGATGCACGCTCGGAGCTCGCGTGCCGGAGCAGAGGAGACGCCTGGACCGGGATGCTGGCCGTGCTCTGCCGCGAAGTNGGATCTATCTCCACCATATTACCATTTTACTTTCTGTAGTCTGTCTCCACTGTCACTTCCAACTTTTTTTTTTTCTGAACCCATGCTGAAGTTCTGCTTTTAAGGTATTCCTCCGCTTCGTGCAAACAAAGCTTAACCGAGTCAATACAATCACACCCAAGGGACAGTGCACCGAATTCGTGCGCAATCACTTTAATAATGTAACGCATAAGAACTATTTCTTACTAGTCATTACCAACATCCCGTATTTCTCCCTGTTTTTATTAATGTTAATTGTATATTTTAATTTTATAATTTATATATAGACTATAAATAAACGTTCAATTGATCCAATAATAAGGCAGTTATATGTTAACAGAAGTATAAAAAGCCTGTGATACAGGGCACATTTACGGAACTACCAAGCACTTCATACATAGGGTGATTTTTCAAAAGTTTGATTCTAAAAGTGCGAAGAAACCGAGAATAAACTATAACTTAATGTCTAGATTCAGCCATTTTAAACCAAGCTTGACAAGGAACATGGAACATATTAACCATTGTTACAAAATCTATTAACTTTTTCTCTCATGATTCGTTTCACATTTGTAACGGAAGATTTTTCCTCACAATTTAATAATTACTATCCCACATGGGAAAATATGGATATAACTGAAACAGCGCAAACTTCAAAAATTCCTTTAAATAGTCCTCTATGCCATGCCAAGCTTCGAATTTTCGACATCAGGCCGGTAAAGTTTGATTACGAGGATTTTTAAACAAAAAACTAAGATGGAAGGGTAACTAGCCTTTTGTAGGCTTTTAAAATGAGTACTTTTGAAAGCCCTAATTAAGATCTGCATGTATGCACATTGTGTATTCTTTCACCATATGTACAATTAACATTGTCGTGGGCCTGGCCACTTTATCCATACATCGGTCAACTGAAACTGTGAAATTATTAGAAAAATAAATATTTTACAGGTTTGATAATTCTTGAATTTATACGTATCAGAAAAAACAGAAACCAAAATAAGCTATTTCCTTTTCCACAAATGTTCACCTAACCTTCTAATTTACCGTTAAGACATGGAACTATTTTTCTTCCGTAGTTACCAACTTAACAGGGTGAATGTCGGTAATTGTGTCCGTAAACGCAGGTATGGACAGTGGCAATTTCCAAAGGTTGATTACAAAAGTGCTCAACTAACCGTGAATAGTTTACAACATTTTGGGTCTCCCCATTTACGACGGTTCTGTCGTTTCGCATAGCACCGAACACGTTTCCTGCGTATTTCTGTACAGCGCTCATTACCGACCTGCACTCTACCTGCCAATGTAATGCCGAGTTGAAAGTGTCACAATTGAACGTTCTTGCCTACATCGAATACTACGCAATACACGCTGTTCAATCCAGTAATTTACGCTACGAGTGTCGCTGACGTAACGTTACGCCGAAGAGAACCTTGTGAAAACTGCAGGCGCAGTAATATTTGTTCGCCCGTGCCTTCAAATAACGCGGATATCGAAATGCTACGGGAAACGCCAAACAAACCGGTTAGATGCAGACGACGTGGTATTAACGTTGGCAGCACTCTAGAGTTATAAGAACGCGGAGGTGGAGTACCCACCAATCCCGCGAACTCAAGCCGTACTTGCCAGCAAAATGGCGGCACTGGTCACCAGCATGTCCGAACGCCGCCATTCGCCGATCACCACCTGGCTTGTTCCATTCGCGGTTTCTTCACACCTTCTGAATCAAACCTTTTGAAAAATCACCCCACGTGTTACACGTTTGGTTCGTTCCTAAATATGAAGGGGCAGTGATATTTCGCGAAAAGATTTCGAGACAAGATACAGTCCAAAGCACTGCAGGGTCGTCCAGCTTCTTTGATTGGCTAAAAAAAAAATGTTCTGGCCCGTGTTAACCGTTTGCGCACGATTCACGAAGGTTCAGTGTCGGAGTTACTTAGTCGTGAGCGGCTTGGTCAAAGACGGACACGGCACCAGCAGCCAATGGAGGTATAACAACAGCTGAGGTGTGTGTATATTATTGAAGTCTACTGTGTGCTCAGATTTGTACGCGAAAAGTCACTGGCCCTATAAATTTGTAATGTATAGAGACCTGAAAAATTCGCTTGGTTATTTTGAGACATGCTATAATTCAAATCACGTGTGATGATATAACTTAAGCCGTTGGTGCACGCGGTGTTCGACACCTCCTGGAGAACGCTGGCCCAATCGTCGCCTTCCACTGTGACAGCAGACAACCAATGTGCAGTTAATATCGGCATATGTGTACATAAGACTGTAGAGTCTAGCCTGCAGGTCGTTGAACTAGCGAATTTGTCCTGTCTCTAGTAACGTAGCACGAGCGTTTCATACTTACATTAACATAAAACTACCTTGTTTTCTGTTAAATTGAACTTTTACTTATATTTGATCTAGAAATTATAATATTTCGTATATAATTATTGTTAATAAACAAACGGAGAAAATAGGCGTGTTGGTAACGCCTAGTAATAAATAGTTTTCGTGCAAATTATTATTATTAGACAGTGCGCGAACGAATGCGGTGCGTTGTCACTTTGATGTAATTTCCTAGACTCGGTTAGTCTTTGTTTGCATGAGACGGAGGAATATCCTGAAAGCAAAACTGAAGTACAGCTTCAGAAAAGTTGTAAGTAACCGTGAATCGACTATAACTAGAGGAACTGAAATTTCGCGGATTCATTTCGCAACAAGGTAGACTCCACAATCCTTTATGTACTCTACCCGCACCTATTGCTGGTCATTAGCTGATGCTCTACATTTATACCATGATAGGTAGCACATGATTCGATCCTCTTTTTACTGGTAAGCTATTGACCAATACACGTCAAGGGCGTAGCTAAACAACTGCGCTCCAATTGAGAAAGTTAATGAAACGCATGCGCGTTCGAAGTCAAAACTACTCGTCAGATGAACTCGCGGAATTCCCGGGTGTGTAACTATATAACTCCACTTACCAGCCGGCATCCCGTATCCAATAAGGTAACTTCTACAGCACGCAGTAGCCAGTCAGATACCAGGCCTACTTATAGAGCGTCGCGCAGCCAATCAGAGAATAGGTATGCGAACATCAAAGGAACCGCTACGCCATCTCGTCTCTTTTTAAATTTTAAATTTTTGAATTTTTAATTTTTAGAGTTAATAAATAATATAAGGATTTTAATTTTGTTATTGAAAAGTTATTTTATTTCATTTATATAATATATAATTAATATATTAGAGCCAAATTTTTTAAGAATTAAAATTTGAGAACAAAAATTTCATTTATCTCAGAAACTTTTAATAAACGTTTACTTGGCAGTGAAGACCGTGAGTATAAAATTAATATGGATATTTAAGACAATTAAAAGTATGAAAATTATATTTTTATTATAAAAAATTATGTACGTAAAGTAATCCCGGCTAAGAGGACCACAAGTTTTATTAGACTAATGTGTAGCAGTGCCGCCCCTTGTTTCCGCTTCATCTGCAAATTACTCGGAGGAGGATAAAACAAACAGGAGAAATGAAAGCCAAATGTAATTATTGTATATGTGGTACGGAAGGTGATTCAGCTTTTACACACGACTAGAGACGTCCAAAATTCACGTTTTTTTATTTAATAACATGCCAGACTTCACTGCATACATGAGAATAATTCGTGGTTTCGTTTGCTACTGGTGTCATTTACTACACGGTGTAGTTAAATCGCGTGACGTTTTACTGCATATTAGCGAAGACCTGCAAAATTGGCGTTATTATTTGGTAACATGCTATACTTAATTGCCGTGTACCTGCATGAACGCAAATCGTGATTTCGTTAGCTGCTGGCAACTATACGGCGTCATTTACCCGTGTTACTACTTCACTACTATTGGTTAGAAACGTCCTTTGGACGTACCACCTAAAAGTTTTCAGCCAATGGCACAAGTCTATCCAACGTACAACTTGGAGTTTGGCCTGTAGCAACAGAGTAACGCGAATTTAGCAGATCTCTTTAAAGATTGGCTGCACAACCTTCGAGACTTTCGATATTGCCGTAGGGATTGGAAAAATTTCGCGAATTCATTTGGGACAAGTTAGACTTCAAGCACGTGTACATTTCTGTTGTATTTGCAATTGGATCACAGTTCATCAGAAACCCCCAAATGATCCCTGAGCCGATAACAGGCCCGTGAGGGAAATAGATCCAAAGATCATGTTAGCTGGTCTGAGGTAAATCTGGCTACACACTGGTGTAGCAGGCAATCAACAGAAAGTTGAAGCTTGAAAATACATATCGCAGTTGAGTCTAACATACAGGTAATTAAAAACGCGAAATTTTCTTGTCTCTAAATATATTAATAGCTCCCTTTGTACGCGTCACACAAGTCGACCAACGGTGAGCGTAGAGCGTCTTGGAGTTCAATCGGCAACCACTAACTAACACGGATCTTGTAGATACAATACACGTGGCGGTATTTCTCGTAAATATAACAAGAAGTCCTGGCAGATCTTGTAACCTACTTTCCCCCCATAACATCCGCAGGTACACTCCACACTGTCTCATAACGTACCACGAAATGAGGACGGAACTGGATTGCCTGAAACTATTTTCAGGCAAAATTTCAATGGAACATGTGGAGGCCATAATTTACAAAGCTTTGTAAAAGCCGTGACGGTAAGTCACAGAACTGGGAGACGGGGCACGGACAGGGTGAATGTAGTATTACAATGCGACCCGCAAACCAGAAACGTATTAATTCAAAAAGAAAGGGTATCTGTTGGCTACGAAAGTTGCAGAATTAAGGACTATATATCACTGTCGCGATGCTATAAATGCCAGCAATGGGGGCATATAGCAGGTAGAGAGGCACAGCCCACATGCTCATGTTGTGGTGAACAGGGTCACGAATTCAAAAACTGCACCCACAAACAGGAAACAAATTTTAAGGAGACATGTGCGAACTGCCACAGAAAGGGTCAGCAAAAAGATCACAGAGTGGATTCTCGTGATTGTCCCGCATATCAGAGAGCCCTGTCCGTGGAACTCTCACGGATAGACTATGGTGTCTAATGCCCTAAGGTGTGGGCAGCTAAATATACAACGGTCGGCAGCGGTGGCAGCTGAACTAAACAGGATTGTTCTGGAGCAGAGACTTGATGTTGTAATGTTTCAGGAACCATACGTTCCCTTTGAAGATGTTGTGGGCCTGCGGGGTGATGTATTTACTGTCGGTGCCCGCCCCAGGGCCGGGATATTGAGGGCTAAAAAAGACATGGAAGTAATGGTACTAACGAGTGTCTCAGACACCCACCACGTATGTGCACAGATAACCAAGGGTACAACTCAGATATGGGTGGTATCCTCGTATTTCCGGTCCGGGGATGACGTGCAGACACACCTTGATCGATGGGAAATCATTATGGACACATTGAAAGGGAAACCTCTGATTTTAAGTGCTGATGTAAACGCCTAATCAGAGCTGTGGCACTCCCCCGTTGATGATGAAGCTGGAGACACAGTAAGCCAATTCCTCCTGGCAAATGACATGGATGTGGCAAATGAAGAAGGAAATCTGCCGACATTCGTCTCGCAGGCCCACGGCACGCAATCATACCTGGATGTTACTGTAACAAACAGGAAAGCGAACAACACAATCATGGAATGGAAAGTGCAAGAGGAAAGCTCTAGTGACCATCGCCTGATTACATTTAATGTATTCACCGGTGGTAATGGTGAACGGCGGCAGTCACAACAGATTGAAGGAGAGGTCCGATTTGTGCACAATATGGCAGACTGGGCGGCCTTCGATAGGACCCTGCTGGAAGAGATTGCTCTAATTGATAGCCAAAACGCAAATCTGAATGATCGAGTCAGTGAACTCACAAGGATCATTCAAGACACATGCGAAAAGAACTTAAAGAAAACTTCTCGAGGACTTCCTAACCTTTCCTGGTGGGACAAGGAACTGGAACAAGAGAGGAAAGTGTTAAGAACAGACAGGAGGAAGCTACACCAGCTTCGTGGAGAAGAAAGGGAGCAATTCTCGTGGATATATAAAATGAAGAAGCAGGCTTATTTCAGCAGGGTTCGCAAGAAAAAGAAAAAATCATGGGAGGACTTCGTAACTCGGGCCGGAAACGAAGATCCGTTTGGTATTGTGTACAAGTTAGCCTCTAACAAGACCAAGAGAGCTGTGCCACCACCATGTATGAAACTTAATGGGAAATTGTTAACAGATCAGAAGGATTCAATGGAAGTCCTGCTCCAGGCTCTCCTGCCTGATGACTCCATGATGGAAGAGGGGGAGGAGCATACGGCAAAGAGACAGAGTATGGAAGTAATTCCAGAGGTGCAGGATGCACCAAGCTTCGAAATGGAAGAACTGAAGCAGATTGTCTATAAAATGAAGAACGGGAAAGCGCCAGGAATGGATGGCGTAACAACAGAGTTACTAAAAAGGTGCTATTCACGAGTTAAGAATGTTCTTCTGGACATCTATAATGATTGTCTCTAAGCCGGTGTGTTTCCCTCCCCTTGGAAATTGGGATGCCTAAGAATCTTGAAAAAGGAAAATAAGAGAGATCTAGATGACCCTAAATGGTACAGGCCGTTGACATTGCTCCCGGTACTTGGCAAAGTATATAAGAAGTTGATCATCATACGTTTAATAATGGTCTTAGAAGCAGAAGGCACATTAAACNTTAATAATGGCCTTAGAAGCAGAAGGCACATTAAACGAACACCAGTATGGCTTCAGAAGAGGAACTGGCACTGACTTTGCGCTTCATGATGTAATGGAGAAGATCAGGAGTTCCTCTGCCAAATACACGATGGCAATATACCTGGACATATCTGGAGCGTTCGATAATGACTGGTGGCCGGAGGTAATGTATCGGTTAAAGATCAAGAATTGCCCAGCCAACTTGTACAGAGTGGTCCTGGACTTCTTCCGCGAAAGATGGAGTATTTACTCATCCAGGACAGCACAAGTAAGGAAAGAACTCACGAAGGGATGTCCCCAGGGATCGGTCCTCGGACATATCCTATGGAACGTCCTCTTCGATGGCTTCTTGGAGCTGGGTCTCCCGGCGGGGTGCACGGTATTCGGATATGCGGACGATGGACTGATCCTAGTCTCTGGAAATGCAAGAAGAGAGCTAGAGATAAAAGCAAGTGAGATAATGTCTAAAACCTGGAACTGGTCGAAAAGCGTGAAATTGGAATTCTCGATAGAGAAGACCAAAACCATGCTAGTTAAAGGCAAATTGAAACGAAACCCGACCGTGTACTTCGGGGGGAGCCCAGTTCAATACGTAAAGGAATATAGGTATCTCGGAGTCATCATGGATGAAAACATGAGCTTCTTGAAGCATATTGAATATGTGTCGCGGAAGGCAGTCATGGTGTTTCAAAAACTCAGGAGAATTGGCAATACCAACTGGGGCCTAAATTATGGCACACTCAGAACCATATATAAGGCAGTTTTCGAAGTCATAATAACTTATGGCGCGGTGATGTGGCATCACCGGGCTGCACTTTCGTGGCNAGGAGAATTGGCAATACCAACTGGGGCCTAAATTATGGCACTCTTAGAACCATATACAAGGCAGTTTTCGAAGCCATAATAACTTATGGCGCGGTGATGTGGCATCACCGGGCTGCACTTTCGTGGCACAGAAGAAAGCTTATAAGTGCTCAGAGAGCGGCACTGCTGACCGTTACCGGTGCATACAAAACTGTGTCAAACGACTCGCTCCCAGTAATAGCGGGGGTCCTTCCAGTGGACTTACTCATAAAATACAGAGGACTCACGGCGGAGAGGGCGCGGGCCGGTGGGCTGTCTAAAGAATATAAGGAAACGCTAATGGATGACATCTTGGAAGAATGGCAGAACACATGGACAAATTCGGAAAAAGGTCGGCAAACTTTCGAGTTATTGCCTGACATTAAAGCCAGGATGAGCTGTAAGTGGATCACTGTGAACCACTACAGCATGCAACTAACAACTGGACATGGTAACTTCAAAGCGAAGTTGAACAGCCTACGTCTCGTGCAATCTCCGCTGTGTGATGTATGTGGTGTGGATGACACAGTACGCCATGTACTTGATGACTGTCTCAAGACAGAGGATTTACGAGTTTGGCTTGAGGAACAAACTCGGGAAAAGGGCATTCACTGGAGATTAGAAGATGTAATGACCAATAAAGATCTCCATAAGATATGGAACGAATTCGCTACTCGAATTGGGAAACGACTAGAAGAATTCGACAAACGGTACCAGCAAATTTCTGATGACCCATAACAGGTAAATTGTGGAACCCGGATTGGTGAGGAGGACAGGTTTTTAAATGAGAAAATCGGTTAATTTACCGGTTACTGGTACCAAGAAAGTGAATGACCCTTATGAATGGACAGAAAAAAGTGCAGCGCACTGTTTTACTCTTCGTAGTACAGTTACAGTGCGGGAGGTTTGGAGGGTGCGCTGGCCTTCGGGCCTTAAACACCTGTCTCATTATTACTGCCAGAGTGCACCTCCACGTTATGATACCTGACGTGAATATGTCTGAAGTGACAATTAACATGCCTGGAAGTCCTGAATCCTGAGGTGCACTCCTAATACAGAGCTCGGGATGGTGTCTCCTGTTATACCGTATCGGATCAGGCACATGAGGGTGAGCTTTTAGATCAGGCTATACATAGATTACAGAAGACATGTATCATTACTAACCGAGAATTATTAATACAGTGACGAATATTGTCTGCTGAAAAGATTTGAAGTTCTTTCAAGTCTATGGCCTAGCCTATAAAACAATGCATTTTAAATCGATCATATTGCTACGCGCTTGCTGCTTCGCATCCGTAAGTAGTTACTATGAATTTGATATTATATTACGTAAACGAAGAATTACCGCTAAAGAGGCGAAGCCTAGCCTTAAGTACTCTGTTGCTTCACTTCTCTGCTGATTATCCCCCTCCCCTCCACCCACCAGACATTGTGTTGGTGCGGCGGCAGCCTGGTGAGTCGACATCGCTGAGCGACGGCAGCAGGAATCTCCAGCGTCTCGACGTGGAGCGGCGTGATGGGCGGAGTGACGCCCACCGGCGAGACAATCTCGCGGCACCTCGCGGATACCCGGCGACAGCTCCTATAATTAAGCCTTTGCCCGCAATTACGGCGGAGGCACGCGCACGTGACGTCACCGGCGGGGCGAGACCCGCGGAGCCGCCACCGACTCGTAGGTAGAGACCTGAAAAATTCGCGGGTTCATTTCGGGACAAGCTAGAGTTCGAAACACGTGTGTTAATGAAACTTCAACCATTGGTCTACACACGGTGTTTGACACCTCCTGAAGAAGGAGGACCCAATCGTCACCTTCTACTGTGGCAGCACACAACCAATGTGCTGTTGATATCGGCATATTTGTACAGAAGGACTGGAGAGTCCAGCCGGAAAGTCATTGAACTCGCGAATTTTTCTGGTCTCTACTCATAAGGCTGTCACCGGCCGGAGGATTGCGGAGGCACGGTAAAATTCGGTTGGATAGCAGTAGATTCGATAGGGCTTATTGATGTCCCCCATTGTTATGCTGGAGACTTATCAGGGGACGGCTTACAAACTAACTTATGACCTAACTTAAACTAACACCCATGCCTTACCTGGGATTCGAACCCAGAACCTCCCGCACCGCAGGCCGGCGGCACATCAACCGACTGCGCCACGGGAGGTCGGCAGTAAAATTCAGTCGCCGAGGTTAGGCCTCATGGGTCGACGAGAAAATTGTGATTCCATCGACTCGTATAGTCTATTTGCGGTTTCTTCACATTTTTAAAAATCAAACCTTTGAAAAAAAAAAAACGCCATCAATGACGTGCGTGGTTTTCTGCTGTATATGTCACGTATCATAATCGTTTTATGGTGGGTGAAGAGATTTGGGCTGCTGGTAACAGCAAGGACTAGAGAGCCGATGAGGGTGAAGTGAGGTGAGTATGGAGCAGAGCCGGAATGAAAGAGCGGAGGAAGCGGGAGATCTCAGAGAAAACCGGCTGACCAGCGCCATCGTCCAACACTCCGGAGTGAACCGGCCGGGGATTGAACCCGGTTCACCTTGGTGGCAGGCGAGCAGTCTAACCGCTGAGCCACCGCGTCCCCAAGATAGTTTTATACTTCTGTTAAGATAAAAGTACCTCACTTTTAGATTAATCGTACTTTTACTTATATTTTATCAATGAATTATATTATTTTATTTATAATTAATACGAGAGAAAACAGAGGGAAATTAGGTGTGTTGGTAATTGCCAGTAAGAAACAGTTCTCATTAAAAAATATTATTCAGTTTAGTGCGCACGAATGTAGTGCGTTGTTCCTTTGGATAAATTTTCTAGACTTAGTTAAGCTTAGTTTGCATGAGGCGGAGGAATATCCTGGAAGTTGATCTTTAGCAGGGCTTCAGAAAAGATGGGAAGTAACCGTGAATGGACTACAGACTAGACCGCACATTCTTATGTACCATAATACAGCATCTTCAGGACCACGTGTTTATCGCGAAAAGATTCCTCGACTAGTTGTACTCCAAAACACGTTAGTTCAGAACCAGTGTTGCGGTTGGATTATTTTAACCCGTGCACGCTCTTGGGTGTCTGTCCGCGAATCACAGACGCACCGTATCAGAGTAACCTAATTCTGATTGGCCAGTCGAGTAAGAAAATGTCTTCTCGCAGAGACAAGCCGCCAATCAGCAAAGGAATACTGCCGGTATGGTATTGAAATCTAGCACGTGCGGTAATCTTTTCACGAAAAACCAGTAGTCATAAGAATCATTCATCGGTTACTCGCTCTCACAATGGAAGGTGAGGATTGTTCCTGCATTTCATTGCATGTTGGTTTCTGGTTCTCTTTTCTCTGCGAGGTGTCAATTAGTTAGAGGCCCGAAGATTTTGCGGATAAATTTAGGACAAACTAGAGTTCAAACATTTATAATTCGAGTCTAGTTTACTATTTGATTGGAGTTTGCGAGAAACGCCCTCGATGACTTGCGTCAATAAAAACCTTCAAGGGAAAAAAAGCACCTACCTGAATACCATGCTATAGTGAAATCCAAATGAGTAAATAATGCGCACGAGTCCAAAACGCGTACGGCTAGTAGGTAGATTTCATTGCTACTTGTTATACACGGCTCCGTTGTACACCACCTGTCAAAACAATACCCGTAAACAATACTCGGGACGTGTAAAATAACGTTGATAGTGTTACAAAAGCAATACAAAATTGCAGTTGTTTTAAGTTGTAATAAACGGGTGAATTTTCCCACCGTGCGTTCCGCTACAGTTTATTTTCTACATTGCAGCATAATTTTTCGTTGTGATATGAAGTAGTGATCTAAAAATATTATCACTATGGAGGGGGGAAAAGGTTTTTAAAATAGAATTAAACGACAAATATGAATAATTCTAATGTATAAATTTTTTCGCACAAATTTCAAAATGGAAAGAAATTAATGTTTAGCTACACCTTAAAATAATAGCTACTCTTATTGGAATGTCATGAAGAATATTTCTTGGAAATTTGTTAGTGAGATTCTCCCCTTTTTTAATCCTAACTTGTATGATAAAATTTAAAATCAAAATAGTATTTACTGCAGATGAACCAAGCGTTGCGTTTCAAAGAAATTTCGGGGCCGCGGTGGCTGAGCGGTTAGACTGCTCGCCGCGCGCCAAGGCGGACCGGGTGAAATCCCCGGCCGGGCCACTCCGGATTTTCATAGGTGGGAATCGTGCCGGACGATGCTGCTGGTCAGTGGGTTTTCTCGGGGATCTCCCGTTTTTCCCACCCCTTCAGTCCGGCGTTGCTCCGCGCTCTTCTCGTTTCACCCTCATCGGCTTTCAACACCTCGATGCTAAGAGCCACCAAAATCTCTCCACTCTACTCGTGTAAGTTATACGCGAGAGTGTCGGTGGCCGCAGTTGTGCTGCTTCTGTATCCTTCGCTGTTCCGTGCGGTCGTGCCGGTGCAGCTAGCTCCCCCCGAGGCAACAACCCCTAACCGACCCCGGGGGGTGCGCGAGCCTATAATTCACCCCCCTCCCTCGGCGCGCCTCAAAGCGTTCGTTTGTGGAGGACGGCGTGGCCGCCGAGTCCGCGTCACGTTAAACTGATCGCGGCCGCATTAAGGAGGGTAATTAGTCCGCTGGATTAACAGTTCGTTATGACGGCTGTAATTAGTCGCGCGGGCACAATGGCGCGGCCCGTCAGGAGGAGGGGGGGGGCTGATCATCTCGCGACCCCGCGAGAAGCTCGGTACAGTCGCCTTCACGAGCACGTGGCTCTGCGCTCGCTCATCTTGTCTTCGTTTCGTCGTCCATCAGAAAGCCTCTACAGATGAACTGCACGATAGCAGTAGACTCTCCAGTGCTCGCATGAACTGTGATGAATTTCGCAGCAACACTCTCGATCGATGTCACCCGCAGGAGTGGCTCAAATGAAAAATTCGATGTACCAGTGGCGTGTGGAGAACTGTTGCTAAGGTAAGCTGGTTCTTGCTCACGGCTGTACATTCTCAGTGCACGCAGCAGGAGCCAGTAACCGCCGTGATTCCTGGGGAAACTGTATGCTTTCCGACCACTCACTCACGAGCAGCAAGGGACCCATTACTAGAGACCTGTAAAGTCCGCGTTATTATTTGATAACGAGCTAGACTTCATTCCCTTAGGCCTACACGAGCACAGTTCGTTACTTCATCGGCTACTGGCAACTATACTGAGTCATTTACCCGAGTTGCCGTTTCACTGCAGATTGGTCGCTCAACCGTACATCCTCTACTATTGGTTAAAACAGTACTTTGGACGTATCACATAAGTTGTCGGCCGATGGCGCAAGTCAAACGAACGCTCAACGTCCTGTAGCCATCAACATAACGCGAATTTTGCAGTCCCCTGCCCACTGCCCGCGTCCTGTGACGTCACCTGCCAAGCTACGTTTTAGTGGCGGAAGTGTAAACTAGCAAGCAACCAGGGTACAGCGCAGTGCTAACGCCAGCTTACCTTGCAACAGTCCACCACACGCGGCTGCTATGTACATATCAAAAAGCTAAAAATTATTTTAACTCGAAATTGTTAAATATCATGCTATACTTCTACTACTACAGAGCTATAATATTTATGAAACAATAATTTGCGCTGTGAAAAAAAAAACCCTCCCCAAGATGCGTGCCTCTAATCTGCTCTGAAAAAATTTATTGTTTTCGAATTAAACCACACTTTAAACATGGAAAAGTGAAAATGAAACCTGGTCAATGATTACCAGCGAAATAGGCTCCACTGGTAATCAGTTCCATGTATCTTATGATTAAACGTATCCAGTCAGTTATGAAAAACGTATATTTCATGCAGTACGTGATACCGAAGTTTATATAAAAATAGGTTTGTTTATTGGTTTTGGACAAAGGTTCTTGGTCACATATGCAGGTTTCGCCAGATGACGGTGACTCGGTGAAAAGGGTGTGTTAGCTGCAGGGGAGGGAGCGAACTGTGTTTGGTTGTCAGGATGATAGTGGTTTATTGCGCTTGCGTGTGTGTGTGTGTATGTGTATGTGTGTGTGTGTTTTTGTGTGTTTGTGTGTGTGTGCGCGCGAGTGCCCGTTTATATGTTATCATCACGAGATACTTAACCGGAAGAAAAGCAAACACAAAAGCCACGCACATTTTTGCTTTGGACAGAAATTATTAGTTACAAATGGATTAGTATCGTCGCAAATAACTCTCAAATAAAAGATTGTAAAATGCGTTCTTCCTCTACGTAAGAACGTTTTACCAAACTGTTTAATTTTTACTTCTAAAATTAATTTATATCTCCAGACTGAAAGATTTGAGTGACTTATGTAGACTATACAAAACTCTCACAGTATTACATCGGTTGAAAATATGTGTTACGTTCACACTTATCAGGTTATTACTTATCACTAGGGACAGGTGTTTTTCGCGAAACGATTTGAAGACCAGTTGTACTCCAAAAACACTTTTGTTCACATGCACTTCCGTGGTTGGATTATTTCAAATGTCACGTGCCTCAAGTGTGAGTCCGCGAATCATGGACGTTCACTATCGGAGTACTTTATTACTATTGGCCCAGTCAAATAGGCACATGTCTTCTCACACATACGCGCGGCCAATAACCAAAGGAAGTTGTGGTTGTGGACGAAGGACATTTGAGTCTAGCATGACCATAAATATTTTCGCGAAAAGTACTTGTCCCTACTTATTACTAGACTTATGACTAAAATAATATGCTCTTTTTAAATACTATTTTTGAAAACAGAGCAAACTTCTGGATACATTATTCCATACAGTTAAACTTCAAGTTTCATTTTTTTTATCGAGACTGGAGATAAAAATTTGCTGAAATAACGTAGTCAAAATTACTGTAATCTAATAATGTCGCTTGGCTTTGTCTACATCAAATACGGTTTCCTGTTACTTATAACTATAGTCTATTTCAATTCGTCACCAAGATAAGCTAGGTTTTTGATCAAAGTACGGAAATAGAAAAATTGCTGCTTAGTAAAATAGTTAAGCAGTAAAGTATGTTAAGTTCTTGAACAAGTAGATATGAATGTATCGCTTTGTAAACCCGAAACAGATCTGTAATAGAGATCATATAATTTTCGTTGTTGGAGTATTGAAAAAAGTAGAGTACATTATCTCGATCCCTATCAAATGCAGAAAAAAGAAAATTACGTTGATTTTCTTGCCCATTCCATGCTAATGCCGCTGAAATTACCTTAACATGTGCCCTCCCAGTTTCCAGTTGGTCAAGGTGCTACTGCTCTCATCACACCTCGATAAGAGCCGCCAAAATCTCTTCACTGGAACCAGTAAAATTATGCAGGTTGTTTTAGTTGCCGCTATTCACTGATTCAACGGCGATTTCCACGGATTCCTCGCGAATCACGTTAACCTGGTACCAAATCCTCACTGCATTCCACTTATTCTCCAGTCGGTAAAGCTCATTAATAGAAGTTTCGGTAGTAACAATCGTAGTTATTGAGATCGCTGATTTCATGTCCGGAGTTTACGTACGGTCTGAAAACGTAACACTGGCAGCGGCAATCGTTTCACTCTCTGTGGTTGAACATGTAGAGGCAAAATGTATGGAAGGGAATGGCGACGGAGGAAGGGGAAAGGGGCGTTGACAGGTCGGGAAACAAGTACGGCGATCAGACACGATCGGGCGATCTAAGTGATTTATATGCAAATACGGAGTGGCGAGGTGCGGCGCAGCGCGCTCGGGGCCCCAGGTACCACGGTTGACGGGGACCTGCCCGGGGGATGGGATGTTGGGGATGTAGATAG
>NQII01002274.1:47179-67140 GCA_002778355.1 Clitarchus hookeri | reverse complement strand
GACCTCATCAATAGCCCGCTGGGTCCCGGCGCAGAGGTTCCTCTCGGTCACACGGAGGTCGTAGTGTTGGCTGTTACCTGGTCAGCACCACCGAGCACAGATCACGCAACAATACAGAGGTGAAATAACGTGGCGGTTCCTTTCGCCGGCGCACCCCGTCCTCTGATTGGACGATGCGCGTCCGATGGGGCTCCTCGTTGGCTGCGCTGCCGGTCGGCGAGTAGGTTACCAGGCGCTGAAGGCGCAATTTCGCTGGCGTGTGCGGCTGGAGATCGCTTTATAGTCAGCGTTTTCACACGTGCATGTAGTACTTCTCCAAGCAAAACAACATAGCCAAATTTTCTGATCGGCCAGTCCCCGCGAAAATTATGTCACACGAGAGAAACAACTGACAGCCTAAATGTGTTCGGATGGTGAATTCGTCTACTAGCGACAGAGGTACCGCGGTGGTGTAGTGGTTAGACTACTCGCCTCCCACATAGGCGAACCGGATACGATTTCCGGCTGGATCGCTTCCCGGAATTTCGCGTGTGGGAATCGTGCCGGACGATGCCGCTGGTCGGCGAGTTTTCTCGGGGATACCCCGTTTACCCCGCTCCTTCTTTCTGGCGTGGCTCCATGCACAACTCACTTCACCCTCATCGGCTCTCAAGATGTCGATGTTACGAGCAGCCCAAATATTTTCACTCTTCACTCTTACTAGAGATAGACAATGGAGAATTCCCACTACACGAATGTTCGTCTACGAAACAGACCACTCGGAAATTCTTCGTATACAAACGTTCGAGTGGTTTTTCAAGCACAGAACACCTGGTCATTAAGAATACACAGTTGAAACAGCTGCTCATTCTGCGAGATCCAGCTGCACGCGTCAAACAAAACTTCGCCACTGGCCAGCCACGTGTCGTAACGCTATTCGCCAATCTGCGCCTGGTAACCCACCTGCCAAAGGACAAGCCAACCAACAGGGATCTTCTCTCAGCGCGCAGTACCCAGTCAGACGCAAGGCTCACTTCGAGAGACTCGCGTAGTCAATGAGAGAATGAGGCACTGAAGAGATTTGGGCGGCTCTTAACGGCGAGGTTGATTGCGGTGATTGAGAGATGCATGGAAGAACGCCGGAATGAAAGGGCGGGGGAAATGGGAGACTCCCGAGAAAACCCGCTGACCAGCTGCATCATCGGGTACGATTCCCACTTGCGAAAATCCGGTAGTGACCCGGCCGGTTCGCCTTGGTGGGAGGCGAGCAGGCTAACCGCTCAGCCACCGCTGCCCCTTCAATGAGAGAATGGTTACGCCCACATCAAAGGAACCGCCAAGTCATTTCTCCTCTGTGTATTCATCTACTCTGTGGCCTGCTTGACACCCGGACCGGAATGCCCGGGGCGAGCCAGGCAAGCGGCTACAGTCCAATCACGATTACCTCCAAACTTCGTGCGTATTAAGTTCAATATTATTTTGCATTGGAACTAGGTATTTCTCCATAGTCATTACCAACAAAGCACCTATTTTCCCTCCGTTTTTATTCACATTAATTACAAATGAAATATCATAATTAATAAATAAAATACTGGTAAAACATCAATGCAACAAAAATAACATACTTTTATGTTAATAAAGTATGGAAAGCCTGCGATTAATTAGGTATATAGGGAACAACCAAAAGCGTGGTGCATGAGGTAATTTTTCAAAAATTTGTTTTAAAATGTGTGAAAAAACCGCGGATAGACTTTAGCATGGCGNGTGAAAAAACCGCGGATAGACTTTAGCATGGCGTCGCTGCAATTCATGTTTTAGTCCATTCGCAGTGTCTTCACACGTTTTGGATCAAACCTTTAAAAATGTACCCTCCGTATGACGGGATTGGCTGTTTCCTAAATATGTTATGTGTAGAGACATGCAAAATTTCGCTTTATTATTGTATAACAACCTAGACTTCATTGCCTTATGTCCACATGAGCGTAATTGGTGATCTCATTGGCTACTGGCAACTATACGGTGTAAATTTACCTGTGTGACCGCTTTACTGTAGATTGGTTGCTATAGCTAGTTCATCCTCTACTATTGGTTAGAAACGTCCTTTGGACGTATCAAACAAATTGTCGGCCAATGGCAGAAGTCTAACTAACATACAACGTCTTGGATTTTAGTCTGTAGCCACAAAATAATGCTAATTTAGCCGGCCCCTGGTCATGTGTCACAAGCGTATTAAATTTGCGTGAACATCAAAAAAATATGTAATTTNGTCGCTGCAATTCATGTTTTAGTCCATTCGCAGTGTCTTCACACGTTTTGGATCAAACCTTTAAAAATGTACCCTCTGTATGATGGGATTGGCTGTTTCCTAAATACGTTATGTGTAGAGACATGCAAAATTTCGCTTTATTATTGTATAACAACCTAGACTTCATTGCCTTATGTCCACATGAGCGTAATTGGTGATCTCATTGGCTACTGGCAACTATACGGTATAAATTTACCTGTGTGACCGCTTTACTGTAGATTGGTTGCTATAGCTAGTTCATCCTCTACTATTGGTTAGAAACGTCCTTTGGACGTATCAAACAAATTGTCGGCCAATGGCAGAAGTCTAACTAACATACAACGTCTTGGATTTTAGTCTGTAGCCACAAAATAACGCTAATTTAGCCGGCCCCTGGTCATGTGTCACAAGCGTATTAAATTTGCGTGAACATCAAAAAAATATGTAATTTNCGCTAATTTAGCCGGCCCCTGGTCATGTGTCACAAGCGTATTAAATTTGCGTGAACATCAAAAAAATATGTAATTTTTAATTAAAATAATTTTACTGACTTATTTTTTTTTTGTAAATTAAATTATTTCATTTTAATTACTATGAATAACGCAGAGAGGAAATATGTGTATTGGTAATGCCTTGTAAGAAATAGTTCTTAAAGAAAACTATTACTACGCCGAGTGCGCACGAATGTGGTGCGTTGTCCCTGGAGTGTGATTTTCTAAACTTAGTTAAGCCTTTGTTAGCGTAAGATGGAGGAATAGCCTGAAATAGAAACACGTATTTTAGGCCTAGAGTGAGTGAGTGAAGAGATTTGGGTGGCTGTTAACATCGAGGTATTGAGAGCCGATGAGGGTGAAGTGATGTGAGTATTGAGCAGCGCCGGAATGAAGGGGCGGGGGAACGGGAAATCCCTGAGAAAAACCGCTGGCATCTTCCAGAAGTATTCCCACTTGTGGAAATCCGGAGTGAACCGGCCGGGGATTGAATCCGGTTCGCCTTGGTGGGAGGCGAGCAGTCTAACCGCTCAGCCACCGTGGCCCTTTTCGGGCTTAGAAGACATCTCATAAGGAATTTCTTTCAAATACAGTGCACTCGTGCTAATTTGCTCATTTAAAAAAAAAAATTATAAAAAATTTTATTTATAGGGGAAGAGAGTGAATGATCTAATATATTATTTTAAAATTCCTATCGATTTCAGGATATATAAAATATCTGGAACGCAAATGTTCTTTCATTCAATATACAATGTTCAGTAACAAAGTAGATGTTAAAACTTTAAAATACCATTCATACATCAATTTTAGAAACATCGGTATTGGTAGGTGAATTATTTATACACTNATGTTAAAACTTTAAAATACCATTCATACATCAATTTTAGAAACATCGGTATTGGTAGGTGAATTATTTATACACTGTGAAATAACTTTTGTAGAATATTGCACAATATTTCTACTGGCTGTGATTTAGTCTTGCTATTACTATAAACAGATATTACATTAAATTTTTATTTGGAAAACAGTTATGGTAATATCTGATAATGTGCTTCGCAAATTGCTGTGTTCACATAATNTAATGTGCTTCGCAAATTGCTGTGTTCACATAATATCATGGTTTTTTTTCTACTGAAGTTTTTCTATGAGCCTATTGTGCACTTTGCAATAAATGTATCCACGTATCTCCAGTTCGATGTTGTGTAAATTTACATTCACAGTACAAGAACGTGGCATATTGATCAATTAACACTCATTCGGTCTGGCTCTTCAAGTTAAGGACTTTTATATACGCTTTTCTTCCTTTTTTGCTTCTTATATACAACCAAATCACTGCATGAATAATGAGTGTTATACGGTTTTACTTTCTTTTTTTTTCTGTTGTGGAAGCTTTTTCTTGGTTTCTTGTAAAGATAACTGGTGCCATTTTCCTTAACTTTTTCTTTGGAAGAATATTTTTACTTACTTGTCCAAAGTGGCTTTGTATAAAGATGTCAAAATTTCTCACCCCTGATAATCTCCTATCTTACAGGAATTTGATTCTGGCAATTTTTGGTACTGAATTGATGTTTTCTAATTAAACAACTATTCCAGCGTGAAATCAAACATTCATGTGACTTCAAATGGTAAATCAGTCATTTAAAATATCTTAGGGGAGTTTTCTCTAATTCCCAGTAATAATAAATAATTAGGCCTGCGTGTACAGTGAATTGTGTTAGTTCAGTTTGTAGTTAGGTTGACGTTAATTAGCGTGACATCTATCATAATTAGTCTAGAAATTCGAATTTTAGAGGTTCGAAGGAAATAAAAAGTACCTACTGTGTCCTGCTTCCAAACTCAACAAACCACGAGTGATGCGATAAATAGTTTCCTTGGGTACCATCAGCGCGAAATGTTGCAAATCACTGAATTTCTACCGGTAATAGTTTTATAGCCTGTTGACTGTAAANTCTTCCTTTTTTGCTTCTTATATACAACCAAATCACTGCATGAATAATGAGTGTTATACGGTTTTACTTTCTTTTTCTTGGTTTCTTGTAAAGATAACTGGTGCCATTTTCCTTAACTTTTTCTTTGGAAGAATATTTTTACTTACTTGTCCAAAGTGGCTTTGTATAAAGATGTCAAAATTTCTCACCCCTGATAATCTCCTATCTTACAGGAATTTGATTCTGGCAATTTTTGGTACTGGATTGATGTTTTCTAATTAAACAACTATTCCAGCGTGAAATCACACACGCATATGACTTCAAATGGTAAATCAGTCATTTAAAATATCTTAGGGGAGTTTTCTCTAATTCCCAGTAATAATAAATAATTAGGCCTGCGTGTACAGTGAATTGTGTTAGTTCAGTTCGTAATTAGGTTGACGTTAATTAGCGCGACCTCTATCATAATTAGTCTAGAAATTCGAATTTTAGAGGTTCGAAGGAAATAAAAAGTACCTACTGTGTCCTTGAAACTATCAGGTCACACTATTGCTTCCAAACTCAACAAACCACGAGTGATGCGACAAATAGTTTCCTCGGGTACCATCAGCGCGAAATGTTGCAAATCACTGAATTTCTACCGGTAATAGTTTTATAGCCTGTTGACTGTAAANCGGGTACCATCAGCGCGAAATGTTGCAAATCACTGAATTTCTACCGGTAATAGTTTTATAGCCTGTTGACTGTAAAGTGAGCACTTTCGAGGCGCTAGTTACTTTTTTACTTTCAGTCATTTTTTATCCTTCAACCACCTTTTTAAATAAATATATCCATGTAAGTGATAAACACAGTGTGTATATTCCACCACACTCGGAAGCTAACATCCAAGGCTAAAATGAAATACATTTATTGACTATTATCCCAAATGTGAGGGGTTCAAAAAGTGTTCACTTTACCGTGATCACCCTATAGCTGTAGGTACATCGGTGGATGAATATCCTCCTTGCCATCAGCACGTAACGCAGCGTCTAAGTCTGGGGCGAAATATCGCCGGTCTTAATCTCCGCTGTGGAAAATAAGATGATAAGCAGAGATTCTAGAAACCAAAGTTTTGCCATCATGGATACCTAGTGCCTGTAAGCTCTTTAAGCCCGCCGCACATGCCCACACTCGCATTGGCCGTCACGAGCTGCGTGCGAGTGGCAGTATTTAAAACCTATGGCGCAGTACCAAACTCCGCATTTGCTCTCACGTGTCGACGCAGGCACGTACATGAGCGTGTACGCGCGTGTCGGCTAGGTGACCGAGACATTGTTTTCGAGTGGCAGTGGCGCGAGTGTTTGCAAAATGGAGGAACTCATTGAAGCTGTTCGAAGCGAAAAATGTTTATACGACGTAAAACACCCAGATTATATGAATACAAAATTAAAGGATTCTATTTGGAAACGAATCGCAGAGGCGCTGTATCTCAAGAATGGTAAGTATTATTTGTATAAATCTTACTGATATTATAAATGAACTGAAAATGTTGTGTAGGTAGATATGAAATTCTAACATTTATTTAATATACTCATATGTGCATTTTACAAAATGATTAAAAGTTCCATTGTTATTTGTTGTATTAATTGTCGAACGATATCAATACGCGCCCCGTTGCACGCTGTGGTTTTGCCAGGTCACTCGTCCTTCTACGGAGTTAAAATAATCCGTAAATTGGTATCTTATTTCAAATGCTCTTTTCGAAACGCGTCCTCTCAATAGAGGCAAAGGCAGTAATTGTTGAAAATTTGGTAAATTATCATTTTCCAGGTCCAGGTCCTCATTCATATTTTTACNCAGTAATTGTTGAAAATTTGGTAAATTATCATTTTCCAGGTCCAGGTCCTCATTCATATTTTTACTTATACGTTTTATGCGTAAATAGTTATGCAAGACACAACACGCCATAACAATTTTGTCTACTGTTTCTACTTTCATTTCAAATGGCCGTAAAAATATTCTGAAACGGGAACTCAATATGCCGAATGCACATTCAACCGTTTGCCTTGCTCTTGAGAGTCTGTAGTTAAAAACTTTGTTTCTATAATTGTCTATCACTTGTCTCTGAGGGAAAGGTCTCATAAGATTTTCCATTAAAGGAAATGCCGCGTCACCAACAATAACATAAGGCACAACTATGTCTTCTCTTCCAGGTAGACCCTTGGGCTCGGGCAGATGTAGCTGTCTGTTCATCATGTTTCTCTTTAATATGCAATTATCAAATATATTTCCATCTGGAAATCTGCCTTTAGAACCGACATCAATAAATACAAATTTATAATTTGCGTCTACTACCGCCAACAGCACAATAGAATGATGTTGCTTATAATTAAAGAATGAGGAGCCACTGTTTATAGGTTTTTTAATTGTCACATGTTTTCCATCGATAGCGCCCACAGTATTAGGCATTTGCCATATATTTTGGAAATCGACGGCATTTTTCTTCCATATATCCAGTGTAGGTTCCGGCAAGTGAATAGGTTGCATGTTCCTCCAAATAGCTGAAGATACCTTGGTTATAATATTTGAGACAGTCCTTTCTCCCATTCTGTAACTATAAGCAATGCTCCGATACGAGTTACCGCTCGCGACAAATCTGTAAAGAGACAAAAATACATGTATTATATTTGATATAGTCGTGATTATTAATGATGACTAATTTTATTGCAGGAAGTGAAGCCAAGAAATCTTGGGAAAAACTGAGAAACAATCACCGAGATGCGCTTCGTCGACAGAAAATTTCTAAACCAAAAAGTGGATCAGGGGCTGTTAATATAAAGTCATGGCGCTTTCAAGAAAATATGGCGTTTGTAATCCCGTATATGGCAAATAGGCCAAGTAACACCAATGTTAATGAAGACATACTAAATGACGAATCATCTCATAGTAATTCAAATACTATAGAAAATGACATTGAAAAAAATGTTAATGATACGGATATTCATGAATCAGGAGTTGAAGAAACTGATGAAACCCCTGAATCACAATCTACTGGTACAGCAGCTGATCAAGGAAATAAAAGACGACGCAAAAAGAACACTAATGCCTTACTAATTAAATCGATTGAGGACCATGAACGTAGAGCAGCTAAAAGACAGCAAGAACGGGACCGCTTAACTAATACCAAAAATGATTTCACCATAAGCAATGTTAAAAATGATCCACTTTTTCATTTTTTTATTAGTATGTATGAGACTACGAAAAGATTGCCGCCACTATCTCAACACAATATTAAAACAAACATATTTTCATTGGTGTCCCAAGAAGAATCTAATAACTTGGTGGAATATTCGCCTCGTCCACATTCTTCCTATTCACAGAACAGTGATGCAAGATCATATTATTCATCATATACGCCTTCTCCTGCAGAACAACAGCCACATAGTGATGCAGGAACATATTATACGTCTACTCCTATAGAACAACAGCCACAGGAAGATGGAACACCAAATATTATAATCACTCGGGATAATGAACTGAACTTGGTACAACTTGACAGTTCTGGAAATATGTTTGCGCACTCGTCAAACTCTTTAAATTAAATTTATAAAATATTATTGTGCTTTGAATAGTTCCATTTCATTTGTAATTGTTTACCTACATAATAAACTTACCTTAAGAAAACGGCCAATTTTTCTTCAGTACTAATTCGTTCATGACCACCATATCCTTGATCTTCTAAATCTGAAGCAATCATCGCATGTACTTCTTTAAAATCGTCCCTATTCATTCTAAAATAATTGTTAAATTTGTCGTCTGAAAACTCAGAAGTTAATTTGAATTCTCCATGTGTTTTCCTTTTGGACATGTAAGAGCTCTTCCATATTTTTTTTTCGGATGATTTCCTTATTAACAATAATCTATTTAAAAACTCGTTATCACTGTCGGATTCTGAACTTAAATCAATCGCGTCCATCTTGTTTCGTTTTCGTCTACGGAATGGCAGAAGAGACACTGACTGATGTACGACTCGTGAAAGCAATTGCGGACACACACGTGTCCACCAATGTCAATGCGACGTTGGCGCAGTATCGTGAACGAGTTCGAGTGTGGGCATGTGCGGCGGGGCTTAGATGCTGCTCCCACGCGTTTCTTCGCCGTAGAGTCACTGGTTTTTTCNGCGAGTGTGGGCATGTGCGGCGGGGCTTAGATGCTGCTCCCACGCGTTTCTTCGCCGTAGAGTCACTGGTTTTTTCCGCGAAAATATTTACGTGACGGCTAGACTCCGATGTCCTATGGCACAAGTGCATATTTCCTTTGGGTTACTGGCCACGTGTCTTTGTCGGGAGGCAGTTCCTCACCTGGCTGGGCCAATTAGAATCGGGTAACTCCGACACTGAGGGTCCGTGACTCGCGGGCAGACGCCTTCAGTGCGTGACAGTTAAAATCGCCCAATCACGAAAGTGGATCTGTGCTCTAGTGTTTTGGAGTACAAGCTGTCCTGGAATTTTTTTCTCGCGAAAACAGGTGGTTCTAGCCGTAGGACACAATGGTTCTTACCTTGATATTGTGCATGATTCGTCAAACGCAAAAAAAAAAGATCAAACTATCTTCGTTGGACTGGGAAACTTGACACAGAAGGTGTAAAATGATTGGACGCAGAAGCGTGACTACGCGGAGTACGCACGGGCTTCGTTATTGACGAAGCTACTGGTACTTCTTAAGAGTTATTTTCCAGTATTGGTTTCGTTAAGGTGCGTGCAGACATGCGTTGTCGAACCCCGCGCTGTAACCGAGCAACGCGCTGTCTGGACCGTAGACTGACGACAAAGTAGACCGCTTATTCGTTTTCTGCGCGTGTACCCGACGTTGACCTACCCCAATCATACACAACTGTCAAAGTCACATGATCAACAGCGATGAAAGTGTTTGTTTATATCTCAATTTTCAAACGACAAGCACTCTTACGCAAGTAAAATACTTTCACCAATTTTAATTTAATCAAACCGGATTACAAATCGGCTGGAGGAAGTGTGCGTACATCTCGAAGCATTAGTTTACAAATCAGTTTTCTTACGTAAAATCCAAACGGCGCCTTTTCCGCTAGACGAGTTGGCAGAAAAGCAATTCCCGTGTTGGGACACGGAGAACGGTTGTGCGCAGCCACCGAGATCGGTCTGCCTCGTGTCTTCAGTCTATGCTGTGGACGGCGCCCTGCAGCTTCGGCGCGTGACCTGAGTCCGTGACCTGGACGATACGTAGCGAGGCAAACGCAGCGTTGCGTCGCTTATCGCCCCCCCCCCCCNNNNCCCAGGCTGCGCGCGGCCGAGTTACAGTAAGTTCGGACGTGCATCGGACCTCGACGCGTCAACATCAGTGTGTTGTCTCCGCGTAGCGAGCAAGGAGTGGACAGAGTAAAATCACTCTTACATTTTATTGAAATGTACAGAGCTAAAGAACTACTGTGGAACGCCAAACACCCCTAGGCATTTCAACGAAGTATCAAGGAACGATTCTTGGGAAGGGGTTGGCGTCCGAACTTCAAACAACGGCCGAGGAATGCCGCAATTAAATAACTGCATTCATTGCTTTCTTCACTTCGAAGAGGAAAAGTAAAAATAAAGGAAAGCTTGGGAACAGGAACGAGTAAGTTGAAATGAGAGTAGATCTCTCCTGCACTAAGAATATTTGACTTTAATAGTTAGTCACGTCTACTTTTATTCGACCCAGTGTTTCGCTATACATATTTACACACGTAATATTCAACACTATGTTTTTTTCTTGTCGAGGGCCTGGCGAGATTTGCCAAAGTACCTACGTGGTTTGCTCTCAAGAGTTTGCTGTTCCTGCGAGAAAAAGACAAGCCACGAGAAGGATTACGCTCTGTAGCTTAAATTTAAAAGCTTTCTTTTACGCAGTGGGCGCTGTGACAGAGAAAGCAATTCCGCATGCATTCGTAAATATTCACGCGCAACGATCATGACATGGGATTTATCCTTCATTATGCAAACACTGTGCTATTTACTCTCTAATTAACTTTGCAGATGTGCAGGACCTATTACGTACGTTTCCGATATCAAGTAATGATGACGGTTTTCATTGTTAATTACTAAGAATCTGTGGAGAAGTATATGAGATAATATGTAAAAGTTTAATTTTTTAATGTTGTTCTATCTTTCGAAATGGCGAACAAATGAGGCTAAATCTTAGGATATATTATGCTCGTTGTTAGCACTTTCAGCGTACCTAGTTTAGTGAAATTGGTCGGACGGTATGGTAGATACACCAAAATGAAACTAATATATTTATATGGGAGCCATTTTGAAAAACATTGTGTTATCTATTTGAATTGTACATGTTTACATGTCCTTCTATAATATTAGTTACCTGTAGAATTTCGGGTAAATTTATAGATTAGTTTTCGAGATATGAGTTAACAGCTTGATTTTTCATGTTGAACTTTCTTCCAAAATGGTGGACCAATAACAATAAACATCTCCTAAGTAAACGTTGCCATGACGAAGTGTAAAAACTGACCATCTTTTCTAAAGGGCTGGAACCTAATTTGGTATCACCTAGACAGGAAGCTTCAATAGTACACTTAGGCCTACGCCAATTATAAGGATAATAATTACGATTTACATTATTTGTAACCCTATGTGGTTTTATATTGCAGCTGGCAGTAGCAGATAAGGAAAATGAAGAAATACACTCTTTAAAAAAGATTCTGGTTAACTTCCTAAACAGAATTGAACGTTTTTAACCCACATATCGTATGNAGAAATACACTCTTTAAAAAAGATTCTGGTTAACTTCCTAAACAGAATTGAACGTTTTTAACCCACATATCGTATGTAAATAATGCCCCACATATTGGCTACAAATATAGAATGTTTAGTGTCGCTACTATACAAAGTTGGGAGGTTTCCTACCCATTTGACTGTTTCCTGACCATACATAGGAACGCTAGCATGAACGCATGGGAAATAACTTGCTTATTCGCGCTTTCTCGCTCTTCGGATACACGTATATAGTACATTTGCGAAAGCTTTCTTAGAGTGCACTTCATGCTGATGACAACATAGACAACATGCCTTCCAGCTTTTGAAATATTGCTGCATCTGCGAGCAAGCAACGNAGAAATACACTCTTTAAAAAAGATTCTGGTTAACTTCCTAAACAGAATTGAACGTTTTTAACCCACATATCGTATGGAAATAATGCCCCACATATTGGCTACAAATATAGAATGTTTAGCGTCGCTACTATACAAAGTTGGGAGGTTTCCTAACCATTTGACTGTTTCCTGATCTTACATAGGAACGCTAGCATGAACGCATGGGAAATAACTTTACTATTCGCGCTTTCTCGCTCTTCGGATACACGTATATAGTACATTTGCGAAAGCTTTCTTAGAGAGTACTTCATGCTGATGACAACATAGACAACATGCCTTCCAGCTTTTGAAATATTGCTGCATCTGCGAGCAAGCAACGNTACTTCATGCTGATGACAACATAGACAACATGCCTTCCAGCTTTTGAAATATTGCTGCATCTGCGAGCAAGCAACGTGAAGTTGATGAATGCCAACTGTTCGGGAACTTCGTTGCGAAAAAGATGCAAATATATTCTCTTATTGAGCGAGGTGAAGTCCAGCATTCTACTGTGAACATTTTGCTCAGCGCAGACAGGGGGCATTAAAACTCGTGCAGTCAATCATAGATACCGGCGCGCCATTTCGCCTCTGTTTAATTACCTCCTCTGAGATATTGCACGTAGAGTGATCACTGCGCGGATAATACGTGCACTCTACCCCGTTTCCTATTTTTACGTGCGCGTGGAGGCGGCAGCGATCGGACANAGGGGGTGGACGGGTGTCGAGGGGGTTGGTGGCAGAGGGGGTCACTGGTCGAAGTAGGGCGTAAAGGGGGTGGGGAGCAGCGTCTGTATTTCCCGGCGCCGCGCGGCGTATCATTTGAATACCGGATCGCGAGGAAATGACAGGGCGCGGCCGAAGCCACGGCGTCGCGGCGATACTGCGCCTCGCGCCAAATTACAGGCTTCGACGTCTAGTTAGCAAGGGGTGGCTCTNTTTTTAATCAAACATAAAAAAAATCACCCCGACGTGCTTGGTTGTTTCTTAAATATGTCATATATAATAACTAGGGCCAGTGACTTTTCGCGTAAAAATCGGAGCACACGGTAGACTTCAATACTATATATACACACCTCAGCTGTTGTTATACCCCCATTGGCTGCTGGCGCCGTGTCCGTCTTTGACCAAGCCGCTCAGGACTAAGTAACTCCGACACTGGAACCTTCGTGGTTCGTGCGCAAACGGTTAACACGGACATTTCTTAGCCAATCAAAGAAGCTGCTGCTGGGATGTCACGAAACCTGACATAGAACAGTCGAAATCTTTTCGCGAAATATCACTGCCCCTAATAATAAGCGTTTTATACTTCTGTTATCATGATAGTACCATGTTTTTGGTTAAGTTGGACTGTTTACTTATATTTTTTTATAATTTATAAATAATATGAATTAAAACTGGGAGAAAATAGGTGTGTTGGTAATGCCTGCTAAGAAATACTTCTTATGCAAAATGTTATTACACTGAGCGCGCACGAATTCAATTCTTTGCCCCTTTGGTGTAATTTTCTAGTCTCAGTTAAGCTTTGTTTGCATGAAGCGGGGGAGTGTCCTTGGAAGTTGAACTTTAGTAGGGCTTCAAAAAAGTTGGAAGTAGCCGTGAGTGGACTATATAAGCTGNATCAAAGAAGCTGGACGACCCTACAGTGCTTTGGACTGTATCTTGTCGCGAAATCTTTTCGCGAAATATCACTGCCGCTAATAATAAGCGTTTTATACTTCTGTTATCATGATAGTGCCATGTTTTTGGTTAAGTTGGACTTTTTACTTATATTTTTTTATAATTTATAATTAATATGAATTAAAACTGGGAGAAAATAGGTGTGTTGGTAATTCCTGCTAAGAAATACTTCTTATGCAAAATTTTATTACACTGAGCGCGCACGAATTCAATTCTTTGCCCCTTTGGTTTAATTTTCTAGTCTCAGTTAAGCTTTGTTTGCATGAAGCGGGCGAGTGTCCTTGGAAGTTGAACTTTAGTAGGGCTTCAAAAAAGTTGGAAGTAGCCGTGAGTGGACTATATAAGCTGNGGAGTGTCCTTGGAAGTTGAACTTTAGTAGGGCTTCAAAAAAGTTGGAAGTAGCCGTGAGTGGACTATATAAGCTGTTCACGGTAAAGTGAGCACTTTTGAGGCCCTAGTTACTTTTTCCTTTTAGCTAATTTTTATCCTCTAACCACATTTTTAATGAAGATTGCCATGCAAGTAATAAACACAGTGTGTATATTCCACCGCACTCGGAAGTTAACGTCGAATGCTATAATAAAATGTATTTACTGACTATTATTCCAAATAAGAGGGTTTTAAAAAGTACTCACTTTACCGTGAATGGTCTATACGTGGCTCTATGCACATAAAATTAATATTGCCAAGGGTTTGATCTTTTTATTCATGCGTCGACCAAGTGAAACTGTACAAATATTATAAAAGGATATATTTTACGAATTCACTCATTCATAGACTCATACGTATAAGAAAAATTAAAGCAAATTAAATAAAGACAGTATTAAAAAGTGTTTACCTAACATTTTGGATTCAACGTTAAGAAATTGAACTAATTTTCCTCCATCGTTACCAACTTAACTGGACGCATTCCAGTCAATGTTCCCGTTAAAATACATGCAGGTAGGGGCAATGAAATCTTTAAAAGACTTTTTCAAAAGTGAAGGTGCTCAATCGTTCGTAAACAGCCTATATTCCTCCAAATAACTGCGTCAAACGTGACACATAATTTCACTTTTCACATGNCTCAATCGTTCGTAAACAGCCTATATTCCTCCAAATAACTGCGTCAAACGTGACACATAATTTCACTTTTCACATGTCTGACTCGTGAATAAAGATTCAATGCCCATGACAAAGTAAATTTAACATACGGTTGAAGGATGTGAACTGAGGAGGAAAATACACCATCAGAAGGTATTTCAGAGGTTTTCACTTTACTGTGAATAGCCTATACACAGTTATATAGTTCATTCACGGTTAATTCCAAATTTTCTAAAGCTCTGCTAAAGTTCCACTTTCAGGATATACCTTCGCCTCATGCAATCAAATCTTAACCAGGTCTAGAAAATTACATCAAAGGAACAATGCACAAAATGGGGCTAACAAGCAGCGTTCTACGTGCAGACCTGCTTACGCCAGATAAAGTAGCGCTGTTAACCCGCTAAGATGGCTTGCTCTTATTTGAATTACAACTTGTGGATGCACATAATGCGCACACTGGAATAAAATCAATAGCATTGTGAGTTAGATCTAAAAACGTCATTTAAATTATGAAACTTCTACAATCCAGTACTTTTAATGCATTTCATAGAAGCTGAAAACAACGGACCTACAACGAAAGAATAACTTAATGGGCTGGACGTATACACAAAAATTAACACAAGTTCCCGGTGGAACCGGCGCTGGCCTCACCACACCTCCCCATGGTGGCCTATATCTATTAAAAGTTTATACCAGAAGTACTTCTTTCTACTGGACGTTAATCTCCCACAAACAAAAACCTAAATCGGCTCTTTTGAATCGCAGGGTAACACTGGGAACTTGCGTTTTTTTTTAATATACCATACTGGCCGAACAGAATCTAACTGGTAAACCTAGTGATTTTAATCGTGCATACCTAACGCGTACTGCGTGAGTCCTTCTTTCACGTGAAATTAACCATGGTGGCGCACCCTTAGCACAAACACGGCCCAGTCCGCTCGAGTGAGGGACTGGACTTAGATCCGGGGGACAAACGGTTATACACAAAAATGAACAAAAGTAGGCCTAAATACGGAGAATATACAAGACAGTTACTCATAGTAACTGAGAAGATAACTTGTCTGTGTAGTTACCCTCATAGGCCAACGATAAAGTAATGCACCCTGCACTGTATCTGCCCAAGATGCTGCAGTAAGACGTCTGATCTTGCATTGGCAGAACCTTGGTAGTCCCTACACTTCTTCTGGCACTGGCTGACGACATGAGTGCATTCATTGTACCGGGTGGTTTCGTCTCCCCAGAAGCTAACATTTTTGGTTTGGCATTTTTTTCATTACCTGCCTGCCAGGTGTTTTGTGTGTGGCAGATTGGAATGCTTTAATTATTGCCCGTGTCCATTCCCACGTGGAATATTGATTTGTAATTCACTTGTGGCTAGAGGCAGTGATATTTCGCGAAAATATTTCGAGACAAGATACAGTTCAAAGCACTGTAGGGTCGTCCAGCTTCTTTGATTGGCTGAAAAAATGTCCTGGTCCGTGTTAACCGTCTGCGCACGAATCACGAAGGTTCAGTGTCGGAGTTACTTAGTCCTGAGTGGCTTGGTCAAATACGGACACGGCACCAGCAGCCAATGGAGGTATAACAACAGCTGAGGTGTGTATTATGTAGTATTGAAGTCTACTGTGTGCTCCAATTTTTACGCGAAAAGTCACTGGCCCTAGTTATGGCCAGTTACGATAAGCAAGTTCAGAACTTGATCTGAAATCATCTTCGAAACGATCCCGATAAAAGCTAGGAGGAGAAGTATTGCGTCACGCGTGGATAAACACTTGAGAGATGGTAATTATGAAGAATGGGAGTTCCCTGCTAGAAACGTTTAATTTATGTATTTTACTTTTGCGATGATTACTGCGCTGGAAATCCTCGGTGCCTTGCAGTTCGGCCAACGATTATGTTAAAACCCATAAATATAATACTAAGCGTAAAGAATTTTTTACGCGTCCCACCACGTTCCTCTATATTATGCAATGTCAAACCGATACGAACAAAAGCGAAGCGAAATACGCCAAAGCTAGACCAAGTGCATTCATATGAAATATGCGCCACTCTTGCTTGCTTCGTGAATTTTTACATGTTTGGTACGTTTACGTAAACATCATATGAAGCAGATAAATGGGCNGACGGACACGGCACCAGCAGCCAATGGAGGTATAACAACAGCTGAGGTGTGTATTATGTAGCATTGAAGTCTACTGTGTGCTCCAATTTTTACGCGAAAAGTCACTGGCCCTAGTTATGGCCAGTTACGATAAGCAAGTTCAGAACTTGATCTGAAATCATCTTCGAAACGATCCCGATAAAAGCTAGGAGGAGGAGAAGTATTGCGTCACGCGTGGATAAACACTTGAGAGATGGTAATTATGAAGAATGGGAGTTCCCTGCTAGAAACGTTTAATTTATGTATTTTACTTTTGCGATGATTACTGCGCTGGAAATCCTCGGTGCCTTGCAGTTCGGCCAAGGATTATGTTAAAACCCACAAATATAATACCAAGCGTAAAGAATTTTTTACGCGTCCCACCACGTTCCTTGATATTATGCAATGTCAAACCGATACCAACAAAAGCGAAGCGAAATACGCCAAAGCTAGACCAAGTGCATTCATATGAAATATGCGTCACTCTTGCTTGCTTCGTGAATTTTTACATGTTTGGTACGTTTACGTAAACATCATATGAAGCAGATAAATGGGCNCCACTCTTGCTTGCTTCGTGAATTTTTACATGTTTGGTACGTTTACGTAAACATCATATGAAGCAGATAAATGGGCGAAGGCCTGCGTGCTCGTTATCGCCGAGAAGCAGAGTGGTGAAGATTTTGTGATGATTCACTCTTCTAGAGTAGTTTGTAAATACGTTTAACATTTTTAGTGCATTTCAGAATTTTTTGTGTTTTTTTTCTTCCAAATTTTTACCTTACAATTTTAAGTTCTCTCCATTATTGTGACTCATAGTATGAACTGCAAATATAACGATACACCTACGCAATTAGCTTATTTAGCATGATTTCTACAGTCGACTCATATTATTTTCTAGATTTTTTCTTCTGATTCTTGGAAAAGCCCTCATTCTTCATAATTACCAAACTGATTTCATTCAGGTGGTCTGCAGATTATGTATTACTTGTTATAAAAATTATTCCTATGAAAACATGTGCAAGATCTTTATTAGCTGTGTAATTATTTTAAGCTACAAAATATTTTAACCTATAAATTTTTTTAATTCTTTTACTTTTAGATTTAAAAGCAATAATCTTCAATAAATTCAATAGTCTCATGATGCAATGTTCCTGAACCCAAGATTCGCTGAGTTTTAATTAATTATTCAGTGCATACCACATTGTAGTGCATATACGGTCATGCAATATTGTGAAAAATCACGCGTCGTGTCAGTTTGTAAGCAGAAATGAATCCATGCATATTTCATGAACCAATCCGATGCTTGCGCAAGTTTTGAGCCCATAACGCCTTCACCTTAATCACCTCATCAACCAACCTTCACCATGTGGGCCAGAGTCTCGGTTGCAAATATTTTTTATTACTTGCGTTACATTGGTACTGGTAGTGCAAATTTGAAACACGTAAATATTTTGCAGTTCATCGCTTCTCAATAGTGATCGGTCCTAATTCAAAGAGGATAAACCTCTGAAACTGAACTCAATTTTTTCTCCAATATGTTGTGGTTCGTAACTCAGGCAAGTATTTTCCAAGATAGACTTCGGCCAACTTGACACAGTATTTTAGAATTAGTATCTGTAATCCTTAAATATTTAATAGCATAACGGGCAGCCATACTTTTGTTTGGGCGAGGTGTAGGCGGGGAGAAAAGACAAAAAGTGATTCGGCCTCTGATTATTTTACAATTTGTAGTAGCTAGGGTTGTTAAAACTTAAAATAAGTTGTAGTTTTCCTTGAGTTATCAGGAAATTTGACTTAATTCAATATTTACAAATCCTTGCGTGCTAAGTTGAGCGAAGTGATTAATAGATTATTTGAACTTTATATTTATTGTGATTTTTTGTCTGTAAATGCTAGCAAAACGTTATGGCAGTTGGTAAAATGTTATCTTAAACCCGATGTAAATAAACAAAAATGTTGTTCAGTGGAACCTTTTCTGCCTACGAAAATAAACGCGATGATGTGCACTGCGTGGGAGAACCAGTATGCGAGTGGGTCTTCTCCTCCGTGTTCGCCGTATTAGGCCAGAGTACTTAGAGATACAGAGGCGAAACAGCCGGTTATCCCGCCAACTCCAGCCGCACACGCCAACAAAATGGCGACGCTGACCGGCAATATTCCGGCACACTCACGAGCGGGCAGTCCAGCTAATAGTGAAGAACTTTCGCAGCACACAGTAGTTGATCACGCACAAGGACCGTTCCCAGAGCTTTCCGCAGCCAATCAGAGAACGGGTACCCTCATATCAAAGGAAATGCCACGGCATTTCGCCGGCGTGTACGTGTTGTTACGAGTTGTGGACAGGCCCTTAGCCGAGCGGTCTACCTGATCACGCACCTTATTTACCCAGGACCCGGCCCTGCGATCGCTGAAATTAGTTACGAAATCGCAAACCACGGAAACCCCCTCCACCGGCCAGTAAACGGGGGACAACGCAGCCGATATAGGACAGTGTAGTGTAGTCCGTGGGCGGTGTCTTTTGTCGTCGGGCCATTGGAGCGATAAGACCACTGAAGATGGGTGTGTCCGGCCGTCGACTTGCACCATCTTAATCAGCCTCCGGAATCATGAACTAGGTGGGGGCTCTCCAATTAGGTTTTACTCAGAACGTGGCTGGTTAAATATTTATAAAATAATATCATTTAATATGTCAGTATATTTGTATAACTCCCCCCGTTCATATTCAATCATATTAATATTGAAATAATATTGTACAACTTAATGTTAAATAAACCTCTTTTATATAGTGTTCAGTACATAACTCTTATCAATAACTTGTTACGCCCCTATATCCCCGTTAAGGATAAATATCAACAAAATGTGAAAACCATAGCAGTATGAACTGTGCTAAGGTTTATTCTACTCTTGTTGGGAAACTCAATGCTTGTAGTTTGGCAACTAACATGTTTCCCTACTAGGTAAGCGCTAGTGTTGCATGTGTACCGGATTTTCTGTATTTTATAAGTTTAAAAACAAATTAATTAAAATAATCATAAAATCAAATATAAAGTAAGAATGTTACTAAGTAAAATATTTCTCTTTTATTATCTACGTAGCTTGAAATGTTAGTTAAAAGTGGTCTCGTTGGAACCCTGCGCACCTAGCGGTGGAGATTTTCCCTACGCCAAACTCTCTCATAAGAACACCCGTTTTGTTCCTAACCTGAGTAGAATTAATCTTAACTGTGTGCTACCGGTGTTGAT
>NQII01002274.1:0-46794 GCA_002778355.1 Clitarchus hookeri | reverse complement strand
CCCCCCCTCCTACCTTTGCCTGAGTTAAAGAAAATGTTCATGTGCAGATGCAGAAAAGAATATCCCTGCCAGGACGAAAGGAAAGAAGTCATCGTTCCGAGAGGAATTTTTGCGGTTCAACGTTTTTGCGCGTGGACGGAGAGAGAAAAGGAATTTAAGGTATGGAGCAGTTCATTTGCTTGCTTAGTTGTGTAGGACCAAGCAGGCAAATGTGCTTCACAGAGGTGGGAGGGAAAGCGATAGAAGAGGGCATAAGTGTGATCAAACTACCACATGGTGCACGTTAATAATTTTGATTATAATGCTGAAATAATACCGTTATATACCTTACACATTCACCCACGTACATTTCACTATGTAAAAATTTACCCTGTGTTGTTAGTTCCACGACAAACAGAAAATCCTTGTTTCTGAAGGTAATGAGAGCAGCGCCTATTGAATTATGCAGCATATATCTTCGTTGTCAACAAGAATCATTTACAACAATTTTTAGGGTTCATTCGTAGGATTAGTACTGGATTAATTTTTAATAGGAGTAAGTATTGTTTATAAATCCCACTTTTGTAGTGCATGAACTATATTAAAATTTTTTTAAATAACCCCACAGTCATTGATTCAAATGATTAAAATTGGGGGAATCAGGTAAGTTATCATGGCTTGCGTGAATTATATGTAGGTTATCGGAATTAAGATTAAAATACTGCTGAAAGATGCAAAGAAAGTGAGGATATGCCCCATAGTTAATGGACCATGGTTCTAGTTGTTATGGAGTCACATATTTGACCAGTACACGTATTTCACCAAAGACGATGTCTACAGTTAGTTATTTAAATAAAAGAAGCGGAATGAACAGGTACGTCTCTGTTTTCTGGTATCCACCATTTTACAACGCATTGAGACTTTACAGAATTGAACTGTAGTTTAAAAGTGTTAGACGGTTTAGTAACAATTGCACTAAGCTGACTGAAATGTCAGAACTAGTTCAGNATTTTTTTAAATAACCCCACAGTCATTGATTAAAATGATTAAAATTGGGGGAATCAGGTAAGTTATCATGGCTTGCGTGAATTATATGTAGGTTATCGGAATTAAGATTAAAATACTGCTGAAAGATGCAAAGAAAGTGAGGATATGCCCCATAGTTAATGGACCACAGTTCTAGTTGTTATGGAGTCACATATTTGACCAGTACACGTATTTCACCAAAGACGATGTCTGCAGTTAGTTATTTAAATAAAAGAAGCGGAATGAACAGGTACGCACGTATCCTGGCCACGTGGCAATGGCGAAGCGGTGTCGCTTCGGTGCGACTGCAATTGGAGAACTGAACATGTAAGCCTTAAACACATACCAGAGTATCGACATATGTAAGAATCATTGCATACGTATACACACTGTATTCCCAAAATGTGAATTTTTACCACATTATTCGCGAAGCCACTGGCAGAACACTGTTATACGTAGATCAATGACTAAGTGGCCTCTAGAAATAATAGGTAGGAAATATTTTTTTCGGGGATTAATCACTATAAATTCGTCTTAACAATAGTTCCAGGATTTTCTCAAACCTATCACAGAACAGTAATATTTCGGGCATTCGAAACGATCAAGGTCTACAATAGGAGAAATATTTAGTTATCTACTGTTTCTGATGTAACATAGAAAATTACACTCTAAATAGGAATCAGCAAATATTTACTGATTGCCAGTTGAAACTTCTCCATCCATAATCTGTAAGGAAAAGGCCACTAATACCTCAATTAAAATAATTCCACTAATTCTAAAAGTAGAAAATGAGCAATTTATACTTGATCAAGAAATAAGCATCTTATTTAATAAACATTGCATTGTGATTTTAAATAAATTAAGTACAATTATTTCATCGAAAAACAAAAATATTTTCTATACAAAAGTTAGTAAATGTAGTTAAGATCGAACCTCCACCCAAAATGCAAGACACTTCGGCCTTTATAGCAAGTCGCCTTACCAATTCTCCTACTTCGTCACTGGGCAAGCGCTTCCGTCAAAAACATATACTGACGACAGCGATAAATTTAGTCATTTGAACGTACTTTATTTTCTTGAAATATATACATATTATGCGTATGTAAATGTATTTGCAAATATTAAAAGTTAATATAAGTGAAATTTAGTTCATATTCTATGCTTTAGAAGTTCCACGAAGTCTCTGTTTTCTGGTATCCGCCATTTTACAACGCATTGAGACTTTACAGAACTGAACTGTAGTTTAAAAGTGTTAGACGGTTTAGTAACAATTGCACTAAGCTGACTGAAATGTCAGAACTAGTTCAGTCTGTTATATAATTTGTCGCTTTCTCATTATTTAAACAATCAACCTTCAGAAAACGAAGCTTTTGTCAGTGAAAATCTTATTAAATCATTTCACTGTTGAATTAGTAAAATTATTAGTTACAAATCAACATTTTCATTCTATAAAGTCACGACGCGTTTTAAAATCGCTGATACCAGAGAACAGCGATAACCTCGTTTTGCTGAATCAACGATATTCAACTTTTAAAACATAGAATATTAAACAAATTGTATCTGATTTGCTTTTTAAATCTTGCAAAGTCTTTTACGCACGAGGAATATGTACATATTTCGAGAGCATAAAGTATTATCGCATCACGAAACTTTTTGCCGTACTATAAAAAGCACAACCGCAATTTGTACGATGGCAAACTAAGGAAGCTGGTAAGTTATCTTTTTTTAGAAGGCGGAGTGTGTCTCACATCTTGGGCGAAGGTTCTATCCTAGCGACGTACACAATTTGTTTAGTGTGTGTGTGTGTGTGTGTGTGTATGTATGTATGTATGTGTGTATGTGTGTGTGTGTGTGTATTTTTTTTTTGCGACAAAATAAATGTACTCTTTTTCACATCAGAGCGCAGTGTTTTTTTTCTCATTCCAGTGCTAATTTATTAATTGAATATACATAACTGATTTTCTACTTTTGAATTAGTGGATTTATTTTTACTGATGGAATTAGTGGTTTCTTCCTTTCAAATTCCGGATGAAGCAGTTTAAACCGGAAATCAGTAAATATTTTACTGATTCCGATTTAGAGTATAGTTACGATTGCGTTGCGTTGTGAAATAAAAGTTTCCCTACGCCTGTTTGCGCCACCAAAATACATTAATTATTTTCCGTCATACTCGATGAACGTCAATACTCAGCCATTCAAGTCACCGAACTGTATCTATACGAATGGCCTTCACAATACAGTTGTTTTGTTAATAGGAATGACTACTCGCTTTCACGAATGTACTACCGCATAAAACACTACACATTTTAGTGACAGCAAAAATTAAAAGGAATGTATTAACATCGCATATGGCACCAAAACTCCCGGAGTACGAAGTTTAGAGGTATCGTCAGAATTATTGTTGTTAAGGTTGTTTTTAATGTTATTATTTCCGTCTTTTTTTGGGTGAGCTATTTTTCTCACGTTTGTGAATATTATTCGTGCCATCATTTGAGTTTACGTATACGAGTACCGTAAAAACAGTCATCACTGCACGTTGTCCCTGCATGGCTGCAACCCTGCATCTCGGTTGTATGGCGTGTTGCCTGCCTGCAGGAGTTTCATTGCTGCTTCGGGTATGTGCAATGAGATGCAACCGTCCGTTGAGTACTACAATATACAAGCACTACTAAGCCTAGAAATGCGTATCCCTATCGTACCAGCGGTTGGTGTTTGTGGGTTCAGTTATCATTTTAAAAACACATTCAGTTTAAGGGGATAACCTAACTAACGTTTAAATACCTTTCTTTCTGTCTGAAATGTGAAACGTTCCCACGCTATGTTTACGTACTAAAAGACAAGATATCCCAGACAAAAACAGTATGGTACTTAAATTATCTCGCGCATGCTATAAATATTATTTTGGAGCCCTCCAATACCGTTAAAAAACGAGTTTTTAGGACGGCCTTATCTTAGAACGTACAACCCGGGCACGAGTGAAACTGTTATATGAACCTGTGTTGATCTTTGCTTCACACATTCCACCAATAAACTGATAGGGCCATCGCTTAAAGTCCCATAGGTGCTAGCAGAACGACGAGAACACTGCGCACCAGTTCAGAGCATTGTGCGTAGAGGCGATGGCGCACTTGATGCGCGTGGTAGTATAGCCCTTATCGTTGCGCACCTCTCGGCCTCAAACTTGGGAAATAGCTCCAAGTGGACAGGCCCCTTAACTGGGTTGTGTGTGGTATGATTTTTCATAGAAGGGCCAATAAAGACGACGCCTCCTGATTACAGCAGGCTCCAGAGCTTGTCTATCGGAGGCTGGGCTCAACATGTCGCAGTTCGTCGTGCGAGCGGGACGCATTTGCGTAGACGATTACCAGAGAGCCTAATGAAATAAAAACACCCGAGAAATGGTCATTGAATAGACAGACATCCCTTCAGTATTAGCATTTATTTTGTACCTAGGTCATGTTTATTTAATAGAAATACAGTTATCTTATTTTACTGTATTTCTGCCATGATCCTGGTATGTCCTACATACCTCGAATAAAACTTGGCCTTACCTTTGTGGTGTGATTTTGGCTACATTCGTTTCCCTTGTTTACAATTCTGAGTAAACCCGTGATCCGGCGGGCTACACGCCAGCCAATTACACCACTAATACAAATTATGACTTGTATGCTTTAACTTATGTATCGGTAGAAGAGAGATCCAAAATCTATGTCACCGGTTTTTTTTATATTTTATCTCGTAATATTTACCGCGGCCCTTAACTTATGGGAATAAGTTTCTCATAAATGCATAAAAAAAATCCGTTAGGGAAAAAACCTAATCTGCAAATTTCAAAAACCCCCACTCGTATACAGTTTATAAAAGATATCAATAAAATTGTGTATTCCCAAATATTAGCTGTCATGTTTTTCGATACCAAATTAGTTAAAAAAAAGTCTCGAATCTAATATCGATTATTTTGGACGGGAAATATATTCTGTAAATATAAGATAGATTTAGCAGTTCGAGAACAAGGAGCCGGTAGCCGGCTTTGCGGCTTCGGCCACAGCCATCTTGTTTTTCCCGTTTTCCCCTCGAAATTCCCGTTTTCCCCAAAAAACTTGATTCCTAGAATTTTCCTCAAAATGTCTCTTTTCCCCTCAAAATTTAACATTTCCCCCCTCAAAAAAGCACCGAGCCACACACATGCAAAAACGAGACACACAAGGCCCTTTTCATACTATTCGGGTGGTTTGCATTTTACCCTCAAAAATACCCATTTTCTCTTGAAATCATCCCCTTTTTCTAGGCCAGGAGCCATTCTCAGGCTCTAGCCGCCATCTTCTTTCCGAATTACTCATCTTCATTCGACTGTATTCTAGGATTTTTGTTTTTTCCTGCTCTAACTATATACCTTGCCATTTTTTCTAGAATTCTCCAGTTCATGCTCTGTCATTCTCCTTCATGCTATGTCATTCCATTTCAGACATCTTGGATTCCATTTTTCTTAGTCACCTCGTTACACCCCGCAACTTTAACATCATGCTCTGGCATTTCTTCTCACCTTGGTTGCCTGCTATTTACTCAGTCCCCTCGAAACACCATCTGGAATTTTATTTTCCTTAGTCATCTTCGTTCCACCTCATTCTCTATCAATCCTTTAGTCGCCTTTGCTCCACCCCGCTATATTACATTTTATTCATGCTCTGTCATTCCACATCGATTTAGTCACCTGATGATTACTCATTCTATCACATGTGCTGCTCCTTAGTCGACTTTGCACCACCTCACCATTTTGCTTCTTCTGACCACAACCTCATTTATTACTCTCTGCAGGTGGCCATCTTGGATTTAGTTTTTCACCAACTTAGGTTATATCACTACTATCATCTCGTTTCCCAATTTCTCAACTTTGTTCGACTCTGCCAACTGGGATTGCATTGCTTCCACCACCTTTGATTATAAAATATGGCCTCGACCTTTAACCATCGAAAGCTTCCATTTAGTTTGACATTTGTGTTTTCTTTTAAAAAATATATCGGTTTTGTATTATAGCCGGACGAGTCGTATAGAAATTATGTAGGGCCTCGTTTCTCCATGTACTGCACTGAAGCATGTAATGCCTTCAAAGTTAATTTAATTTTGCCTCTGCCGAGCATGTGATAGTACAGAGTAGATACGTATACAGAGGCGAGATGACATGTCGGTTCCTTTGATGTGGGCGTAACCATTCCCTGATTGGCTGTGCGAGAATCTGGGAACGAGTCTTGGGTCCGGTTGGCTACTTTATGCTGAGAAAGGTTCCCTATTGGCTGGGCGGCTGGGTGGTGAATAAGTTACCTGGCGCTGAATTGCGAACAGCGACGCTCCGAGCTGTTGGTGGTCAGTGACGTCATTTTGCCTGCGTGCACGACTGGAGCTCGCGGCACAAGTGGCTGTTGTAGTTGTATATTCATTATTACCTCGTGGTACCTTTAATGTGGATGCTTCGTTGTTAATCCTGCAATTGTGATGGAATCTCAGCGCTTTCCCGAAATCATGAAAAAACGTCTAAACAAACAAATCGTTTTCAGATGGCTTGTAAATGGTGTATAAATAAAGATAATGGAAACTCGCAAAAAAAAAATTTGAGCCTACATCATATATAACACTCTAACTAGTTTATTCTTTCACGATCGGATCAACAAGATTTTGATTCGGCTAAGTTGTTTGCAAACCAATCACGAACGTTCTGCCTTATAGTATCAGACTCCTCATTGGCCCAGTGAAATTGGGGTAGTATCTTCATACATGCACGACTGCCAATACGGAATGAAAACTGTCTGACATGCGTACAGTACATTGAATCCTAGCAAACAGTCAAGTTTTCCCGCGATAAACCATAATCTCTGTATGTAAGGTACAGATTGTGGTATTTGGACACTTAATCTTTAAGAGAGAAGCCAACATCGAACGATTGATAATTAACAAGTAACAATTTTTAAAACCGTCCAATGGCCCGACCGATCTTTCTTTTTTTTTTTAGAGTGGTGACCTATGCTCGGGCCTTTTATTATAAACTCAACTCTTTGATTATATTGCACTCATGCCGCAAAATAAGTTTCTAGCACGTGAGTCTGGTAATTCCTATACGCGTTATTCACTTTCTCCAAGAGAATTGGCACAAATCAGATTCTGGTTGTACAATCTATTTCGATAGTATTATTAACTGAAGAAAAAGGTAGCATTCGTTTGAAAGAGAGTAAAACGCTAGATAAAATAATAAGTGAAAAAATGTGTAAATAATTTACGTTTCGCAGTATTTAACAATTTTTTTTCCGCGGGCATATTGGCCATAGTATTAATACTACAACCATGTATCCTTATCTATAATATATAAATGCATGTCATATTTTTATTATTTTTATAATTCAATTTTGAACCTTTTTTTTTTTACCGGGAGCGATTCGGGGGACACTTTAAACTCAGGGCTTATTGAAAATCGCACTCAAAAGCGGCATACACATATCATGGTTTACCCGGAATTTGATCTCACAACTCTGAGGCCCTAAGCTTGTGAACTACCATTTAATCAGTTTATTTTTTTCATGAGTAGACTGGTTTACGGTAAGGTAACAATTTGGAACCAAAAATTACAAATGAAATAAAGAACATAAGACGTTTGAGAATAAGTTAAACTTAGAGAACAGGGATTCCATCTTTTCTGAGTTCGCAGTAGTAGACGTGTATTGTCTTGCTGGCTGGAAACTTAGCGCATGAAGTTTGAAGAACAACTGCGAAATACCAGCGCTCTCAGACTTGATCTCCACTTCGAGGTTCTTGTGTGCGCGCATTCATTTCTACCTTTCATTTTATATATATATATATTTGTACTTGCCTGCAGCATAAACAGTACAATTCTTTTACCTCGAATGTTGTTCATTGAAATTACATTCTACGCCTCCTTGCCCCAGACTTGACTGTTGCTCGCGAAATGCTGCGACCCGAACACTGGCGGACGTAGCGAGGCAGCTATATTGCACGGAAAACCACGGAGCCACAGTGAAGAACACTTTCCGACCGTAGCTGAGTGCGACATTTGTCAGCGGCGCTGAAAAATTCAGTGTTGACACACACTATACAGGAGCATGATCTTAGGGGATTACGTAAAAACTTAGCAGCAATTAATTAAAACGCTAAACTGAAAGATACTTCGCGATAAAGCATGCCACCTTGCCTCTCTTCCAGGCATTTGTTATTAAATACTTTCTGTTGGCTACAGCTAACAAAAGAGAGAGCTAGTTGCGGTGAAACTCGTTCATCAATCTTAATCTGGGAGCGTCTCGGCAAGCGAGCAGTCAACACGCAGGCCTAGCGCTATGGCGATCAGGCTTCGACTTCCGGCGGAGTCGCTTGCCGGAAGTATGGCGGGTGTTGCAGATGACCAGCGAGTTTACTCGGGGTACTTCCGTTTCCCCCCAAGTTTGCATTTCATCACTGCTCCATCTCCATCTCACTTCGTCCCCACGGGGGGTGTAGGCCTGCTCGTTAAGTACCCACGGAACCTTATAGCTCAAACTCTTGTTGTAGTTTATGAAATTAAATGACAATGCCATGATGTTACAGATTATTAACAATTTCGCTGTACTTGGTGTCTTGCCTACAGTGACTCAAAAATGTGGATGTGCGAAGAAGAACTGCAAAATATTGGGAAATATTGCGTGTCTATATGCTGCTGAAGAACGATATAGATGAGGTTTGGTTTTCTGTTGTTAAATATTTTCTTACATTTTACTTTAATATTTGTAAATATAGAATCGTGTACAGGCTTGTCGTTTTATTTGAATAGTTACATTGGTTGGCAATGGTATTTTTTTCGCTTGTTCTATTGTGTTAGCCAATATAGACAATGAACAAAATACTGTGTGGTTCGAACTATTAAACCATTGAATATAAATACAAATTTGTTAGGAACAAGGTATCACGAGAATTTATACGCGTTTTTGTGTCTAGTTCCATCGTCCGACACAATGTATATCTTGCTTTGCTCTGAGCGCCATCGTTGGCAAGTCAAGAAGTTTATGCTTGTCGTCTTCCCTCCGCTTTCTTATAGTNTAAGTACCCACGGAACCTTATAGCTCAAACTCTTGTTGTAGTTTATGAAATTAAATGACAATGCCATGATGTTACATATTATTAACAATTTCGCTGTACTTGGTGTCTTGCCTACAGTGACTCAAAAATGTGGATGTGCGAAGAAGAACTGCAAAATATTGGGAAATATTGCGTGTCTATATAACAATACATGCTGCTGAAGAACGATATAGATGAGGTTTTGTTTTCTGTTGTTAAATATTTTCTTACACTTTACTTTAATATTTGTAAATATAGAATCGTGTACAGGCTTGTCGTTTTATTTGAATAGTTACATTGGTTGGCAATGGTATTTTTTTTCGCTTGTTCTATTGTTTTAGCCAATATAGACAATGAACAAAATACTGTGTGGTTCGAACTATTAAACCATTGAATATAAATACAAATTTGTTAGGAACAAGGTATCACGAGAATTTATACGCGTTTTTGTGTCTAGTTCCATCGTCCGACACAATGTATATTTTGCTTTGCTCTGAGCGCCATCGTTGGCAAGTCAAGAAGTTTATGCTTGTCGTCTTCCCTCCGCTTTCTTATAGTNTTTGCTTTGCTCTGAGCGCCATCGTTGGCAAGTCAAGAAGTTTATGCTTGTCGTCTTCCCTCCGCTTTCTTATAGTCGTGCTTGTGTGTCCAAATGTTGGGCCAGGGAGAGGGAGAGAGCAACCATAAAGCTGCCCTGTGTCTGGCAGGAAGAACGCGGATAACTTGTTATTGCTGCCCAGCCATCCGACGTCAGCACGAGTGTATACAGTACTGTGAGTTTCAGCCTGCAGTCTAAGAAATTATTCGCAAATTTACNCCATCCGACGTCAGCACGAGTGTATACAGTACTGTGAGTTTCAGCCTGCAGTCTAAGAAATTATTCGCAAATTTACGATATGAGTGTATAAGTGGAGGCATCCCCCATACATTCATGCTAGCTTTCCTACATTTGCTCAGGAAACAGTCAAATGCGTAGGAAACTCTCCAAATTTGCATGTTANTACATTCATGCTAGCTTTCCTACATTTGCTCAGGAAACAGTCAAATGCGTAGGAAACTCTCCAAATTTGCATGTTAGCGACGCTAAACATTCCGTACTTATAGCCAGACGTGTGGAATTATTTCCATACGAGATATGGGCTAAGAACTTTTAATTCAGTTTATGAAGTTTACCGGAGATTTTTTTTTTTTTTTNTTATTTCCATACGAGATATGGGCTAAGAACTTTTAATTCAGTTTATGAAGTTTACCGGAGATTTTTTTTTTTTTTTAGGGTGTCGTTGCCAAATAATAACGCGGATTTTGCACGTCCCTATCTATAGAATTATCAANATTTTTTTTTTTTTTTAGGGTGTCGTTGCCAAATAATAACGCGGATTTTGCACGTCCCTATCTATAGAATTATCAATAGAGACCTGAAGAATTCGCGGATTCATTTTGGGACAAGCTAGAATTCAAAACACGTGTGTTTGGATAACTTTAGCCATTGGTCCACGCGGCATTTGACGCCTCCTGTAAAACGGTGGCCCAATCGTCGCCTTCCACCGTGACAACAGACAACCAATGCAACAGTTGACATCTGTACACACGACTGTAGAGTCTAGTCTGCAGGTCATTGAACTCGCGAATTTTTCAGGTCCTTAATTATCAAATACTCGGAGCTGCGTGTAATCGCAGACAAAGGGAATGGTTTCTCTCGGTGGTGGGGTCGAGAAGCGCGATGACTAAGGGTGAAGCAAGGATCGCGGGAGGGGGGGAGGGTGTGGAATGAGGTGTGGGATGTCTCGGCGGCTACCGCTGCCTCGTAAAGCAGTGTAAAGGCGGTCGGGCGACAGGTAAAGCACCGCAGGCCTGCAGTTCTGCGGTCCGCCATTAATGGCCCTGCGTCGCTCCCAGCGTTGTTTATGCGCATGCGCGTCAGCCTCACTGAGATTAATTCTCCTCAGACTGCAAACTAAAAGCATTGAGCTTGCCAGACTTAAAATTTATCGCCGCCAGGTAAGCGCTAGTGTCGCATGTGTACTATACTTCCTCTGTTTCCCACGTCGAAAACAATATGATTGCAATAATCATACATAAAGTATAAAATAACAACGTAACTAAGTATTCACGTAGCTTAAAATTTTAATTACAGGTGACCTCTTTGGAACACTGCGCAAATTTTCCCCATGCCAAACTTTCCCATACGAAAACTCGTTTTGTTCCTAACCTGAGTAGAATTGACATTAGCCTCGCCGCTTCTCCGGGCCGCAGCGTTGCCAACCGTACGATCCTGGTCGTACAAGTACGATAATTTCGTGTGGTGTACGATGTACGATCCAAACATCGGATAATACGCCAATTGCACGATCGTCAGCCCTGTTCAATTTTACCTTTAAGAGCCGTCACTGCGTTTATATGCAAGTCCATTAAACCTACGGTAATCGCATTTCTGACTAAATTTTTCTTCCACTTTTAAAGTCTCCCCCAAGGCTAAATATTTTATGCACTTATTTATTTAAATAATGTTTTATTTTTGTAAATTTTCTTGTTTTTTTACTGAAAATATATTGGGATACGTTGGTACTGCATGGCAAAATTTTGTTTTAAAGAAAACGTTTTGATTTAAACTAATTTTAAAACCCTTAGAAAATTTTTTTTGTGCTTTTCCTTTATAAATGTACGATACTGGAAGTTGTTTGTACGATCTTTCCGAGAAAACTCTACGATCCTGGCATTTCGGAAGGTTGGTAACGCTGCAGGCAAGTACGCAGAGGCGAAATGACGTGACGATTCCCTTGATGTCGGCGAACCCGTTTTCTCATTGGATACGCGAGGCTATATATATTTGTTCTTGCATCTGATTGGCTACTGCGTGCTCCAACGGGGCCCCCTATTGACTGGGCTGCCGGTTGGGAAGGAATCTGCCAAACGCTGATTGACGAACCGCGTTCCGGCATGTCGGCGACAGGAGATGCCGTTTTGTCGGCGTGTGCGGGCTGGAGTTCGTAAAATAAACGACTGTTTCGCCTCTGTACTCTTAACTTCTCTGTGCCGGGATGACAACTGCTCCTCCCACGCCCGCGCACACGTGGCCTGGAGTTAGGTATTGTGGCAGTGAGTCTAAACATAATACCAGTACTTACGAAGGATGCACTGACATGGCCCAGGTGGCGAAGTTATGTTATACATTCTTATGACACTACAATATATTATAGGGCTACATGTTATAACTAGGGGCAGCGATATTTCGCGAAAATATTTCGAGACAATTTAAAATCCAAAGCACTGTAGGGTCGTCCAGCTTCTTTAATTGGCTAAAATATGTTCTGGCCCGTGTTAACCGATTGCGTACGAATCACGAAAGTTCAGTGTCGGAGTTACTTAGTCCTGAGTGACTTGGTCAAAGACGGACACGGCACCAGCAGCCAATGGATTTATAACAACAGCTGATGTGTGTATATAGTATTGAAGTCTGCTGTGTGCTCCGATTTTTACGCGAAAAGTCACTGACCCTAGTTATAACTGTTGTAAAACAGCATTTTATTGTATGCTAATGTACTATTTCCATACCTACAACACATTTTTCTGCAAATATGGCAATGTTTAGTGTCGCTTCTATACAAAGTTGGCGACTTTTCTAAGCATTCGGATCTTTCCTGAGCTACCATGGATGTACGGGAATAAACATTTAACATTCGCGATGTTTCTTACCACAGGCATACCCTGTTGTGGTCAATTCACGAGTAATTTCTTTGCGTGCACCCATCCCTACTCCGGAACTGCAGCGATAAGCCTCTATAAAATTACTTCGCCACCTAGGCTATGTCAGTTGAGATATCCACGCCACCCTGTAATGATTCTAATGAGATGTGTAGTTAGGGTGATGTGTTGGAGAGTTTAAATTTATAATAGTGAACATATTAACCTTTAGAAACATAAGTGTGAGAGAGACAGTTTACACAGTATACCTCGGAACAAATAATTTGACAATGACAAAACAGGTGGCTAATGAAAAAAAAAATGCCTCTCAGAAATAAATCATTAATAATTAATTTCACTGCATTTATTTGAAAACATTCTAAAGAAAAGAGTAAAAAAACTGGAAGTTATTAATATGTTCATGTGCTGACTTGAATTTAGAACTACGTAAGCTAACATCCAAGATGCAGAAAACGGAATTATTGTTTCCAAAGTAATGAGTTTAATTGCTTCGAATTACCACCATCCTTACATAAGTTTCTTAATTAATGAGAAAAATATTTAAATAATGATAATATGTTAATGCTGCTAAGTATGAAAACAAATTTATTAGTGGCCCTAAAATCAAAAATCAAATTTTCAACGGTATTTTAAAGACGAAAATAGTTTTGTTAACCAAAAAAAAAAAAAAATAGTGTTCAAAATGAAAATGCACTCTTCTAGGAAATTTTAATTTGGGTTCTTTGCTTCGAGTCTAGCTCAAAACTGGCGAGCAAAAATGGACCACTGGGTTATGGAACTGTCCTGCCTTTTAATGCCTAGATATTTGCTAACACACAGCAGTTTGCATTAGTCCAGGATCAATAGAAAATAAACGCCCATCGGCCCCTCCGGCCGTGAGAAACGGGTGGCGTCATCAGGCTGGCACGGCGTCATACCTCATGACGCATTGGCGCCGGCGTCCATCGGCGCTTTCTTCCAGGTGAAAAAAAAACTAAAAAAACTGATTATAGCAAAACCTCGCGCCCTCTTCTCTCATGGTGCGTCTCCCTCCTAAAATAATTACCCTCGCTTCTGGGACCATAGGAACTAACCTACACACTGTCAAATTTCTCCGTCAAACGGCTTCCAATCAGTTTGGTCGAATAAAGTTTGACAGTCATGACGTCATCGAAACGTCATAAACGCCCCCATATTTGTCTGAGAAAGTTGGATGGCCTCAGTTTCCTTGGGCCAGTTCTAAAATTGATTTGGTGTTTGACGATCTCAGCCAATCAGAATCGTGTACGACAAAAATGTACGCCAAGAAACTTTAAAATAACGAACAATTGCTGGAAACGAAATAGGTTATGTAGATAATTAATTTATATTGAAGGTGTCTGGGCATGAATGCTATTTTAAGTGAATATTGCACATCATATTACGAACTCAGAGGCATTACATTTCATTGTACAGGAAACATCTCTGATTAATAAAATTTGAATTTAGTAAAGAAACGAAAATAAATTACAACATTCCTTGCATTTTTTCCTATACATAATGGACTGCTTGGAAAAATAAAATCAATATTTCACTATAAAAATAATGTTTAAATAATAATTCAAATATTATCAAAACCGCGTGTCTTGTGTTAAGGTTAGCACACTCTTTATACAAATGTGTGTTTTAAATGTTAGTACATTTCCTGTGGTCAAGTTTTAATGTAAAATGACTACTTGTGTCACTTAATATTTTTATAAGAAAATTATGTTTTTGTTGAAGAACTGAACTTAATCAAACGTATATGTGACTTTCCGAAAACGTAAATTACAGAGTTCTGCCGGTAGTTCGTGAACCAAAGGTGTGGTCATGCGCAAGAAGACCAATAATAAGTTTAACCATAACATTAGCCTATGCGAGTGACCAAGGCAGTATAAACATAAAACATTCAAAGAAGAGTATACTGTTAACTTGACCAGTACTACCATCATTACTGGCCGTACATTTGCAACAGCATTATTTTCGTATGTACGGTATCTTGTCATCGTTCAGAAATACTGCAAAATATATCATGTATGCGAAATTAATTAATTTTTTTTTACTTTCATGAATGCATCGAGGCCAACGTAGATGTAAATTTAATGGACGAGTGGCTGAGAAAGAAAACATGCGAAAGAAATGTAGCAGAGCAATCGAGGAACGGGCATGGCGAAACCTCCTCGAAGCAGTGAACTGAGAGTGTAATCGAAGCCGCGACCTCGCGAACGATAGTTAGAAATGCATTGCGACGCTGATAGCCGAGCGAGCCGACGTCGGAGGTGGTGGCCCGCGGGGCGTAACCAATTTGGCGGGCTGTCAGTGGGCCTGCGTTGCCGCCGCGAAGCCGCGGTCTGCGGTTTGCACGCGGCACCCCTTGACGGGCAGTGCTATCGCGTAACTCACCCGCACGCCGTCCCCGCCCTCTCTTAGCTCGGCGGGGCCGCGGTGGCGTGGTGGCCAGACTACCCACCTCCCACCGAGGCGAACCAGGTGTTACCGTTTTACTGTAGATTGGTTGCTCAACCGTACAGTCTCTTACTATTGGTTAGAAAAGTCCTCTGGACGTGTCGCACAAGTTGTCCGCCAATGGCCCAAGTGAAAAGAACATACACCGTCTTGGAGTTTAGCGTGTAGCGACAAAATAACGCTAATTTTGCAGGTCCCTCAGTATGGGTTTTATCAGAGTACAGTTATTTCCGTTACCATCGCACACCGCGTTGCTCCATTCCCACCTCACTTCACCCTCCGTCGGCACTGAAGAACTCAGCGGGGTGAGCGCCGCCCTGAATTCTGCCCAGTCGATATTTCCCTCGCTAAACTTTTCGCCACTACACGTAGTTAGAGACCTGAGAATTTCCCCGAGTTCAAGCGGAGCTAGGATAGACCTTAAACACATGTACTTCCTTGTTGCTTTCGTGATTGGGCCACTCGTTGCCTGTCATGCTGTGCAGGACTGAGAATCAGTAATGCACATGTAAAAAAGAGAAGGAGCGAGTAACGTGCGACCTTGCACTCAGAATAAAGTACACTTCATGGAGGCTCCAGCCAATGAACAAATAACAGTGCCTAAGGTGTGTACACAACTGTCAAGTTTTAGCCCAGCCGTCAAATGAACTCGCGAAATTTTTAGGTCCCTATCCAATGTAAGGACTGCGAGATTTCTGGAATTCATTTTAAGACAAGTTGGACTACAAATGCATATACTTTCTGTTGTGTTTGCAACTACACTTACGATTTATTAGACACGCTTAGGCGAAGTCTGAGCCAATAACAGACCCGCAAGGAAACAAGCGCTGAAGACCGCCCCCCCCCTCACCAAACTGGTCTGTGAGGGCAGCAGACAATCAACAGCGAGTTGAAGCTCAATAATACATAGGCTCATTGTTTCTAGACAACATGTTGTTTAAAAAGCGAAATTTTCCTGTCCTTGCGCATGATTGTAAACGTGCAAAACAAGCGTTATTTATTGCGGACACGTTAAACTTTAAACACGTATACCTTTGCAAAACGGTTATCATTTGGCCATGCTACATTTGACACGCCCTGGGCAACTCTGCTCCAATAAATGAACACTTCGCAATTGGGTGCCGCAATTCGATCCCCGAGACACTATTTTTTGGAAGACGGTGCAAGTACATTGAGATGTTATTGATCAGACTGCTGTGATTAGTATTTATTCATCGCCTGTATTGCTCTCTCTTAAGAAGATTAAGTTTGAGCTTGGTGATGAAATGTGGGATTATAGAAAATCAATTTGTACTACTGGCAATTTGCATATTCTTGTGTTATAATTAGGGCCGGTGACTTTTCGCGTAAAAATCGGAGCTCACAGTAGACTTCAATACTATATACGCACCTCAGCTGTTGTTATACCTCCATTGGCTGCTGGTGCCNAATCGGAGCTCACAGTAGACTTCAATACTATATACGCACCTCAGCTGTTGTTATACCTCCATTGGCTGCTGGTGCCATGTCCGTCTTTGACCAACCCTCTCAGGACTAAGTAACTCCGACACTGAACCTTCGTGATTCGTGCGCAAACGGTTAACACGTGCCAGAACATTTTTNACTCCGACACTGAACCTTCGTGATTCGTGCGCAAACGGTTAACACGTGCCAGAACATTTTTTAGCCAATCAAAGAATCTGGACGACCCTACAGTGCTTTTTGACTGTATCTTGTCTCGAAATCTTTTCGCGAAATATCACTGCCCCTAGTTATAACGCATAAATGTTGATAAAAAGAATTAAAGTTTGACCGAAATCGGTTCAGTGGTTCTCATTTCATGTTTCAATGTTGAGCAGTAAATGTCTTAGTCCCACAACTTGCCGCAATCTAGTACTATCTAGAGTGCAGCACGTTTAGCCTTTTTCCCAGTGTGAATTTAACGTTGGAGATACGAGGTTTGACCTTGGAAGTCATCTGTTGTTTGTTTGGCTTGACTATTTGCTGGGATTTCACATAGCAGGGCACTTATCGTGTTTTCTATGACGCAGCANCTGTTGTTTGTTTGGCTTGACTATTTGCTGGGATTTCACATAGCAGGGCACTTATCGTGTTTTCTATGACGCAGCAGGCTTACCAGCAGCAAGTTTGCACAAGCCTAACCACTGGCTATTGCGCCTTTGCATGAAAGAGACGCACAGCAGCTATAGTGTACTAGCGGTTTCTTCACACTTTTTTAATCAAACCTCTGAAAAATCACCCAATGTATAACGTGTTTAGTTATTTCCTAAATACGCAATGCATCACAAGCGTTTTGTACCTGTGTTAACATAAAAGTATCTTGTTTTTAGTTAAACTGAATGTTTTACATATATTTTATTTATAAAATAAATAAATANCTGTTGTTTGTTTGGCTTGACTATTTGCTGGGATTTCACATAGCAGGGCACTTATCGTGTTTTCTATGACGCAGCAAGCTTACCAGCAGCAAGTTTGCACAAGCCTAACCACTGGCTATTGCGCCTTTGCATGAAAGAGACGCACAGCAGCTATAGTGTACTAGCGGTTTCTTCACACTTTTTTAATCAAACCTCTGAAAAATCACCCAATGTATAACGTGTTTAGTTATTTCCTAAATATGCAATGCATCACAAGCGTTTTGTACCTTTGTTAACATAAAAGTATCTTGTTTTTAGTTAAACTGAATGTTTTACATATATTTTATTTATAAAATAAATAAATANTTGTTAACATAAAAGTATCTTGTTTTTAGTTAAACTGAATGTTTTACATATATTTTATTTATAAAATAAATAAATAATAATATTTCATTTATAATAAATACGATTTATAACAGTGAGAAAATACCTGTGTTGGTAGCGCCTAGTAAGAAATAGTTCTCATGCAAAATATTATTATAACTAAGTGCGCACGAATTCGGTGCGTCGTCCTTCAGTGTAATTTTCTAGACGTAGTCAAACTTAGTTTGCACGAGGCGGAGTAATATCCTGGAAGTAGAACTGTAGCAGGGTTTCAGAAAAGTGTGGAGTAACCGTGGAAGGATTATAATGGAGAAACGATGCCGGCTCCAGTACATACAGAACTGTGAAATTAGGCCTGAAACCAAATAAAAACGCAAATTTTGCAGGTCCCTACCCATAATGCATTCAATCGCGCATGGGGCCGCGGTGGCTGAGCGGTTAGACTGCTCGTCTCCCACCAAGGCGAACCGGGTTCGATCACCGACCGGGTCTCCCCTGGATTTTCGCAAGTGGGAATCGTGCCGAACGACGCCGCTGGTCGGCGAGTTTTCTCGGGGATCTCCCGTTTCCCCCGCTCTTGCATTCCGACGCTGCTCCATTCTCGCCTCACTTCACCCTCGCCGGCTCTCAAAACGTCGTTGTCAGGAGCCGCCGAAATATCTCGACTCAATCGCGCACGTTCCTCGACATTCGCTCGTGTGTCGGGATGTCCTCGGTACTCACGAAGCGTATCTAATGGATCTCCGCGCATGCGCGGTAGGCCGTTTTTTTTCCCCCCATCGCCCTGGCACGTAACGAGCAGGAAACTGTTCACCGTNAACAACGCGACTTATAACCAGCCAGCTGAAGGGGGATAATGGTGCCGGGTTATTTAAACAGGCCAGCCTCGTCTTCCGGCCCGATTAACGAGCCGACGCCACTCCGGCGCAGCTTTGCATAGCGAAAAATTGAAACGAGCATGCGCTGAAAACGAAAATAAATTAAATACATAGGCGCGCCGCTGCATGCGAGCTCGAGAGGCACATCGCGGCATGATTTACGATTCTGCGTCCCTCTGGCAGATGGCTCCTGTGTCGCTAGCCTGTTGTCGCGCAACACTGGCGCAAAGGGCGAGCATCTGATCACTACCGCTCACGTGCAACCATTTTCAACCAGTATTTAGTCAGTTAAAACGCATAGTGTCCAAGTGCACACACTCAAGAGCCAAACTCTCTTTTCCTGAAGTTAAAGACATTTTATGGTTTCATGACACATTATCAGTAACTTTATAAAAACACCACGTAATCTTAAAAAAAAATACTAATGTTAATTTGTAAGTGTAAATATAAGCATTTTTACATAATTTTGATTATTATAAATTTAAACAAGTTATTGTAATACACAGTTTGCTTTCAGCTAAATGTTTCATTGAAGTTAGAGTAGTGGCATATTGCAATTATTTGAAATCCGACGTGTGGTTCACCTGCGGTAAAGGTTTAACTTTTGGATATATTGAGTTAAAATGTTATCTCAGAAGTTAAAACTTAAATAATGACAAACCTCATAACAAATTTCCAAGAAATATATTTAATGGCATTCTAATAACAAGGAACAATTATTCTGATCTGTGTTTCAACGTATACATTTGGTTAAATTATTATATTTATACGAAAAAAAAATGTAAATTAAAAATTCTTATAACTTATTTTATAAATTTTTAAAAAGTTATTACATATTTAAAAAGTTGTTATATTTTTTCAGACTGTTGTTTTACATCACAAAGAAAAATGATTAAAATTGTAGAAAATAATGTCAGCCACTTGAACTTCCTTAATGGGCTATTATTACCTTATTTAGGCGCTTCATCTAACGATCAGAAAATTTCAGCTATTATATTATAATACCAAGAGGAATAAAAAATAAAAATCATAGGTTTTTAGAAATGGTTTCTAGACAAGTGTCCATGCGTTGTTCCTCTACTTAATCATTAAAGTCAAACTACCCTACTCATACTACCCTAGTCGTACTATCTAGTCGTACTACCCTAGTCGTACTACCCTAGTCGTACTACCCTAGTCGTCTATCCAACTATTTTGTAGCTGTATTTTACGGAAAATATTTCCTGAGTAGTTAAATTTCGTACTGTTGGTTCAAGGGGTAAGGACATGATGAGGTGTATTTTATCCTCGCCGCTTGTCTTAGTTTGCTACCGGTAATCACCCAATGTGTAAACATGTTATTAGTAAGCTTATAACACCTATGAATACTATTAAATATAATACAATTTCTCGTCCCGATGAGGACTGTATCAGCACCGTATAGTGCCTGTGAAGGCATCCTACTGCACTCAACTATTAACCCACTAGTGTTGAGGTGTATGACAAACGCCGAAGTCACAATTTTACTCCCCCTTTTCTTTGGTGCTGAACGAGACTCGCTATATATATGTATATATATATATATATATTTAGACAATCTCGGTCGAAACGTTGGACCGAACATCCGAGTCTCGTAGCACAGTCCATAGTGCATTTGCACTGACTGTACCGAGTGACGCTCGGTATGTCCGTACGGCTTACTCATTTGCACCAGGAACTCAAATGCAAACGCACCAGCATGGAATCACGTGCACACCAGCCCGTACTCTCGCTATTTACATAGTTTCGTGGTTGTCGCGTGGTTTTCTCGTGATGCGCTATTTCCATTGTCCAGCAGTGCACATCTAGTAATAGTGACGGGTCAACTGTCCTCATGACTGCAGTCAACACTGTTTGTTACATAATCGAGTCATCGCTGTTCACAAGGGGAAGTTGGAACATTCCCTGCATAGCAACACTAGACGCAGTAGGGACGGGAGTGAGAGAACGAGACAATCGGACAACCCTTCGTTCACAGTTTATAGCACTCTGGCCTATGTGAGCTTTTAAGTGGTCGAAGTACCAACATAATATATTACCTTAATATACATGTAAGCATATACAAATAAACATTTTAAATTATTTTTTATTTATTCTATATATAATTATGTAAATTCCTATCTGATATTACGATGCTTGTTCATATAATCTTATGTGATGGTATTTGCATGTTTTGTTCTGGGGNTGTAAATTCCTATCTGATATTACGATGCTTGTTCATATAATCTTATGTGATGGTATTTGCATGTTTTGTTCTGGGGTGAACGAGTATGTGTTTTCTAAGAGTGATTCGACATATTTCTCAATTTAAATGTATAACAGAGGGCCTTCTGTGAGCATAAGCTGGGCTCCTTAAAAGATCGTTACCAGGAATATTCCTCCAATTAGATGGATCGTTCACAATGTGATTCGTGAAGTTGTTCGAGAAGGCAAGTTTGTATAATGCTTGAATGNCCTCCAATTAGATGGATCGTTCACAATGTGATTCGTGAAGTTGTTCGAGAAGGCAAGTTTGTATAATGCTTGAATGGCTCGAGAAACGTTTTGTGAAATGCTTCGCAAATAGGGAGACATGCTTCTGGGCATCGAAGATGTTGGCGAGGGTGTCGTCGGTTCGTGTCCCGATCAGATAGTGTTACATCGACGGTCATGGGCATGCTCACGAATGTGCGGTACATATGGTGAGTTATCCAGCATCAGTTCTTTTAGATCGAGAATTCATTGGCAACAGATTGTCAAACAACATTAGCCAAGTGCCATATTACAAACAGTTGATACCCAACATGACATTCAATGAACATGATGAATTATGTGCATATATAAATGACCTAGATGTTGTCATTCAACCAGCAAATCAGTAACACCTCAGCAGTAGTCAATCTTGGCAGGAATCAATCTTGGCAGGAATCAATTTCGGAAGGAATCAATTTCGGAAGGAGTCAGTGGGCAGGAATCAGTGGGCAGGAGTCAGTGGGCAGGAGTCGGTGGGCGGGAGTCGGTCGGCGGGAGTCGATGGGCAGGAGTCGGTGGGTAGGAGAAAAGTATATGAATTCACGTATGCTTGAAGACGAAACGAGTCACTGATTGTATGAAATAAAGTGCGTAGAAATATATCTACATACATAATTTCATCGATTATTCTATCATTAGATGGAAAAAATGGTATTGATTTCATGACAAAACTTTTTATAATAACTGATGATATGTAAAGAGCAAATGTTAGGAACGACTGACCGAATTGCAACGACTTGATAGCCATGGTGTGCCACTTACTAGAAGCAATAATTTGAATCTGCTTTACAAGACACATACAGGTAGTGTTATATCGTCTGGATGGTATGATTGGAATGGTTTTTGGTAGATATAGTAGGGGGTATGTTTTCAGTATTATTGGTTGTAATGGTCTCGCGACATGGTCGTGTCTTTTTTGTATGAACTTTCTATGCAACCAGTATGAAATGATGGTACTGTTTATAAGTATTTGGTTTAGAATATCTTCATAGGAATGGATTATTGGTACGTTCTGACAGTTTGGCCTGCCAGTATTGTTGGTTGTAATGTTTGGTCTGAAACTTTTGATCTTCTGGTCTGATGGCATAACCTATTGATACGACATTTAATTATGGTTGGTTCATTGGTGACGATGATATGATGTTATGATCTTCCTCTGAGACAAGTATGACATGGTGGTATTGTTGTCAAGTATTCGGTTCAAATATTTTCGTAGGAATGGATAGTTGGAATGTTCTGACAATATGAGCTATGGGTATTTTTGGTCTAGTTTTATTGCTGATACGACTTTATAACCTATTGATATTGCATTTTTTTNAATATGAGCTATGGGTATTTTTGGTCTAGTTTTATTGCTGATACGACTTTATAACCTATTGATATTGCATTTTTTTTGTATTTATGGTTTTCTTCTAATGACATTACAAAACAAATTTCAACTTATCTTTCTATGCTGACTGTATCAATTATATCCATCAAATTAGTCTATGCAAATCCTCATTTACCCGCCATTTTGTAAGATAGCCCCAAGTGAAATAGTACCGCTTTTATGCCATATCTCAGGAAACAATCAACATATTNCCCGCCATTTTGTAAGATAGCCCCAAGTGAAATAGTACCGCTTTTATGCCATATCTCAGGAAACAATCAACATATTTCTTTCAAATTTGGCGAAGAATTTGTACTGTGGTAGGATGTATTAATTTATATGTTTTAAGTGTGTGTCTTATTTTCTGAATGGCGCCTATGCAAACATTTTGGCTTAGTGTGATATATCTACGAAACTATGTAACAGATTGAAATTTAACTTTGTTTATTGTATCTATGACAATGACCGAATGTGCTAATACATACACGATTTGCCCTCCCTTTCTGAAGATCGTCACATTAACAAAGGAGTTTTTATGCCATATCTCGAGGATTAATGAACCGATTTTTACCAAAATTTCACGCAAGTTTTACTACAGTAAAATTAACAATTGTTATGTGTGGCATACATGTTTTAACAGGGTTTATATAAATAATTTAGATTAATTTTCCACATCTATGAAACGTTAAAACAAAATTCAACCAAATTTTGTGCGCAAAAAGTATTAATTAGAAAGCACTATTCAAGCACACAGAGGTCCTCTTTTGCAAGATTTTTTTGCGAAATACTGACACGTAAGTAAATTGAACGTATGCCATATTTCCGGAATAATTCAACTAATTTCCACCAAATTTTGCACATCTACAGAAGGCCATATAAAGTTACATGGCTTAAATGGGGTCAGACGGTGATTTTCAAAATCGCTGCCATATAAATATTTTTATGTGTTTGGCATATATATTTAATAATTTTAATTAAACTTTTTATGCTGCCAGTATTTATTAGATTCATCGTGTACATAGCCTCTTTTAGAGCAGTTTTGTAAAGTAGCCTCATTTGAGAAAATAAAGTTTTTATGCCATATTCGGAGGCCAATCAACCGATTAACCAATTTGTTTTCACAGAAGTAGCATTATGGTAGGTAATGTAAACTTATATGTTTTTAGAATCTCAGACACTTATTTTCGAAATGATGGCTGCGTAAATATTTCAGGTTAGTGAACCCTATCATTCAGAACAATTTACTTATTACATCCGAGGTTGATGCTCTGAATTCTACCTCCGCGATGCAGTTGATAACAAGCTAGTTTTATTGTAAGAGTTTTTCAGAATTCGAATCCCGGGTAAGTCACTCGTATATTTTAATTGTCTTGGTACTGTTTCTCGTGTTTTTGGATTCATCTCTAATGATATTGCTGTAAATGAGTCGTCAACGCTTACCTACCATATAAGCTTTTAAAAACTTCACTTGCAATTAATTTGCACCAATGTAGAGGAAAGTAGGCTCATTAGTTATCAGTAACTTCTTGTTTAATTTCATTAATATAAATATCTAGGTTAGTTTGCTATATTTATTTAAAAAATCAAAAAAATTTAACCAAACTTTTTAGATAAGCAGTATTCGATTGTACCTCTAATTATGCATTCAAAGATCCCATTTTTTCTTTTTGTTTGAAAATGTAACATTTTGCCATATTTCCAGAGCAATTCAACTAATTTCCACCCAATTTTGCACTATGTTAGTTCTACAAAAGGCCACGTAAATTTACATGAATGAAGTCTGGTTAGATATTGATTTTCGAAATTGCGGCGATATGAATATTATGGTAAGTGTGGCAGATCTAATTAACAATTCAACCAAATTCAACGAAACGTTTTCTGCTGACAGTATATATTAGAAGCATAATGCCTATACGGAACCTTTTTTAGGCAATTTTGTAAGATAGCGTNGTTTTCTGCTGACAGTATATATTAGAAGCATAATGCCTATACGGAACCTTTTTTAGGCAATTTTGTAAGATAGCGTCGATTAAGAAAATAAGGCTTTTATGCCTTATCTCGGTTATCAATCAACCGATTTCCACCAAATTATACACTACGTTACGCTATAGTAAGCCATATAAACTTAACGTATTTTAAGTGGAGTGGAGTGATTTCGGTGGCTCTTTACATCGATGTCTCGAGAGCCGATGAGGGGGAAGCGAGGTGAGTATGGAGCAGCGCCGGAATGCAAGGGCGGGGGAAACGAGAGANGTCTCGAGAGCCGATGAGGGGGAAGCGAGGTGAGTATGGAGCAGCGCCGGAATGCAAGGGCGGGGGAAACGAGAGATCCACGAGAAAACCGGCCGACCAGTGGCATCGCCAGGCACGATTCCCACATGCGAAAATCCGGCAGTGATCTCGCCGGGAATCGAACCCGGTTCACCTATGTGGGAGGCGGGTAGTATCGAACATTCACCGTCTAACTAGATAAGTATTAGGTTATACTGGCGAATTTTAAGATCTACCATCCTTCTTTCTATACTATTTACAATGATGTTTCTGATTTGAAAGTTAGCATGAAGTCGAGGAGAGTATATGACTAGGATTTCGTTGTTTATAAATTGACTTGTCCTTGGAGATTTAACGTTATATTCTATTTCCGGTTTCTTCACACTTTTTGAAGCAAGCCTTTGAAATAATATTTCATCTATCAAGAGTTTTTCATACCTACTTGTATGAACATAATAGTGCCTTATTTTTGGTAAAAGTGAAATCTTAATTACATTTTATTTATAAATTATAATATTTAAAATCATAACTAAAACGAGTTAAGGCAGAGAGAAAATAGGTGTGTTGGTAATGCCTAGTAAGAAGTAGTTCCCGTGCAAAATATTATTTCACAGAGTGCGCACTAATGCGCACTACATCTGATGTAATTTTCTAAGCTTTGTTTTCATGAGATGGAGAATTATCCTGGAAGTAGAACTTTAGCAGGGCTTCAGAAAATTTTTTAAGTAACTTTGAATAGAATATACCAGAGTATTCTGCTGAGGGTGTTACATACTGCCAATGGCAAGAGGGGCGAAAATATGTTCGTTGTTCATCCCCCCCCCCCNATAAAATCCGCTAAAACAATCATAACATGTTTCGTTCAGACAGTGAGACTTCTTGTAAGTAAGCAGTGTACGATAATGACACCAGATGGCTTACCAAATGATGGTTACACGTAGAATATGTCTTCAAGAAAAAATTAAATAAAAAATGTTGTATGTTAATGAAAGCGATACTTGAATGTGTAGATTGGGTGAGGTAGTCACGAGAGTTTTGAAATTTATGCATGTTTAAATTATTAATTTTCAATTTATTTCAAAATATTTTACTTCTGTGTTTGATTTAACGATTATTTCATTACAAATTTAAATTTTACGTTTGATTAGTAGAACAAAGCGCAAAGATGAACTATTTCGATGTTTATGCTTTGTAGTTGGCTGTTACTTTGGCGTTCTGTGCACGGAAGAGTGCTACTTCGTAATAAATTAGAAGCGGTTTCTTCTAACCAACATTTACGTACATTGTACCTCTGACATTTTTGCAGTAATTTTTATTCGTGACCAGTAGCAAACCATTAAGCCAAGTACGTGCGAGCATCTTCCTTATAAAGCGATTGTAAATTTTACACTTTAGTGCTTTAAAGCTGAGAAGTTGTGTACTGTGGTATTAACGAATTTCTACATTAAGCAAAAGCTCGAGTCACGTAATTTGGTTTCTTTGGTGACTGTTCATTAAGAAACACGTTTTATTTATGGCTTGCCACTATCTTTGAGTTGGTTACAGCTCTGAGAAATAAGTTTTAGTTTAACTATTTTTTTTTCGGCACCATTTAGGGATGATGTTTATTTTTTTTTCAGTTTCATGCAACGCATTAGCTTATTTGCAAAATGGCGTCCATTTAAATATTTAGAGCGCTCTTTGATACCTCGGGAACTATTTTCCCAATTTAAACAAAGTTTTGCATTTAAACAATTCAAAAAGTAAACATTTAAATTATGCAGTTATATTGTTATTTTTCCGCCATTTTAGGAGGTTGCACTACACAACTAAATTAGGTTTTTCATCATATCTCGGAAAATGCCGATGAGCTTTCCGCCAATATTCAAAGGTAACTATTAAATAATATGGTAGGGAATGTTACCATATAAGACAAATAGAAAAGTCACATATTTTCAACATGGCAACCAAGTAAATATTTAGGTTACTGTGATACATAAACAATTTCGACCAAACTTGGTATGTTGAAAGTATAATTTACAAGCGTTACGTATACTAACACATTGCCTCATTTGTCCACCACTTTGTAAGATAGCGCCACACGAAAAAATACATTTTTTGTGTCGTATCTCGTGAAAAAATATATCCATTCGTACCAAATTTGGCAAACAAAAATACTACGGTACCCCATGTAAATTTATAGGGTTTGACTGGGTAATACACGTATTTTTAAAATTGCGGCCATATAAACTTATTGATTACGAGGTTATATCTATGAAACTATGCAACTAAATTCAAACAAACTTTGTATGGTAGCAAGTAACTAAACATACGATCATCAAATTTGCGATTTAAATTGACAAGACAATTATTTTCAATGTGTCTTATACACATCTTTATTTAATATGGTTAAATATAACTTGTTGTTTGACCAAATTCAACCAAACTTGGTATTCTGAAAGAACCATCTACAAGAATTAAATATGCAAATACGTTGTCTCTTTTGCGTTCCATTTTGTAAGATAGCACCAAATTAAAAGATAAGGTTTTCGTGTCCTATTTTGGGAGACAATAACACATTTAAACAAAATTGACAAAGAAAAAATATTACAGTGCTCCATGTAAGCAGGTATATTTTAAGTAGGTCAGACACTAATTTTTTTCATTGCTGCTATTTGAAAATTCTTTATTACTGTGCTAAATCTGCTAAACCATGTAACCACGTTTAAAAAACTTTGAACGCAGGCAGTAACACATATTACAACCATCAAATTTATCTACACAGAGCCTTTTTTTCACCATTTTGTAAGACAACTCCACTTTTATGCCATATCTCGGAAAACAACCAACGGATTCCCAAGATCGCTTGGCAAAAAAAGTATTACTAGTTTAATTATGTTAAATTGTTTTCTCTGTGTCAAGCGCTTATTTTCAAAATCATAGCTATATAAATAAATTATTTGAACTCACACGTTCTTTTTATTCTGTCTTAGAGGAGGGTGTACTTAGTCATATTTATGTAGGCCATATATGNTATTTGAACTCACACGTTCTTTTTATTCTGTCTTAGAGGAGGGTGTACTTAGTCATATTTATGTAGGCCATATATGCAGGCTAATCAGTTATAGTCATCAATATTTCAAAAATTTGTATATGTTGATTTATATTGTTAGGTTCAGAGCGGTATTATTATAATCCAATAATAAAGTTTATCTCTATAAATTTGGTATTTATTCATTTTTCGGATTTCTTCATATGAAATACACACACCCGGTATATATAATATAAGAGTCTCAATTAGTAAATTAGTATTATAGTGACCTGTATTAAGCGAGCAAAAAAAATTCATATTGAAACAAAGNTATTTGAACTCACACGTTCTTTTTATTCTGTCTTAGAGGAGGGTGTACTTAGTCATATTTATGTAGGCCATATATGTAGGCTAATCAGTTATAGTCATCAATATTTCAACAAATTTTATATGTTGATTTATATTGTTAGGTTCAGAGCGGTATTATTATAATCCAATAATAAAGTTTATCTCTATAAATTTGGTATTTATTCATTTTTCGGATTTCTTCATATGAAATACACACACCCGGTATATATAATAGAAGAGTCTCAATTAGTAAATTAGTATTATAGTGACCTGTATTAAGCGAGCAAAAAAAATTCATATTGAAACAAAGGTTACCAATACCATGACAACAATACAAGTTAACTAAATCGTCGGGAAAATGTTTTTCTGTGAAAATAACTTCCTGATTTCGTTTAAATGTTTTTACAGATACCCTTGTACTTCCAGTTACCTACATTAGTTTCGAATTAGTTTTTCACGAGTGATACGAGAATCTTGTCCCGAATATTTACTTTCTTCAAGGTTGTGTGAGAACAAATTGAGAAGGGAAAAGGGAGGGTCTTCGTCATCAGGTTGTCAGCACCCTCTCCGCCTCAGCAGACGGTGTCCTGTGTTCGAAACTCGGTGGTTCGGATTTCCGCGCGTTGTAAGCGCTGCTGACATAAGACGGGCATTCTCGGATGCTGTCACCTACCTCACCTACGACTCTTCTTAGTTTTAGCTACATTATAAGACTCTCATCTCGTTCTGTAATTCACGCGTGACACGTTCCTAAGGGTGCCATTTTGGAATCCGGTACCAGGTAGGTATTTCCCCCTGCTCGTAGTTGACACTCCAACATTGTGTATACAGATTTACGTCTCAAGAACGTAAAATAAATAATTAAATCTTATCTAACGTTTGTGTCGAACGCTGTTCAGATTGTAAAAATCTAATGCCAAGAAGATTAAAAAAATTTTATTTCCAATGATTTTTCAAAAATACTTGTTTTAAAGTTAGAACAATTAAAATGTTGCTGTGTCGTGCAGATAATAAAACCAAGCCTCTTGCAGGAATAATATTATCTAATTTCAAAGAAAAATACAATGAGCTAATTAATTAAATATAAAAAATAGCGTACTTGTTATCTGTTCCTGCTTCTGATTTTTTAGGAAGTTGCTTTTTTAATTACGCCATAAAATTAAATTGAAACAATTTCTTTCAAATTTGGAAATGAAATTAAAAGCAAATCTCAAGAAACTTATTTTTAAGTATATTCAAAATAGCTACAGTGTTTTAAGTTGCACGCTACTACAACAGAAATCTGTTGTGCCTTAAACAAAGAACAGAACCTCTTGTGCCACTATTGTCCCCACCAGGAACACAAATGCGTTTCGGAATATCGCGCCTCAGTTTTATGACTGCAGTTAGCTGGTACAAAGGTGTGAAGGCGGAAGCCGTATTTAAAAATGATAGTTGGCTGGTAACGAAGTATATTACAGCAGATATTTCCTACGCGCCTTATAATGCGTTCGCGTGAGTTAGGAGGCAGTCGCTAAAGTAGAAAATGAACGTGTAACTGCGCGTTTGTTGTATGCTTTGCCACATCGCATTCCATCTCTGATTGCTACCATAACACGACACGCGGTATATGATGCTATACGTATTGCTTGCCGACGTTTAAAGAACAAAGGCTGGTACAAGAGTGTCGCCAATTCGAGAGAATCGTCTCGGAATCCTTCATCAGTCAACACCGCCATCATAAATAATCTACGCTGGTTGCGTGTAATGAGAGAACGCAATATTCGTTGCAAATATTTCTAATAATTGATTTTATGCACGTTCATTTCAGCTACAGAAGTTACAGTTTATATAACTAAAATATATATGCACAAAATCAATTATTAAAATAATTTGTAAATATTGTTATTTTTTTTGCATAAATAAAACCAAACTTTTTTTTTCCTGCAAAATTTGGGTATTAAAGCATTCAGAATGGAATTACGCTCAAATTTTAATAAAAAGTTGACCGTTTTAATAGATTTTTCTAATGTTTATGTAAGTAACTTCTAGCATAATATTTTACAACGTTACAAAATATATGCATTATCTTGTCAAATACAACGTACGCTGTGCTGTTTTGAAAATTTTGGTAGTCTGTGTTTTCCTTTTTTAATGCGTTTTGCATGTTGTACATTGAGGCGCACTGCTCCTTCAACCTTGAAACATGGACGAGTGCGCTCCGTTAGCTACGAAGCCTATGTTTCCTTTATTCTGTAGTAAGCACCTCCCTCTCCTACCAAGGTTATCGCGAATGTATAAAAGCACGACTTGATCCAAGCGTACACAGTTGCTTGATGCTTTTTTTTTTTTTCGTGCAGAATGGGCGGTGTGTCTGAATGTTGTTTACCATGTTGCGTAACGGGTTTTTTTCCTTGGCCCGGACATCGTCCGGCAGGTTGAATGTCTCGGCGTTGATTGGACATTCCGCCGAGGCGTGCGATCAAGAGTTCCCACTCAACATAGTCTACGCAGTGTGTACGTAAAACCTGTTCACGGTAAAGTGAGCACTTTTGAAAGCCCCGTCCAGGATCTACTTCCCCTCTCTTTGTATCCCACCGCTGTATGAAAGATTAACATCTCCGTGGATATGATCACATTATTCATACGCCAAGCAAGCGGAAACCAGGGAATATTTTTTTTTAGGAAAGTACACCTATTGACGATATCCAAATTCGTGCTCTAACGTGTATAAACATGAAAAATAACTGTAGGCTTCAGTATCTATAANACCTATTGACGATATCCAAATTCGTGCTCTAACGTGTATAAACATGAAAAATAACTGTAGGCTTCAGTATCTATAAATGTACATATTGCGCTCTCAAAAGACCGTTAGGTCTTGGAACTAATATTACCTCGCTGCAAACCTAACACGAAGCCGGCGTGCCAGAGTATACTGTTATTATACATGCAGTTAGTGAGCAGTGATTTAATTTCCCAATGGTTGGTTTCAGAAGTGTTCACTTGACCGCGAACGGCCTTTGGGTAGATAGGTAGGGCTTAACGTTTCGTCGACTGAGAGAGGTCGTTATAGACGCGGCAAGTTGTTGGGTGAAGCAGGAGCCTTGAGGGGGGGGACAAGACCGGCCATGGCTTGTTTGAAACAACCAACACAGCATCGGCCAGGAGTGATTAGGGAAGCTATGGAAAACCGAAACGAGGATGGCCGTGCCTGGAATAGAACCCGTGTCTCCCAGAATACGAGGCCAGTGGTTCACCCCTGCCCCCCCCCCTTCTCGGTCACGCGTAGTAGTTTCGAATGTGTCTATTCAGTAGTTTTTTTTTTGTGGTGGGATCACTTCATTCGCTTTAACTCCGACGTCGCTGATTGAAGTAGCGACTTCTCACTTACAGGGCGTTTATCTGTGGCGTCTGGAGTATTTAAACGCGCTGTCATTAATTCTATAAAACATTCAAGCATATCTCTGTAGTTTCACGTTTTTACCGAAGCTTTTTTTTATATTAAAACTTTGAAAATAAGTCCCCCNCCCGTTACTGCGTATATTTTAGTACACGAGGGCAGATCAGTAAATGAAGTTCTCCTTCGTAGTATGTTTTGTAACGATTTATACGCCTGTCTCAGTGTGATATATAACACTTCTCTCTGGTATGCTCTGGCCAAGTACAATAGTGTATTTTCTCTGGCTCTGTGGCCTTCTTTGTTTGACATTTATTTGGTGACTAAGGCCACACAAGAAAGCATTCCGCTGTGGAAAGTTACCGATCGTCCAGAAATGTTCAAACATTGCCCGTCTTTCTTTTCCTGTGATGAGACTGGTGCAATTCTTTGGACAGGTACAATTTAAACTCTGAAAGTATTTAGTATTTACCTTGCACGACATTTCCTTTTCGGTTTGTGTGCGTTTTGCCACTGTTTCGTAATTTCTTTGCATTGCTCTGAAGATACTCGCTTTGATATCTTTGCCGTTTTCTTGACATTCTCTTCCCTATTGTTCCCATTTCTTCCTGTTCATTTACGTCTGTGCCCCTTGTATCTGGCACTGCAACAGCACAACAATTCATTTATATGAAAATAAGATTTGTGTGTACAACGTTTAAACAACAATAGTACGTAATGTATTTTACTATGATTATTAGGTGTTTAGTATAACATAATGTTAATTATACGCACTCTAATTTCCCTACTTATGTTTACTCTACTTAAAATAAATTTCAACCATGCATACTACAAATAATATTATTAACCTTGCCTAGTTTTCTCAATTTGCATTATGTATTAAAACACTATGCATACACAGTACCTGAGGAATCAGTTTCGTCACTTCTATCGGGTTCGTAATCTTTACCTTATTCTACGTCGTCTACTCTCTCATCTAACACATCGTCTCTAGCATTGTACATTTTCCCGTCGTGCTTTTACAACACTGCAACAGTAATGGCGACGCTGATGAAGGTCATATGTTTGATCCACTATTACAATTGAAGTGGTGTAAGTCAGACTTGCACCAGAAAATTTGTAACAACTGCGGTGTTTTGTTAAGTGTCGATGTGAGATGCTGCCATCTAACGGCTCCACTGACAAACATTTATTCATACCACTTTGTACCAAAAGAGGACACATATTGTAAAGCAACTCTATGTGTGTAGTTGCCTCGAAACCAGACCTTATCGACTTACATCACTTGTACTCTCGGTCCTCGTGTGTGTCAGGTGGTCTAGAAGCCAAACTCGGCTGTGTTAAGGAAGATGCTCCACAATGAAGCGAAAGTCCCTGTGTTGCCCGTGTGCTGTTTCCGCGTTTGAGACCTCAAAACACGTGAGCTGTAAGACCGAATCTTGCTCACTCACCGCTTGCCTCATCGCCTCTACGAACAAGGTGCTCATGGCGTGCGGTTTTCCCGTCAGCGACTCGCCTGAATGTGACTATAAGCAGTGACCCTATATTTTTTACAACACGTTAGTAAATATATCAGCACCATACTTGTCTAGAGATAACTNGACTATAAGCAGTGACCCTATATTTTTTACAACACGTTAGTAAATATATCAGCACCATACTTGTCTAGAGATAACTGTGAAATTTCTTTAAATAAAATTTAACATCTAAAATTGATTCTGAAAACACCCGTTTTTTTTGCCATTTTTACACTAAAAAATTCGCCCGTGAAGTTGAAATGAGAACTTGAAACTTGTCTTTGTGCACGAAATGGTTCTTAAATGTTTTTGTTTTAAAACACCTCTACAAAANGTGCACGAAATGGTTCTTAAATGTTTTTGTTTTAAAACACCTCTACAAAATATCCTATTATTTTAGAATCGCGTGTGCTGTGCAAGACACCTGCAACGCGCTTCTTGCATCAACAAGGATGAGTTCTTAATCGCCGTGTTTTATGCACAATACCTGTTACAATTTATCCGCGATATCTTCACACTTTTTGAATAAAACCGTTGAAAAATAACTCCATGTATGACATGTTTGATTCTTTCCTAAATATGGCAGCTGTCACGAGCGTTTTATAGTTCTGTTAACATAGGAATGTTTTATTTATGGTTAAATTTGACATCTACTTACATTTTATCTATAAATTATATAATTTCATTTGTAATTAATGTTGATGAAACCAAAGAGAAAATATGAGGGTTGCTAATGCCTAGTAAGGAATAATTACTTTGTAAAATATTAATAATCTGAGTGCGATCGAATGCGGTTTGTTGTCTCGTTGGTGTGATTTTCTTCACGTTCGCATGAGGCGGAGAGTAATAGCGCGGAAGAAGAATCTCAGCAGGGTTTCAGGAAAGTTGGAAGTAACCGTGAATGTAATATAGCTTTGATTGTTTCTCCGCGCTGCAGAAACTCAGGGTTACGCAGACTTCGTTCGTCCCGGGACACAGCGGCCATGCCCTTGCCAGCTGAGAGCACTGATTGGAACGTCGGACACAGTTTGATCTCAGGCGTGTAATGGTACAATCACGTGTCACGTCATCAGTTGCTATGATTTACAGGTAAGCGTATCCTGCTTCGTCGAACTGCTGCGATTATGTCGACGAAGTGGAAAAAAAAATTAACGACTTTGTAGACGTGTTGTCTTTGAAACATTTCNGAACTGCTGCGATTATGTCGACGAAGTGGAAAAAAAAATTAACGACTTTGTAGACGTGTTGTCTTTGAAACATTTCAACGCCCAACGCACGCACATTTCGCGATAGCGGAGTTGGCGCCGTTAATTACAAGGTGAGTGACGCCGAATTAAAGCCCTGCTCCGCTAGCAATGTTTCTTGTTGTTCGTTGTCGATCCCCTCTGATCGAGATCGTTAATCTTGTCTGAGCTGACAGCAGTGGTTGCGGTGAATGGTCTGCCGCTATGGCGGTCTTACGTCAGCGAACTTTCTGCGCTGTTTTTCTACGCGTTGCACGCTAATTACTCGCTCACCGTAAACCTTTGTTATTTGCATATTAATTTCGTTGGGAGACACATAAAAAAAAAACCAGAGGTAAATTACACGCGGATCCACATTAACAGCTGTCTCACCAGTAGACCTCTCGCTTCCATGAAACTGTGTAGTCTAAATCTGAATCAGTAGATATCTACTGATTACTAGTAAAAACTGCTCCATCCGGAATATAACGAAAAATAGCACTAATTCTCCAGTTAAAAGAAATCCACCAACTCATCAGTTGGAAATTAGTTATTTATAGTTGCTCGATAAATAATTTCCAGGATTAAAAAAAAANGAAATCCACCAACTCATCAGTTGGAAATTAGTTATTTATAGTTGCTCGATAAATAATTTCCAGGATTAAAAAAAAAACAGCATTCCTACGAGAGATAAGTTAAGTACGATTTATTTTGTCGCAAAACAAAAATATTGTCCACANTAAAAAAAAACAGCATTCCTACGAGAGATAAGTTAAGTACGATTTATTTTGTCGCAAAACAAAAATATTGTCCACACAAAAAAATTTGTGGATGCGGTTGGGACCGAATCTCCACCCGAAAGTAAAGATTACTGTAGCTTTCCTGATCAGCTATATTACCCACACTTTACTTCCGTTTACAGAGCGCTGGTGCATGTTATACGTACAGGACATGGAAATATAATGGCAAACGGCTGTACGTTTCGTGATGTGAAANCAGAGCGCTGGTGCATGTTATACGTACAGGACATGGAAATATAATGGCAAACGGCTGTACGTTTCGTGATGTGAAAATACTCCACGCTGTCGAAATACTTTCATATTCCGCGTACGTGCGTGTCTTTCTAAGTGTTCGAAAGTCAATCTAAGTTTCGTTTAGAACAGATTCTGCAGTTTAAAATATAAATGTATTGGTTCCAATTTACGAGATTGTCGATCTTTGATGGTATCCGTCGTTTTACAATGCAAAGTTACCTTACAGATTTTCTTTTCCTGCTGATTGCGGATGGAGCAGTTTCAACCGGTGATTGGCAGATATTCACTGACACCGAATTAGAGAGTGGGTCGTACAGTTGGAACGCGTTGTATCGTGAGCAGAGTGTAAACACGCGAAAAAACGTTGATTCCCTTAGCATGCGAGGGACGATTACCGCAGAGTCCTTACGTTTTGATCCACGGGAAAAGTGAGGGGGGGGGGGGAGTTCTACTTATGTTCACATGTATGAGCATATCTATGGTGCACGATACACAATAAAATAATGTTATGAAGCCAATAGCATTTTGAAATCATTGACTAATAAAGTTGATATCATTTTCCCGATGTACAACGGTACCCGTAGCAACCTTCACTATCATGAATGAGCTCTGTCCACACTTACAAAATAGTGTGCTCAAGCAGTACACACAAGTCTGAGACACCCTTTCAAAGTCGAATTATTAAATTCAGAAACTTCCACAAATATAAATATTACTTATTTTACAAGAAATAGTTTCCTGCTTTCCTGCTGCAGGTTAGTATAACATACATTTATAATAAAACTAGTTCGAACTATTGACATGTTTGCCTTTTAAACATTAATAATCATTCTACCACTATATATATATATATATATANTCTACTTATGTTCACATGTATGAGCATATCTATGGTGCACGATACACAATAAAATAATGTTATGAAGCCAATAGCATATTTGAAATCATTGACTAATAAAGTTGATATCATTTTCCCGATGTACAACGGTACCCGTAGCAACCTTCACTATCATGAATGAGCTCTGTCCAGATGTTCAACAGAAAAAAGTTACCACGTTTTCAATGCCATCTCACACTTACAAAATAGTGTGCTCAAGCAGTGCACACAAGTCTGAGACACCCTTTCAAAGTCGAATTATTAAATTCAGAAACTTTTACAAATATAAATATTACTTATTTTACAAGAAATAGTTTCCTGCTTTCCTGCTGCTGCTTAGTGTAACATACATTTATACTAAATCTAGTTCGAACTATTGACATGTTTGCCTTTTAAACATTAATAATCATTGATGGTGATATATATATATATATATATTATATATATATATATTTGATTACAAAAATATAATTACTTCACATTAAATGAAAACCCTTTTCGAAAATGTTATTTCAGTGTTTATTAAAAACTTTATTTGCACAAAACAATTTATTACACGTATACCTATACATTAATTAAATATCCCCCCTTTTATTTACTTAACAAAGAATTTTTCAGATATCTTATATTCATACGTATCTTCTCAACCATTGTGAAGTGATTTGAAACATTCACTCTCATAAGCCCAAATTTCAGAGATACTTTGCGATTGTGGTCGGAAGAAATTTCTACTGTTTCTGGTTCATCGAATTTTTCACCCTTGTTTGTTGGCTGGCAGTCTCTCATATTTTTTGTTTCTGACAGATTAATTCGTGTTGTATTACTGACCCAAGTGTTTTTAGTAGTTTTTATGATAAGAATGGTACGAATGTACATATGTCAGGGAAGGGATTATCTTCCTATCACTAAAAACCTTCCTACGTTGGAATTGACATTATTAACAAAAACACAGNATGTCAGGGAAGGGATTATCTTCCTATCACTAAAAACCTTCCTACGTTGGAATTGACATTATTAACAAAAACACAGTATATATATTAGATATGTGCTCAAAGGTACTGAATCAGGAAAATTGGTTGACTGCGGATTTAATTTAAGTCTTAGTTTTGACGCTGATATTTCTGGCACAGAAGTTTGAAAGTAGTAATTGCGCATGAACCACAAGTATCGATTATAGCGCAGAGGAACAAAATAAAAAAATAAAATTACAATAGTTTTCACAAATCGTTGTATTTTGGAATTTTTGAATAAAAAAGGAATCTGGCAGAGATAACTACGATTTTAGGCAACAAACGTGTGTAACATATGAAATGAGAAACTCCAGATAACAGTTGGGAGGTTGGAGACACCATGATCTACTGCAGCGTCTATCGTCGCCCTTAGAGAAGATCGGAGTGCGAGGGTCGATTCTGCAACGGCGGTCGTCTTTTCCAGCTATAGAATGTCTTCCACACACTTCATCGCCACTATGGTTACATAATAAAATAAGCAACACGAGTTGTAGGCTTCAATTTCCTTTTTTTGCGTTGTGCTGCGTGCTCGTCTGTTTCAATATTTATTTCAGCAAAGGTCGTCTGTTCATCGAAGTAACCTAACATCGGTGCAGTCCGCCCTCGCCTACCCAGTCCATTAAACAGTTACTGCAAAATTTGCGTGATGCGCTATTTCTGGTATTAACACCCATTGAACCATCATTAATACAGATACCGTTAAGTCATAAACCCAACCTAAATTCTGTCATAAATTTGGAAAATTTATTTTGTCGGGTTATTTGAAATATGCAAGCGTTGTTAGGCCAGCAGAATAATGTAAACAAAGCATTTGGCAGTTGAAATATGATGCGCTACACGGTACTGTTTTTGTTTAAATGTAGCGGAAAGATACGATATCGGGACCGGGAAGTAGAAATAAATCAGGGCTTCAGAAAAGTGCGAAGTAACCGTGAATTAACTATAACACAGTGGAATTGGTAAAAATTAAATTACTTTGCAAAATCGTATAATGAATGCAAAACCTTTTTTCGAAGATCTCAGATTTCCACATTATAATTTTAATGCATGTAACATTTAGGATTCTTCGTTCGCTGTCAACCGCAGGGGAAGTAGTTGTGTACAGTACGCATGCTAACTGCGCAGTGGCCACTTTCGTGTTCCAACATTAGACTGCTTTTCTGCCAATAGTGCTATCAAGTGCAACGTGGATACGATTCGAAGTCAAAAAAACACTTGTTATGTACCTAAGTACGTGTTTGAGATATTTGTATACTTCCCCTAACCTAGTTTTTATGCAGATAGATTATATTTTTGGTGGTCAAAGTATTTTATTCGTGTAAAGGGCGGGTACTGTTCAAAATTCAAATGTAAAAAAAAAAAACCACATTTATAACTGTAGACCACGGGATTTTGATACGTGTATACACGATGGGTGAATCAATTTTAAGGACATGCGCAGAAGACGATAATAGGTCCACCTCATATTTAGTCTGTACTGCCAACCATACTCAAATAACTCCATTCGGTTTTTACTGTAAAATAAAAAAGGTTAGAAGCAGGGATTTTTGAAGGTACATTTTCTCAAGTACTCGACAAACGGCTGCGTATTGTGTAAGTACCAGAAACCCCGGCCGCTTCAATCGGCGGCTCCGTTAGCGGTGGCGGTGGCAGACATGTAGGAACGCGCCCGGTCAGTAGTTGGCAGCCTCTCCGCCGCGCCGCGCTACGGGCGTGATTTATGTGGCGTAATTACCGCCGCGAGGCGCTACCAATATCAGTATCGCACCTGCCACTGCCTGGTCGCCCTCCCACGCCCCATCCCCCTCCTCGTGCGCCCGAGGGTGTTCACGAACTCTAACGCACCAGTGACCTTGAGAAGCACGCCGATATCATTGGGCAACGCTCACGCCCTTACGCAAACGACACGCCGAAATTTTTCTATAGTTTGTTCGCGATAAAGCGGGCCCTTTTTAAAAGAAATATTTGATTCTTTTTGTAACCTACTGTGCAACATCTTGCTACTCGAATAAATAAAAATTACTATAAATATGTGTATGTATGTGAGAGTATATGGGTGTTTTGTGTTGGATGTATTTCCTAAGGAAGCTCTCTAACGGTTCGTTATTAAGATAATAAGGTTTGTTGCAGGCAGAATAACTTAATCTTTCACTTATTTATAAAAATTATCTTTTGTTTAAATACTTCAAAAATTTTAATTACATCGCAACTATTATTATAACAAATAGTAAATAAAATAATCTGATAAATACTTTTTATTTATTATTTATGGGTTTGTTGGAAGAGTATTCCTGTATATGAAGGTATTGCTAATCAGAATGCTGTAATTAGTATGTACTCTACACCCGTGCTCTTTTCTCGGAAGAAGGTGAATTTAGAAATTGGTGATCAAATTTGGCTTTATCGGAAGTTGGTTGGTACCGCTGGTAATATACATGTAATCAGACATGTTGAAATGTTGTTGGGCGATATGAGCTATATCCAATAGCATCAACAATGCGACAAATAAGAAAACAATTTATGAAGAGAGAGAAAAAAAATGCAATACACATATGTACAACATAAAAAATCACCGACAAATACAGGAGAAGCTTAGGGAGAGACGGTCATCCAGGGAAGCAGAAGGGGGACATCGAGGACACGCGGCCGGCCTATATAAACGCCGAGACAACAAGGATGGGGGTTTACCCGCCACCTCTCTACTAGTTTCTCCTCTCCCAATAATAAAGAGCATGGTACCCACCTATCTTTATCCTGTAGCATCTTCTCATAATGCACGCAACAAATTTTTAAATATTTCCTGTCGAAAGGGTTTTTACGGTGTCTGTGCCGGTTTTTACCTTTCTCTTCTAGATGTAGTTCAACTATAAGTACATTAGGGAGGTTTTTCATGGCCAAACTCGGCCATGGGAAGCCCAATCCCTCTTTGCCGCGATGCACGTCTCCTTGCATGATCTTCCCTTCCCTTGTAAGCGTAAGGGGTTAGCCCTGAGACGCAATAATCCCGTTCCTACNACGTCTCCTTGCATGATCTTCCCTTCCCTTGTAAGCGTAAGGGGTTAGCCCTGAGACGCAATAATCCCGTTCCTACCGCGGACTAACATAACACTTAGTTTTAGAGTAGGTTAGAAGAAGAAAAAAAAGCTGGGGGTCGCCATTGCTGCAAGCTCCTGCCGAGGCGAGGCCGCCGGGGGACGATCGACGCCGCCGACGGGTGACCTTCCAGGCGGAGCGGGCCTCGTCGAATCGACTCAACGTGTTTTATAACAGTGGTGAGTCAAGTGGCTATGTCTGGCGTAGAGGGCTTTACTAGAGCTCCCATTTTTAAGTGCATTTAAGTCACGTCCCCCAACCGTGGCTGTAGACGATGTGTATACTGTCATTAGAACAATAAGTGCTATTTGCACTTAACAACCAATACCGTATGTACGTGATTCGTTATTTGGGAAGACTAACCAGTAACCAAAAACGAATAAACATAACACTGGTGGAGGCGACTCAAGTTTCCATCTCTCTGCTTAGAGTGCTTACCTTAAGCTACGAACTCTTAAACTCTACTTATTATTTACTCTCCCATCGAATGGTTAGTGGATGCTTTGTGTGTAGTAATAACCCACTGCACGAAACTAATAAGGAAAAGCTAACACGTAAATTAATGCACGGTATTGTGTGAGAGTGCAATTTACTAACATTTAAAATTTACAGTGGGTAGTTTTAATGGTTAAATACGATAGGTGCACTCGATAGAGCCTATGGGTTTTTTAGGAATATATGAGTGCCGAAAAAGAAAAACCACTCGCATTGTCCGCGAAAAAGATTTAAAAAAATAATATATTATCTATCTATCCGAAGCCAGAACTAATATTGAGAACAGGACAAATAAATAAAGAGTAGGATAGATTTCAGTCACTGATACATAGGGCATATGAATTATTACAGGACAGCCCTAACCTATTAACAGAGTTAGAAACCCAATGTACTATAATAAATAGGGGTCTCTTAACAAGAATAATAGAGAGAGGTTTAGCTGACACAGATAATGTACAAGAGCAGAAGTCTGTTATTGCGCAGTCGGTGCAATATTACGAAACACCAGTTCAAGTTAATGTTCGTCAAAGCAATTTAACGGTGAATGAGTACTACAATATAGGCACATCTCAAGAGTATGAAGACATTTAACTATAGTAACAAATAAAAATGGCTGACGTACACCAAGTCAAGGTAGTTTTTTTCCAGATCCGGTAAAAAAATTCCTACATTTTCTGGTACCACTAAGCAGGATGTAGAATATTTTTTAGATACATTCAGAACAGCGAGTGAGCTTAAGGAATTGAACGCGGAAGAGAAATGTAGACGAATTATATTATACTTGCAGGGAACAGCAAATTTTGAATACGAAAATACACTTGCAGATAGCGTAGAAAATGTTCCAACGTGGCAATTTATAGAAACTAGGTTAAGAAAGGCAGTAGATAAGAGAGAAAAATTTAGAGAGCTGTTGTACAACAAAATACATAAATTAGGGAAAAGTTCACAGTCCTGCACAGGGGATTTGATATATTATAAGCACAATTGTAATCCACACATATTAGACACTAAATTTATGGTCATAATATGAAAATCGCTGTTGCCAAGCTATGCAGGCAAACTCGTAGGGCTACAAAATAACACAGTAGAACAGCTACTCAACAACTTTCAAGGGGTAGAACTAGGCATTAGGCGTTATAGCGAACGTCTAGAGAGGAGTGTACTGCAGGTTGAAAATCAGAGACTTCACTCTGAAATTCAAAAAATTAAGAGGAGCTAATTAAGTTAACCATGTCGGAACAGGGTGCCACACAAAATAGTACCTTCCAAAATAACAGTCAGGGTATTCAGAAAGAAATCTCACAAAAACAAACAAATACACATCACGGCGATAATTGGAGTAATAAAAAATTTGACAGGCAGAAACATCAAAAGCCCGCACGGGTACTGATAATTCACAGAGAATTCAGACCAATCTACTACAGAAGTAGAAATAACGAGGTACAAGAGGACGCAAATAAATATTCTAACAAACAAGAGTTACAGGAACTCGCGAGTATTTGGCAAAAAGGGTAATAACAAATACAATAAGGGTGAAAATACAAAAAACTACCCGGGTCATACGTAATCCGGTCCAAAAAACTAGATAACGATATGGATGAGTGGGTTAACCCCATAGAAGTAAAAAAGCAACGGGCGCTATAGAATTAGGGATAATTCTGAATCGTATGCCCAAGTAACAGTGAAGAATGCAAGGCCGGATAGAAATGTTTTTTCCCACAAGTCAACGAATAGAGCAGGTTCGCGATTATGAAACACATATGTCAGAAATACATTTAAGTAAGCTCGGTGGTGATCATAAAACACTCAACCAGGAAGGACTCGAATGGCGAAAAAAATTGTTAGTACAGCAGAATGCCGTGAAAAACCAGGAAATAGTTGACCTGGCAAGGACCAACAAAGTAGTGGTAACGCGTAAATTAAACGCAGCGCAGCGAAATAAGCCAAACATTGCGCGCTATGCATGTACACAGCTCATCGCGCAAAGGAATGCGATTTGTTTCCGTATCAAGACTTTGGATTCCAAACCGATGCTGCGGCCCGCTTCCGCAAATGCGAACCAACATTTTGGTCTTCAAAACAGAGAACTGTTTCTAAACAAGACGTGACGGCACAATCAAAGCTCTTTATTCACCAGACGGCGATGACAGACACGCCGAGGAAGGTGGAGCTAGGTCTGTAGATAAACAGCGCGTACACAACGCCAACACAATGGCTCACGGCAACACAAAACACGCGCAATGCGAGGAAAGAACTCGTGCTAATATCTCAACACTTAGGGCACTAATAAAAATTAAAGTAAATGCGTATTATGCACTGCTTCACACTGGTTGCTGTAGAAACTGTATCGCTTCTACAATAATAACAAACGAAAAATTAGAAACAATTACAGAGAAATTTACCTTGGTAGCGGCCACGGAAGAGGCAAAAGTTCCTAGATGCAAGGTGAAAATTAATTTGAATATTATAGGCCATACTTTCCCACGGGAGTTTCTAGTTATTGATAATTTACGAGTAGATGTTACACCCGGTTGTGATTTAATTCGTACATTTAATGCCATGCCATTTTTGAATCACAAAATGATGTTTATTAACAGGAACAATCGTAGCAAATTACTTCCGTTGCCATTATACGATCATGTGTTTAGAAGATTGTGAAGTTAACACAATTTAATATTGCATAAACGGAATATATGCTTTTTAAAATGATGGTGTAACAAAGCTAAAACTTAAATAAAGGAACTGAATCGTAAACATAATTCAGAGCTGCTTAATATAATTACAGATTTCAAAGATAGGTTTTCTGAAAATATACTAGAACTTACACAATCCTAACATTTCGAAATAAAATTAGATTTAACAACTGATAAGCCAATTCATAGGCTACCCTATTGTATAAGCCCAAATATTAAGGAAGAGCTAAATAAGCAAATATGACAAATGAGAGAAGCTGAGATTATAGAAAAATCAGACTCACCTTGTGCGGGTCCTAGTCTGATAATCAGAAAAAAGCAAGGAGGTATTAGATTTCTCACAGACTTTAGACCTCTAAATCAATACGTTAGAAGGATTCAGTATCCATTACCTAGAACTGAGGATATTCTAAACACCCTTCAAAACACTAAATATATCAGTTTGTTAGATCTATTTCCCGATATTTATGCCATTGCAGTCGGGAAACAGGATAGGTCTGAGCTAGCTTTTGCCATCGAATCTCAGTAGTTTTAACTTTTGAGATAGTATTTACACACATGCACACCAGCCCTTAGAAGATGAAGGGAGCGCTGGCCGACCTAGGTAGAGGGGATTGCGGGGTGGGAAGGTGTTGGTTAAACAAAGGAACCGCACTGGAGTCACCTCCAAGGGGTTGTTGAGCAACCCGCAGAGGGGGGGGGGTGTGGAGGAGAGAAGGGCTAGCCCCAGGCCCACACTAGCCGCGAATCCATCAAACTTTCGTCACGCCAGACCGCAAGTGCTGCCAACCTGAGGCAATACGCCCCCCCCCCTGTTGCGGGTGCCGGCATGGCCTCGCCCGCAGGGAAATATCACGCCTAATATCTCCCTCTCTTCCTTTCTCCCCCGTGCCGGCGGAGGCGACCGAGGGCGGTTCGTTTGAGCAATAATCGCCACGAATGATTCTGTCAGGCTTGATTTACGAGTCTGTTGAGAATAAAATGAGGGCATATTAAATACAACCGGGAGTTGCATTTGGGGCTCATTTTTACGCGGCGCTGTTCCTGTTGCAGTTTATCAACGTGCCTTACTTAATCAACCGCAACCATAACTTAGGTTGATCACTAAATCCCAAGTTTCAACCAGGACAAGCGGGGATTTTTTTCCACGCGTTGTGATTTTATGTAATGGCCCCAAAAAAAAACTGGTGGACTATATCAAAAGATAGTTAAACACATATAACAAAGATACATACATGTTTTTCAGTAGCAGAAAAAATAAATTTTGGTGTAAAGCTTACGGCCATATACATGTTTTCCTACTTTTAACCTACCAAACCTCTTGTAAATAAACAGATTCAAGAAATGTTTGTTTTGGCGTGAGTTGTGCCTAGCTACCTAGTCCCAGGAGTAATTGGTATCCAGGTTACCGATCGCCTGATGCGACATTGAAATATCTAGTGTTCAAGTCGCCAACACTTGTTTTAACCTCCTAAAACTTACTTGTTCGCTCTCTGGAAAGAAACACCATATGTTGAAACACCTTGTTTCTCTTATTGTAATTGTTTGGCGTTGCTAAATCAATTAAAAACCAAATAACTAATCACCGGATTACAAATGTTCAAATGTTCTTATTTTCCGTTAACTAAATACTTCTTTGGAAATTAACAATTGTTACTCGATTCACCAAAGGACATTAGAAGCAGTCTAAATTGTGCATTTTTTTTATTATAGATAGAAAATTAAATATCATGGATGAATATGAAATAGTTTTACGTGAATACCATTTGTCTACAACAAGCAGTATCGGGTCTTAGTTAGATGTTTTCTCTGACTGCAGATCAACAGGAGCATACGCACAAAACAATTAGGCGCCATAATAACGCGTGAACATAAAAACATTCCTGGCAAATGTAACCACAGCATAGGAACTGATTATTCAGTAATGGCTATAGTAGTGGTTGCAACAGGTACACTGCAACTTTCAAATGTGTACTGTCCGGATTAGTATAAATCTACAGATAAAACCCTGGTCGAAATTAAAACGTTTATAAACAAAGTATAAGTGTCGTTTTGCGCAACTAAAACGTCAGTTTTAACAAAACAGCATTAACTACACCTTACATTCTATAGAACACATGTTTTCAAGGCAGAATGCGATGCCTTCTAACCAGCCGTTATACATGTACACTAACTGAAAAAAAGTTAAATACCAATTGCTTCGTCCAGAATTCTCCCCAGCTCACGATATTCGAAACATGAACCCTGAGGCTGCCGTAGTCGATAAGTGGAAGATGAGGTGAATGTTGCCGTTGGCCGGCAGAGAAGAGCCTCTTCAACTTATCGAACAGGAAGGGGAAATGGCGAGGAATCGCTCGCTGACACAGTTTGCTGTTTGCGTGATGTGATGCGATGGCGCGTGTGAAGGTGTGCAGGTAGGAATGCTCCCAGAACCGAGGCGGCAACCGCAGCTGACATGCCTTGCAGTTAGTTCGCGCTAAGCGAGCACTTTAAAAAAAAAACCCTCCAAGTTCCCGCCTCCAGCCCTCGGCGTATCATTCCGCCACACGCAAGAGCTTTAAAGAAGTCCGCTCGAACACAGCAGGCGTTAAAGTGAGACCTATTTTCCCGAAGCTCACAATGGTGGTAACGCTCACTTCTCTGACGGAAAAACCGACGGCAGAAAGCACAAATTGCGATCATATTGCGCAAAAACTATGAGAAGTCTACCAAGGAACTTGCCTGGCATGCAATCTCAGCTGGATACATATGATTATGGCCTAAAATTAAGATAGATCGCCGTACAATAATTTTACCTAGCAAAATGACGAACATACCTATTCCTTTGGCGTTCGTAATAACCTTAAACTGTTCGGGCATACAGACGTGAATTAAAAGAAAAAAAACCATGGCTATGTAACTTAAATTTTGGTTAATACTACCAGTTCAAACAGTCAGTAGAGTTACGTAAGAAAAGTGTAATCCTCCATTGCATCTGAGCTAAAAAAAATACTGAGTACAAATAAACGGCAATCTAGCCATAGTTAATACTGACTGACGATTGTTAACCTTCATCATCCCCCCCTC
>NQII01002273.1:343881-371440 GCA_002778355.1 Clitarchus hookeri | reverse complement strand
GGCTCCTGTATATATACGTTTCTGTTCTATTTTCCATAGAACTCGGGACTTACCCTCTAGTGTTTGCGGCGGAATAGGGGAAGGCACTGTTTTTCCCCGATTTGTAATTTCTTGTGGCGAGGGGCGATAATATGCCCGGGCCTCCCCGTGTTCGCAGCGTCACGTCGTGACTCGGGCAACATGACAGGTGCAGTTGGTTCGAGCTCGGGAATTCCTCTGGTCGTTAGGCCATCGGTTTACAGCGTGGGTAAGAATAGCATCGCCACTACTGGTAGGTATGAGCGGTACGCGTCAAGGTTACCTCAAACTAAATCTTTACGAAAACATTATTAGCAGCTAACTTCATCCAGTAAGCCAGCAATCACGATTTGTTTACTTCGTTCAGACTCGGGGCTACTCTCGGTTTTAACATGGCCGCCCGGCTGGCCAGTTTTAAACGCGCGGTAAAATTAGAGTTCGTAGGTGCACGCTTTTGGCGCGATATTTGAAAGGTGAATATTCGCATTCGCATTCGCGAATGTGGAAAAATCGACATTCGTTGCATCATTAATCTGTTGTACTCTCCCGAGTCTAGGCCTAGCTCCATCAGAATGATAGTGTTCCAAGCCAGGCATCAAGTGGTGAAGGAAACTGTAACTGCTTCTTCCTCAAATAGTCTTTACATGTGCTGCTACCACTGTCCAAATCAGCATATCGTAGTCACACTAACTTGATTGCTATTTTATTGCTCCAGGCACCTGCAATAGGTGTTGGAACCTACAGCAGTTACTGCTAGATGAGTAATCTATGAAAGACTGAAGTAAACTTTTCTCAATATATGGAGCAGTATTATTAAATAGCTAACAATTTGAGTCAAAATGGAACTTATTCTGCTGCTTTTGGCAAGTACAGAGGATGCAATTCAAATTGATTAGGAAAGTATTTTGCACAAAATGCAGACTACAGATGATATCACTATGCTATACCTAGTAGCAAAGACACCAGCTACCCATGTTTATGTCCAGCACCATTGATGCTACAAAAGGACGAAGGGGCATTTTATAGCCCTAAAGTCATCACCTGGGTTTATAAGGCTATAATTTTTACATGAATGAAGAAAGGGCCTTGCAGTAAATTGTAAAATACACATTGAAATGTAAAGTTTCCCTTGGAGCATGTTGCACATTGCCGGTTCACGGGGTTTCCAGTAAATGTTTGCCTGGAGGCGCTACAGCTGGTGCTGCTAGCGCACGTGTTCAGTATGTGTCCGGATGGTGATAACAAAGCAACAAAAAGTTTTGCGTTCTCTGTTTCAACAAGTGAGAGTTGGTTATAACTGTGCAGCATGATTTTTGTCGACGGCATGCCACAGCACCTCCTACTGCGCAAAGCATCCAACGGTGGCACAAGCACTTTCAAAAGACTGGTTGTTTATGTAGTCCACTGGCCACCCCCATGTGCCCGGAACAAGACGTAGAGCGCATCTGACGGAGTTTTGTACGGAGTCCACATAAATCCACTTGTGGCAGCCGAGAGTTGGCCATCTCCCATAGGACTGTCAGGACTGTTTTTCAGACCACATGGTGATAAATGACCCCTCGAGTTGTGTGAATTAATTCTAGGCATGGAGATGGACAATGAAAACTTGTTCATGTTTGGTGTTCAGCGCACTGCCACAGCACCAGAATATGGGGAATACAGTGGCCAGATACCATAGTCTTGTATAAGAGACTCTCCAAAGCTGAATGTGTTATGCGCTGTTACTCGAGAGCAGGTGTACGGTCTATAATTTTTTTTTTCTTCTGAAAAACCAGTTACTGGAATATCATCTTGATATGTTGGAGATCTGGCTATTCCCACAATTATGAGAACATGATAATTTCATTTTTCAACAGGACTGAGCACCACCGCACTGGCACCTGCATGTCTGAGAATGATTCAATGACCTCCAAGGTCACCTGATCTCTGTGTATGTAATTTTTTCTTGTGGGGGTTTGTGAAAGACTCAGTCTACGTGCCTCCCCTTTCAGAAACTGTGGGCGAACTGTGACTCCGCACCGCAACAGCAGTGGCTGCGGTAACACCCCGACATGCTCGCGTGAGTATGGGACAAGTTTGACTACTGTTTAGATGTAGGCCGTGCATCCAGTGGAGGGCACATTGAACATTTGTGAAAAGGTACATGAAAACTTTGAATTCTTACAGGTATTCTAAAATTCACCCGAAGGTTTAATGAGCATGCATGTAAAAGCTATGGCCTTGTGAAATAAGATGAATCGTTGATACACGCTGTACTATAAATCAGCATAGAAAGTTGAACCCATACAAAGTGCATTGTTGCTCATCACTTTGTGGTGACCGGCAAGCCTTTGGTCACTATTGCAAACAGTTGATCTTATTTTCCTGGGCTGAGGTATACATAATGCTACACCCACAATCATCTCACTTATTACCTTGTTTGCAAGCATTCCACGAGAGGAGTGTGTGTTACACTTTTTTCTGATCTACAGCAACCATACTCGTGTATACTACTAGTGATAGTAATTTTTCAGTACAAAAAAAAAAATGCAAAATTTGTATAATTGATGGATTTATGTCTAGATATTGTGTCTACCAATTTTCAAAATTGCAATCGTATGGCTTGCATAAAATTTAAATTTTATAACAAATTCAACTATAATAAACTCGAAATATCTTCATGGCATTATCTCCCAAAACATTTGTGTTTAAGTCTTTTATAGTAACACCAAAAACTTTCAAGTGAAAATCTGTACTTTCAAAAACACTTTTGCCACATTTGACAATGGTCATTAAATTGAATAACTAATATTAAAAAACAATTTTTTTAGGCTTTTAAATACATGTACAGGAGAGAACAGGAGCACCCGATCATCATAGCTTCATGGAAATGCAATCGGGATGAAACCTGGCCCGTAACAAAGTACCGAAAGGCTGCTGCACCTGTATCGATTTTCTTCGTGACTTGTCCACAGAGAGTAAATGCTAGGTGCTCTCGACAAGCCTGAGCAACAGAAGCTGCCAGCTGTTACTAATTGAGACCCTACACACTTTCCAGACAAACAACCCTCTGAAATACAATAAATCACCTTTTCCACACCAGTTTTCTTTGGTCCCACATAATGCACATACAGAATAATTATTGAAAAATTTTTTTTTATAATTTCCTGCACTTTGTAACAATTTTTCTTTTTTCTTGGGAAGTTTAAAAATGGTGATTCAGAGAGATCCCCCCAGTACTCAAATTCTTCAAACTGAACAATGACCAAACTTGCACTCTATGCTATTTTGCTCCCCAATTCACAGTGGTGATATTCTATTAGTGACCGACCTTCCAACCACTGAAGTGTGATACCGTGCTGTGGCCCCACATCTGCTTCAGTATCACCCACACTCCACTTTGTGCTGGCACATATACAAAAAACAATCTTGGATACCTATCAGATAATGTCCATCCTAGCCAATCAGGAACATTATTTTTTTTTTTGTTGTGGTTTAAGTTAGATTACAGAATTTGGCACACCTGGTGCTGCAAAATGCATTACGTACATTCCCAAAAGTTAGTTTTAAATTATTACCTTAAAATGAGAATTGAAACATTGGGTGGCAAAAAAAAAAGTGCGTTAAGAATTCTGTTGCAAAACATTACTATCCATAGTTTTCGTGAGGTTTGCTGATGTCAAGCAGATTGATTTTTGCTTTTTTAAATGTGTAGTTGTAAACTTTGTACGTTCTGGCTTTGAATTTTGAGGTAAGAAATTTTCAGGTTGTGGTGTGAATAGAACTAGTCGTTTTTATTTATCTCAGCTACTTATTTTTCATTTTAACTCCTATTTATTAGCTTAAAATGTTTCAAATCTGTTATTTGGTGAAAAGTAAAAATTTATTTAAGATGTTTACTATATTGTTATAAAATCTGTAATACTAGTTTTGTTACAAGATGTCTCAGGGGTGTGAAGGATGGAGGTACATAATTAAAATGAAAGAAGTAAATTTGATTGTAGTTCATTCACACAGCTATTATTTACAGCATTAATCTATCCATCTCCACTATTTATCTTTTTATTTCTCAAAGAGCACAGTGTTTAATGTCTATCTCAACTCTAATTAAAGTCCTTCTCAATGTCAGTGTTTCGTTATAGTCAATTCACTTTCATCATTAACACATGTTCAGTCTGTTTTTGCCATCGTTTTAAAATGTGTCTTGCACCAAGTCCAATATTCCAGTTGCACCTTCACTGCACTGATGCTCGCAGCGCAGATTTTCCACCCGCTGGGCACTTACGGCACTACCCTTTCCTGGCTCATCGTCTAACACTTAACGTTGCACAATCACTCAGACTCCCGACCTCCTGGCTCCGAGGCCCATCGCACATTTACACTATCGCTGGCTTTGATCTGGAAGGTTCAACGCACCCAGTCTCGTGCTGAAAATAGTGCAGTAAACCAGAAAATTATTCAGATAAAGGCAGAAATTCTATCCACTGAAGGTCAGGAGCGTAAAAGCTGAAAAGGCTTATCACAGTGTCATGCAGAAGAATGCGCAGCAGCAAGCCTGTGTAAGCTGGTCTTTCTTTGTTTTCGCCCACTTTCGGATTACGTGCATGACCTTCACACACTTATGCTTTCGCAAGCGGTGCAAAGCAACAAGTGCATAACAGTGACACGTCACAGTCGGCTCTCCACTCTGTATGTGTTCTACAGGGTGATGGAGCGCTGGATCGCTAGGTCAACCTTATTGCGTAGCGAACTGACACGTATTCAGGGGTGAAACCAGGTGGCTAATAAACACTTCGACTTTGGATTTGGTTAGCTAAACAGTTATTTATTGCATCATTACATCACTCATTATATAGGTATGGTACACTGCACTCTTGGGTTCTGCTTCCTGCCGCCTTCCCTTACCCGTCGGAGGCCTACAGGTAAGAGTTTTAGTTCATAAACGTCGGGGAAAAGTGGTCGGATTTGGAGGCGCGGTTACTTAACTGAGCTGCTACCGTGTGCTGGTTGTTCTCGGCTTCACGTCTCTTGGAGTCTCAATGAGGCGTCTCTCGGCGACGTCTGGCGTGACCCTCGCGTCTCGAGTTCTCCGGATTGACTCCGGCGTCCGTCCCGCGATGTCTGACGTGACGCCCGCGTCGCTAGTCTCCCGGATTGATGGACTGCTCCACTACCCTATATTTACTCCTTATGTGGTGTAAAAGGTCCAGGTTATGAATGATATTGGTGACAGTTGGTGAAGTGGTAGGTGATACCTTGTGGAATATGAGGTGGACTTGGGAATTGAGCTAAGCTATAAAATTATTTTCTATGGCGTTTACCTCCCTTATAAAATACAAGTTTAGAAATTGAATTTTTGCAAAATATCAGAAACGTCATGGAATTAAACTAAGATTATCTGGATGGATAATGTTTAATGTTGCAGAGATCTTGAACAAACTAAAAACCCGGTGTTAGAACGTTCCTCCTTCGTAAAAATAAAAAGGGTGGCCACCATCTTATTGCATGCAATTTTTTTGCCTGAAAGTTTTATGGCATTTAGATGATGTCTTATTGAGCAGTACATACAAACAAAAAGTGTAATCTTGTTTCAACAGCCCCAACCACCATTGTTGGGATTGAGATAATACGAAGGATACCAACTTGCGCCATTATCAGCACAGGTTTGCTGTCAATGGGTAGGCTGACAATGCAGTCGAACATCCAGTTGGACCATACCACAGATCCTGGAAAATGTTCCACTGCCAGTGAGGCAACAATTATGGTTTTAGTATGACAGTGCTCCTCCACATAAGCTCAATGTCAGGATCTGCTTGAATCAAAGGTTATACAATCATTGGATTGGCAGAGGTGCGCCTTTACCTTGGCAATCTTCATCTCCCGATCTCACTTCAATGGGGGAGTCTGTGGAGAGAGATGAAACTTCTCGTTTATGCAACCACTGTAGATACCGCAGATTATTTGGCTGCTTGTGTTGCTGCAATGGTCATCTCGGAAACATCTGGAATCTTTCATGATACCAGACAATTGCTGGTATGTAGATATGCAATGGTGAGCAATTTCACTAACGTCTTTAAGTGCAACATACAGACTCTTTTCATAGAAATGGTACTTAGTACGGACGCTAGCACCCATTGCACTAGTCGTCTTCATCCGTTTCAACTCTGCGTGGTGGTATGCTCTATGCTCGACTCCCCTCTCCTGTCCTTGCTCCCTTGATTTCACCTCCTGTCTCTAGTCATTTTTTAAGATCTGGGCAGTTTATTCTAAGTCGTTGTACACCTTGCTCCTATCTGATTTTTATGCCTGGTCGTCGCCTGAACGTGTACGTGAAGAGCTGCTATAACGGTCCAGATTAACAATTTTTCATCCTACAGACGTATTTGTGTTTTATTTCATCAAGTTTTATTAAAATTTTTGTGGGGGTCTGGAATGAAATTGCTGTCATGATCTTTTAATTGCCAAGTTGCTTGTTATAAAATCTAGGGTGCTGAAATTTCTTCCTATATTATTTCTACTTTGGCACAGTACAGAGAGTTGTAACCCACTCTAGTGGCAAAATGGCTGAAGTACATGACTTTTGGTACATACAAATGTTCATTTTGACCCCCTCTATTATCCCCAGACATTGTAAACGACCTTCTGTTCCATCCTGTATAGTGCTCTATTATAAACACTGACTTTTTGCATTCCTTCACTGACTGCAATTTGGATTTGCTTGGATTATTTTTCCCAGGGTGTTAGTCATTTAATGAGCTCTACCCACAACAACACGAGACACGTGACTGAGTGGGAGGGAGGTACCTTACCGAACAGGTTATGTTACTAAATTCTGATACAGGGGCATAAAAAAGGGTGAGTGTGGAAGGGGGAGTGTAGGGGAAGGGTGGTTGTGCATTCAGATATTTGCTTATACACATGGAAAAAAATACAAAGGGGGGAGATTAGAAAATGCCACGTCATTTCAACTTCAAAAGTGCTAAAAGCATCTACTAAAAAGGACTGTAATCTGTGCTAAAAAAACCATGAAGGCTAGTGGTATTGTATGTTTTGTATTATGAGCGAGTTTAGCCTCCTTGTGTTAAACAGGAGCATAATCTCTCCTGAGTTTACCAAGTAGGTTAAAACTTTTACCTTCTTTGCAATACCCATTCAGAGGTCTTCCTTGTCGAGTTAAAAATTGCAACAATGTGAAAATGGTTTTCCTGGTATAAATCTGCTGGCTTTAGTTTACAAAAATTTCTATGCCGTAATCAGTAAAATAACGCAAAATTATGTGTATATAAAACCACAATGCAAGCTTCTTTAGTCGTAAAAACTTTTGCAACCATTTAGTTCTGCAATTTTTTCATTTATTATATAGCATTATCTTAATGACTTTATATTTGTGCTGACACAACTATTTGCATGGTGATCATGTTGTTAATACAAAAGTAAATAAGTTTTACATAAAGTGAACAATTCATAAATTGATTGGTAGCAAGGTCAAAAGATTTTCGTATATACAATTGCATATATTGACCCTAATCACTAAAAGCTCTTTCTCATGGGCGTAGTCACTCCAAACCTATATTTAAGATGAAAATTAATATGTAGAATTATATACTAAACACTTGCATGGTTGTGTTTGTAAACACTGCTGACTTTACTAGTTTTCTGTGCTTTGTGGTTATGTTTTTGATAACTGACCGAGGGTGGTGAACGTAGTTGGCAGATAACATTGCAAAATTGATTAAGATTAACCAAAATAGTACCAGTTTTTTTTTATTGTTCTTAGGAGTTTGAAAGTGAAGGGAAGAGGGGGGGTTTGTGTGTTTTTTTTTTTATGAACTGATCAAAGTGCAATTACTTGTATGTAAACATTGAGTGGGCATGAAAAGATACGTGCATAAACACTACCGTGCCTTAATACGCACAGTGATTTAGTAATAGTGAAAGGATCTCCTGCATTGGAAGCAATTTAGTTTTTGATTTATTGCAATATGGAAATTACAGAGGTTTCTGCTACTTCCCTTTAGAAAAACTCAAGAAACTTTGTGGTAACCTTACTATGTAATAAGTATTTTTTATTTTATCTATGCCCAATAAAATATTTAGGTAATGGTAACAAGTAAGCTGCTAGGCTACCAATCGTACACAGGACAGAAGTACAAGCTCACACACGAAGGAGGACACATTTTTCATGCTGTTGCATGGTCACGACGTTTCCTCTGGTTACGCCAGTTTCATTAGGTGGCAAGGTGTACAGCACTGAATCATGACAATTTGCCAGGTGGCAAACTGATGTGAGGCAGGACATTTGGAATATTGCCAGTATGGTTTTGGAGCTGTAATTTATCATATATTGTGGCCTATAGGCTGCCTGGATTTCGTGATAAATTGATGAGCCAATTCCAAGTGTCAAGAGTTTTAAGCTAGTACTCAAAGGTGGTAGGGCACTCACTACTATGGTACTGTTGCAGAAGTCAATCTTTGTGGTGTGATGCTGCATATGCTGCAACTGGTTTGTCATGTAGGTTGTGGTGTGACCAGCCATGATTTCTTTAGTGCCTGCTGTGTGGCCATTCATTCTCTGCCAGAGTGTGTTGGTAGTGTGTAGCTGATAAATCAAATTTTCTGTGCCACAACTATACAGGAGCCACAATGTGGGCTATTGCAGGGGTGGGATCCTCTGGGGGCAATAGTTTGGTTGGCATTTGTGGTGGGCTGCAGCTTTGGATGAACTAGTTTGTTGCAGAGGTTAAGTGGCCTTTAGAAAACTAATCTGTGTGGGCAGGTTGTGTGTCCAACCTGCCCATAAACAGATTGGCATAGGATGAGGCCATATGTGTACCCATTGCTGTGCCTTTGACTTGAAGGTAGTTTGTATCTTGGAATCTGAAGTTGTTACTTAGGGTTAACGTGACAAGTTCAAGGAATACTGTACAAAGTTTTGCTGTGCGAGGGTCTTTACTTGAAGTCATATTATATGGCCGACAGCCCAAATGAGTGGGGGATGCTAGTATAGAGAGATGCAACATCTATAGTTACCATGTATGCATCTTCGAGGATGGTGCCCAGGTTTCTCAATTGTTGAAGATAGTGGCCAGTGTCCTTGATGCAGTACAGAAACTGCTGTACCCAAGGTTGAATGTGGGTATCCACAAATGCTGAGATTTTCTTTATTGGCCTGCCAATTCCTGATATACTATATCTCATAGAGCCATTTTTTGACAGCTCTGCAAAAGTAGCACCACTGTTTACATCTGACTACGTATCCTTCCGCCATCAGCTGATCAGTCACATGGCAACGGTGTTGTCCAGGAGGTGCTGCTTCGTGTGGCAATTGGTGAACTACTTGGGTATTGTGGCAGGCGGCGAGTGTGTCTTCGAAAAGGAGTTTGGAGGGCGTTTATAGGGTCGTTCGTAAACGTCATTTAACTGAAAGGGCAGGAAAGTGTAGAGAGGGGCAGCGGGAAGACGTGAGTGCAACACACATTACAGGTATAAGGTGATGGTGCGGCGAGTGTGTCCCACTTCTTCGGAAACAAGGAAATGGGTTTTCAGAGAACATGGCGTATACTTCGCAAAAGAACCAATAGATGGCGTGTACAACAGGTTTTTTGACAATAGATAGCGTCTTTGTAAAGTAGACTGTTCTATTACTGGCTGGGAACAAAACGTATTTCAAATATATTTAGTCAAATTATCGGAGAAAATAATTCAACTATACTATGCAATATTTCTGTATGCTTTTGGAATTAATATCAAGCACGTAAGGAAAGCGGGGTTGGAGAGGGCAGGATATGGCGGGAAAATTTTTTCTAGGTTGAGCTTCATTTCTATACTGGTTGTTTTATTGTGCATTTAATTTTGAACACCTATACATTACTATTTCATCACAAAGTTTAGTTTCTATAACTAAAAACTGCTGTTTTATAACCACGTAAAATAAAATGTATTAATTAATCTACAAACTCTTTCTTATCCGCGTATTTTCTGCTTGTCTAATGTGCATCGGCACCGCTCTCAGAATAGCCAACGTAATATTAATTTATGTTCGTTCATGCATCAGCTGATACAGGATTTTGTAAATGGCACTTTGTTTGTTTTCATATATGTCAAGTTGCCACTCCCTGACTGTCACAATGTGGCCTTCTAATATGAGATGGACTATACAATGGGATGTCCTAAGGGTGTCTATTGTTCCTTGTGGTGTGGGTTCGATTCTCTGCAGGCACATGAATTTGAAAAGTTGCTCAACGACTGATTGAACTGAATCTGGTAGTAGTCTAGCTGTAACATAAGTTTGTAAGCATACATTTTGACAGCCACAGCATTTTGAGGTGTTNCTGAATCTGGTAGTAGTCTAGCTGTAACATAAGTTTGTAAGCATACATTTTGACAGCCACAGCATTTTGAGGTGTTCAATTTCATATAATGAATATTTTATTTATCCTGTGGATTACATATTAAAAATATCTGTAACATTAGTAATATTTGAAAATAAAATATTAAGGCTACATATACGAATATAAACATAATCTGGCTTCTACGCAGACGAAAATAATTAAAAGGTGATACAATTTGCAACTGAATAATATAACAGTTTTCCATAACATTAAAAAAACTCTGCTTTTATAAACAATTTAGTTGGAAAAACAAATAACTGTATGGCTAAGCGGAACATGATCACTCGGTTAATTGATCACAGCATATTTTTATTTCACAAAATGACTTAATTGCAACATGTTTAATCAATAATGCGAAACAAATATATATAAAAATAATTTTAATGGTAAATAAAATAAAAATACAACATAGTCGTTTTGAGAGTTAGTTAAAGGAACGAGTCGAAAATAATTATAAGGATGCTAAATGAGATTTAGTAATGATTAATATTAAATATGTGCAAACCTTATATAACCTAGATTTTTAAAAACACGTTTAAATATTTATATTTATACACATGTGAAATACTAGGTATTTATTATTATCAGTTTTTCAGTGACATGCTTTCTGCTTGCAACAAAAATTTACTGCAGCTGTGAACACTGAATGAAATAATCACGCTTGGAGACCATTGCAGAAACACTCTTCCAGAGTGGCGTTCCAAAATGTTGCTTACTCTGAGAGTAAAGTAGCACAGAGTAACAGCCAAGGAAAGCAAAAGTAACCATGGTTTTGGAAGGAGACACACATGTACTGATTAAGCAACCAATGTAAATTCCTAAAGATATTTGTCCATTTCACCAAATTCTTTCTTTTTCAATATAGTATTAGTTACATACATAAACAGCTCTACTGGCTATAAATTAATCATAAACATTATGTCTAAAAATATAACCTTTATAGAAGTTAACTTTTAAATAAAATACAAAATTTCCTTCCAAATTATTTAGTTTTACTAAACTTTCATCCATTTTCGGTTTACCCATTGTTACTCGCTAAAATAGTGAGTGTGAAAAGATTTACTCAGGGAAGATACTCAGAGTAATTACTCTGCATTTTTAGGATACTACCAACAGCGGGTAAGCATTTATGTACTCAAAGTGTTTTGGGAGAGCCAAAGAGAAAAGTTTCACTCACAAAGTAACGTTTTGGAACGGCTCACTATTGGCAAATGCGCTATCCTCTGCTCTTCTTTCAACTCTTTTCTCCCCTGAACTGACTTCACCCCCACCCCAACTACTGTCTCTACAGATGTTTACTGTACACAAACGTTTTGGTAATGATGTAACTAGCAGAAACATTTTGCTTACAACAAATAATGGGAATAAGAAAACTTATCGCCACAGTTAAAATAGGTAAAAGTAAACGCTTTAGCGACACAGGATGACACACTATTGATGCAAAATACTTTAAAGAAAATGTAACAAAAAAAAAAAAACTTATTGTAAAATACATCATTTAAGAATTCGGAAATAATGTGAAACCACAGAAACAACATCCAGTGCAACGTGTAACTACGGGGAAAAAAAAAATTGTGTGTGCCGGTTGATGTGCAAGTGTTTATATGTGCTGGAAAATTTGTATGTGGAAAAGTCGGAAAATAAGAAATTGTTTCTACTTACCAACCAAGACCACACTTTTGCTACTCTTAGGCAATTTTGAGAGCCAGTAAAAATTTAAACCAAAAATGTTTAAATAGGCTACATAAATGTAGGCCTGCACTAAACATGCACACTGAGCATATGACGATGACAGCTTACAAATGGTGAAAAAAGACACGTTCAATAATTTTAAGAGATTTGGTTAGCTGTAAAATTATTTTATCATCATAGTCTTTTCTAAAAAATGCAAATGCAAAAATAGTGTTATGATCACTTGCCACTAAAAATAAACAAACAATTTTATAAAAAAATAATAAACAAAAACTAAATGCGCTGATTAGTGTGTATTGTAAATGATCATTAAATGTTTAGGCCTACATGCATTTGTATGTAGGCCCTATTTCACAAATTGCTATGGAGGCCTACTGCTTTCCTACAAGTTAAATGTCCAAAATATACTTCAAAATACGAATATTTATTTTCCTGCAGTAGACCTAGCAGATTATTCGTATGCCAGGAAACATGGTCTCGTAAAACTTACATTTCATAAAAATTATCTACTGCATTATTGTAAAGAAAAGGTTCCGACGTCTCATCCCTCCTATAAACATAATCATTAATGCAAGTAATAGAAAAATTTCGATTTTGGGACAAAAGGTTGCAGAGAGAGGCAATGTTATTTTAATGGGATCATGATTATTCCTTTTTTTGGATCCTACGTCAACGACTGGAATGGGCTGACCTTTAGGCAACCTCATCATCATGACTACCTTGCTCATAAAAAAAGATTGAACAAATAAAGTAAATGAAATGTCTACACCAGTCATTTACAGTTACAGTAGACTTATTTCAAAAAACTTTAAATAAAATTATTTTGATGCGTGGCGAGCACATAGGATAGGAATTGCGCTGTATTCACACCCTGAGAATTAACCCTCGGAGAAGTCCCGATATATAAAAATACGCTGGGATGAACCGCAGCCGAAGGAAACACGGAAAGTCCCGAGAATAGTGCAGACACAGCTCCCAGGAACCCCCGAGACGCTTGCCGCACCCCTCTCTCCACCGCGAGTCGCTGGCGAGACCGAAATCCTATACAAAAAAACATGCGAGTTACGCCAGGGAAGTCTCTGTTTCTGTCGACACAATGTGCTGACAGCCAATTTGAATATATCGAGAGACGGGTTAAATTCGGGAGCAGCCAAGGTTCGCGAGAATTCAGTTGTCATCAGTTGTGAGCAGTCGTTCGAGAGGAGATGTTCAGCCGCTAAGCAAGACAGAGAAGGCAGTTAGGCGAGAGGCAGTCATATCAACGGGCCGGAGTTCGGGACCGGCCCAGGCAGTAATGTACAATCAGTTGTTCGCAGTCAGTTGTTCAGCCGAGACGGAACTTGTTCGGCAGTATAGCCGTGAGACGAGATAGATGAAACCGAAACGGGAGTAAACAGTCGTGTGACGAGAACAGTGCCGAGAATATGAGTAAATTCCCGGAAACGAGTGGTAGCCGCAGTCTGAGTGGCGCCATTCCCCAAGATGGCGAGACGTGAGCCGAAACTTCATGTGTAAATTCCAGAGACAAACCCAGTAAAAGTACCGAGAACTTATGAGTTCATTTCCGAAACGTAGTGGCAGTTTCCGCGGTTAGGAATGCAGACAGAAACGCGATAGCCGGAAGTAGGACGCGGAGGAAGCACTCTCCAACCAGCACGCCAGCCGGGATCGCAAGGAAAGTGCAAGTCACGGGAGAACACTAATCCCCGGCTTCATTGAGAGACCGTCAAAGCCGCAGGAAACAGCCAATTTCGTACCGCACGTCAACGAGAGCCAGTCAGAGGGCCCGAACCAGGGCCACCCAACTCACCATGCCTCAGCTACCAACGAAGACAACTCACCAAAAGTCGCAGTCACAGATAAGTAGAGAAACGTCTCCCTACAACAAACCTTCCCCGACGCATAGTATTCAGCCCACCAGCCCTCCAGGCTTACGACTAGAGGGGGGACTCAGTCTCGCCAGTGTGTGTAATAACTATGTGACCTTCTGATCAATAAAATCCTGGTGTGTTAACTAACGGAGAATACGAGTATTTGTTTACCCCTAAAGCAACATCCTCAGGTGTCATTAGTCTGCACCAATAGAATTTAACTATATGAACTACTGGCCACCCCCCCCTATAACTCAGGTGGCCGAGTAGCAACAATTTCAATAAAGTATCAAAATAAATCTTAAGTTGCATGTATTACTTTCAAACTGTCAATAAATTTCTTTAGATAACAAACATTGTGTACTACCATCCCTGATGTCCGGTTGTGGTAGTTTGAGTTTAGTTTACTTCAAAAACCTTCAATAAACATCTGTAATTATGTTGTATACAATTTATAAATTAAATTTAAAAAAAAAATACATATAATATACATATATATGGTATTACTAAGCAACACCATTACTATCTGGGAAGGCGAGCAATATAGGTTGAAACATACGGGACTGGGAAGGGGTAACATTAATGTATTGCATAATGTTAAGNATATAGGTTGAAACATACGGGACTGGGAAGGGGTAACATTAATGTATTGCATAATGTTAAGGGTATCAGTTTGTATGTTGTTGGTTAGTCATCATTACGATTTATCACCAAATATTTTAACTCGCCAGTAGTTCAGTTTTAATTATTTTCTACAACATTTTTACAAACTTTTATTGAAAAATTTGTTTTCAGATGGTTATTTTAAAAGATTTTTTGAAAGGTAACGAAAAATGAAACAGCTGGTATGCCATAACACAAAAGGTTTTTTTTCTATGTGAATTATTAAACAACTTTTTTTGTTTAATGTGTTTTACAAATTCTTGTAACAGTTGAAATGCCATAACAAAAACCAAAATGGCAGGCGTATAAAAAGAATTGTAAAAAAAAATATTTTTATGGTTTTTGTGTTTTTATTATTATTATTATTATTATTAACAGGTAAAGTGACAAGGGCAGCTTGTTCTTCACAGAGATTTCCTACATCAATAACAAGGGTTAAACACCTTTCCTACAGTTTTCCCCCCTAGAGTTAAACATAGTTGTAGGTTATTCACGATTAAGTGACCACCTTGTAAGGTTCTGCTATTCTTGATCCTTGCAGGCAATTTTTATCTTTCTGCCACTTTTTAATATAAACATTGCTGTGTGATCAGTAAACACAGCGAGTACAATTCACCACTCTCAAAAGTTAATGTCTAGGGCTGCAATAAAATATATTTATTAGTGGTTAATGCCTTTTAAGAGTGCCTTAAAAACTGCTCACTTTACAGTGAGTAGGCTGTAAGACAAAATATTAAATCATTATGTGCTATATCGTAACATTTATTTCTATAGTCTGTAAAATAAATACCAATCTCACTATTATCAATATGCAGTTAGGTTATGAATCAGACCTAAATATGGTCTAAAATTGTAAACGCTCACGTTAGGCTTTTTGAAATACAACAACATTGATAGGAAGTTAAAAAAGTTTAGTTTAAGCAAAGCATTTAACAGTTTAAATAGAAAAGCCACATCATGAAGTTTTTGTTTACATGTGATAGAAGGATACGATATTGGCACCTGAAAGTTGAACTGTAGCAGAACTTCAAGAAAACGTGAAGAGACCATGAATGTACACAATGAGGCAGCTCGACTATAGAGTTGTCACAGACTATAGAGTTGTCGCGGCACGTGCGGCGGGTGTCAATTGGTCGGGCGCACGAGGCCAGCCTACCTGAGCAGGTGGCAGAGGGCGACAGTCAGGGACAGGGAAGTCTGGCAACATTGCTNACAACAACATTGATAGGAAGTTAAAAAAGTTTAGTTTAAGCAAAGCATTTAACAGTTTAAATAGAAAAGCCACATCGTGAAGTTTTTGTTTACATGTGATAGAAGGATACGATATCGGCACCTGAAAGTTGAACTGTAGCAGAACTTCAAGAAAACTTGAAGAGACCATGAATGTACACAATGAGGCAGCTCGACTATAGAGTTGTCGCAGACTATAGAGTTGTCGCGGCACGTGCGGCGGGTGTCAATTGGTCAGGCGCACGAGGCCAGCCTACCTGAGCAGGTGGCAGAGGGCGACAGTCAGGGACAGGGAAGTCTGGCAACATTGCTGCAGCAAGCTACCAGCCCTGGGTGCGGGGATGGGGGCAGGCGCTAACACTTGCGCGAGTGCAGGGGACCCTTCACGGAGCAAGGTGACGCATCCTCGTCTCGCAGCTCTCTCGCGTCTGAAAGCTTCCTAGAAGTCGCCCGGTTTATATACAGGCCTACGGAGTGGTGCGGGGACATCATTTCGAGACCCTCTACCATTTTATATCACCAGAATAACGAATTTTAACAGTGACGATTTTTATGGGGTGAACCACCCCCTTAATCAATGAAATTTTGCATAATGGACACTTCCCAGAATGTAACCTGTCTAACAAGGACTAACTGCTGTATACCCACATTGCAGCAAGTTAGCATTTTGCAGCCGGACTTAGCTCGGCCAGCGCCCACAACTACCCCCTCTCTAGCGCAGCTAGTCTGAAATGATGTCGCCGAGTGGGGATACCAAGAAGTTTTCAGAGACCCCCGCGCACCCCTAGTCACCAGGGTGTCCGCCATCCATATATGTATTGAAGCACCTACACTTCTTTCTCCTACAAGCACCACGATACTCCGTCACTTACAACTACTAGACAACAGTCCGTCAGANAAGCACCTACACTTCTTTCTCCTACAAGCACCACGATACTCCGTCACTTACAACTACTAGACAACAGTCCGTCAGAGACGAGCAGTTACCACACTTCAGTTCAGTTTCGGAGGTGCTATGAAGCCTTGCTCGCTACGCCGACCACTTCTTCGCAGCGACTATGACTTACGTGTTTCAACTGTTAGACAGTTAAAGTAGGCAGCAATAAATTTGAACGAGACTGAACAGGTACATATTCCCGCTGAGGAATATCTTGTCAAGCTTGAATAAAACCCTGCAGCTCTATATTCTGATATTCTGGAGTGTCACATTCTTATTGGAGAGGGGATATTTCTTGTTAACCGGTCTTCCTTCACAAACCATAGTTGCCTAGTAGCCTACCACTTCCACAGAGCTTCTACACAAAAAGTAGGGGCAACTGGACGTACATGCTCCGACAGTAACAAAATTCCTGAGGCGGACGATTGCGCCACAGGGGTGAGATTTCCATCGCAACTTGACACCCGATACTGTAGCTGTTCAATCTATCTTGGTTGAGCTTGCATCCACTGGATAAGACTGTCAAGCATGGTACCCGGAAGCTAACAATAGGTCGCACACACAGGTAATTCCAAGCTACTGTCACCACCCCCAATACAGAAAACCACAGTGATTCATTGATGTGTGCAGAGGAGTCTACCTGAACCTGATCTTCCATGGGAGGGGAATACTGCTACACTTCTGCGCTGCAGCCAAGAGATCCCCTACCGACTCCTTTCTCCAACCGAGGAGAAAGAACAGAAAGAAAGAAAGAAAATGAAGAATAATAAGGTCAGAAGTTGTATTTTATTGGTGTACATTTCAGAACCCTCATCTACTGAAATCCCGCATGTACGGAAATTATGTGACAGTCCCCTGAAAAATGGTAGATACGGAGTCCACTATTGTTTTTGGTAATAAGGTTAATACCACATGCCTGTTTCAAATCAAGCCAGAGGGGTAGTTACCAAGCTACCATTGATACTACATTTCTAAAACTGTCGAAACTTACTACTCTGTAAAAAAAATGAAATGGAAAGTAATATGAAGAAAGCAGTAAAATGGTAAAATACGCTCCAAAAGCAATCTTTGTACAGGTATTTTTTGTTGATCTGACAACACTGGCCCTAAGTGACCACACTGTCTAACACAAGGCTACAGCTATGCAATAAGTCAATCTATGAATTCTACCAGCACACTAGTTTTTCCCAGGGGTGCACCATAAACAAATGCAAAAATTAAGTGACCATTCACATTCACCTTCCTACAAAATTTTTTTTCTTTCTTTAAAAATGTGACTAAAAGAACATTTCTGTTCAAGTTAACTACAAAACCAATTATTGTAAAAACCAGAACATGAAACTGCTGCTATATTTGTATTGCTAAACTACAAAAAATAGAAGATAAGATTCTTAACTGCATTCAAAAGCAAGTGTTTCTTTAGAATAAAAATATCCATGTTTTAAATATAACATGTAATATTGAAATATCTAAACCAATTTTATTGACAACATGACGAGAAAAGAAACACAACAAAGAAAATATAAATATTTAATAACTACAAGTTAAAAATTTTTTATAAAAAATTAATTGTTAAATTTATACAAATTCAGACACGCTATGTATATACACATTTACACATACATATGCTAAACACAAATTTAAAAAATACACTAAGACAAAAATAAATAATCACAAACAACTCACTTGCTTATTGCACAAAAACCAATCAAAGCACGCACCTCCACATTAAGTTGAAATGACAGAATCTACCCTCTACCCCCCAACAACACACTAACACTACAGTCAACCAAGCTTTGTACATGTGTCTGGAGACAAAGAGGCCTTCTTAGCCGCCTATTCATGATTAAGTACCATGGCCTAACTTTAGCAAATGAGAGATTGGAATCATCGCCATTATTGCCAAGGTAAGCTGCATCATTTCTGCTCTTGTAATTACTGCACCACAATATGAACACGTTTTAAGCTGTAAAAACACCACATTTGGTAATGAAAAGGTATGAGTGTGTAATATTTATAAAAAATATTATGCATAAGAGAATTTTCTTGATCGATGAAGTTAAAGATTTTTACAAGCACATTTCAAGAAAACACTCCTGCACAAATTAAATAAGTATACAGAAAAAAATGCTGATATATTAATTCAATGAAATTGAGCAGAGTAATTACTTCAGAAATTCTGTTCACATCTATAAACACAATAATTGTGGGTTTACATGCTTTTCGTTAGTGAAGTACAATATGTTGGAGGGATAAAAATGATGCTAGCTACAAATTACTTATTCCACTTCACATTTGTAGCACTTTGCTTCAAAATTAATTTTCAGAGGAGCAGAAAACTGCAACATTGTGATGTTCATGTGCACCCACCATACACAGAGAAATTTTATTGGCCCCATATTGTTTCAATTTTTCTTTTTGTAATGTAACTAACACAAGTGATGGATAACTACTGTCAAACAGATTAGATTACTTGCGAGTATTACCGAAGTGTTTTCTCAGGGATGAAACAAAATCATGGGCACAACATCAAAGACTTGAGATGCAAGTGTGCGGGTTACATATTTTTTTTTTAAGTGTTTCATAAACCCATGACCTCCCCACACCACAAAATTTCCCCTCAAATCTAGCTGTGAAGTTTAGGAACATTTTTGCTTCACGAGGTGCCTTGACAAATGCAGTCTCTTCCACCAACATTCTACAGCTGCTGCCCTAGCTGTCTAGTTGGTAAGCATGGTCCAGCGAGTCCAGAGTGTCATTAGAGCTGGAGTGAGTGAGGTCGCTCAGCTCGTCCAAGTGCTTCTGTCGCTTGCGTACATTCCAGTGCAAGCACTCTGCCAGCGAGTCAAACCAGTCAGAGATCTGGTCCTGGGCGCAGATTGATGGCACCGGGTATATTGAAGTGGTCACTCGCAAGCTGCCACAGAACATGACGCATTACAAACATGCATTCCCCTAAGGTTTCGATAACTGATTCAAACTCAATCTCCCAAAATGAGACTAGAACTAGAGCCACTTAAATACTGGCTCAAAAGTGTCCAGTTTAGAGTGCATAACGAAAAGATCTATGGCTATTTTCGCAGTGTCAGTCAATGGTGTCCTATAAATTTTATTCTGCACAAATATAATCAACTACTTTTCACATAAATTGATGAAAATTTCTTAAAGGTGCCTTCAAAACTGATTGAGTACAGTTTTTGGAAATTAATTAAAGCATATACTTTAGTTATGAAATCATTTAAGTAACAAAAGCTAGAACAATTTTTTCCCATTATGCTTCAACTAAACACAACTATTTTATAAATAGAAATATCAGAATTGCAAGATTTGAAATCTGCAAAATCCCATTAGATATGATTTACGAATGACCAGCCAAACGGATCAAAAGTATTAGTGGATGGATCAAGGGAGTAGTGGTTTATTTTTAAGCTGCTACTGGTAATACTAAAAAATTCATAAATTATCCTGGAGTATTTTTTTGGGGCTTACAAGTAAAATTGACATACTAATGTAACATATTTTTAACTAGACACTTAGAATGAAGCCTAAAAAACAAAATCAAGACAAGAAAGGAATTGCACCAAGTAAAACATTTCAATCAAAAAATAATACAAAATTGGAAAAGAGAAAATTTTTACCAATGTAAGAAGAATACTTTTACATCTATCTAAATCTAAAAAACTGTGCACTTCAATAAGGTGCAGTATTTTTGGCAATACCTATACTCTACAACTATAAACTCAGTCTGACAACCTTTACATGAAGGGAGTTTTATTAACTTTTGAAAATCAGAATAAACAAGAGTGAATTTCATTCTTAACTTTCAGGATGCCGTAACTCTTAAAACTTTGTTTACGAACGCAATGTTAGTGAAAAACAACCTTGCTTGCAAATGAGCCCTGAATACATAGTGATCGAACATACATGCAAACCAATTCCGAATCAGAAAATTTTTTTGTCCAATTATGAGCTTTTCTTTTTTGGAACATTAACTACACAGGTGATATACAACACACAGTCATTTCACTTTCCTTCAGGTTACACCTTACCAACTGCAAACAATGCACTTGCTTCTTGTCCAACATTTACACAAAATTATCAGTCTTCACTCTCACTTATTGCTTATATACCAACTATCCTTCCCTGCCAAAAATGCTAAATATGGGAGGATGGCAATTGCAGAGATGGAAGGAAGGCATGGTGGCTTAGTAGGACAAGAATCTGAAAATGAGGAAAGTAACTCAAGGAGATACAAGGAAGGTCAATAGTGAATCAAAAGACATACAAGACAGTGCAATAATATGTTGTTGAATTTAACCACCTACTTCCTGAACATACCAATCATTAAATAGATTCTTACTGCCACCACAATCAAACATTCTGGAAGTATGGCACACATTATTAACAAGGAAAATGATTCAACAGCGGAGAGAACAAATACACAGCAAAAGTGTAAAACAGAGAAAGATAACCATAAAGATGTAGGCACCCACACCACATGGTTGTTATAAGAGATTTACATTTTATCCATTTCATACTATGCATCACATTTTTATTTAATTAACATCACATACAGTTTTTGTCCCTACAGCTGTCCTTAAGTGATGTATGTAGCACGGAGTTACTTGGACGTAATCATTCAAATGTTGAATACAGCAAAAATAACAAACCCATCCTGTACAGAATAATGTTGCTACTAAATCAAAACACTACAGCAATTACACTATCTAATGAACGATTTGGGATCATAGCAACCAACTGTCCATATCTTTATCACGTAAGAACAAAAAATACAAACGCAGAAAACAAAACATAAGAATTTTTTTCTTCCTGTTTATCAAATTAAATTTAACAGCAATGCAATTTTAAGCAACTTCATAATGCTCCTCCAACAGTAGGCATGTTTTTGCAATTTTGTACATTTTCTTCTCATACTTAACAGGCAGTGCTTCTTCACATTATGTGAACACACTTCACCAGTTTGTTACTATGGGCTTGTGAATATGAAGCAGGCCAGTTTGTGGTTCCTGTGCAATAGTGCACAGCCCTCTGCACAATAAATAAATAAATTATATATATATATATATATATATATATATATATATACATACACACGCGCACACCATACGATTGTGTGAACACTGTTAAAAAATTGTAGTACTGGGTATAGAGTTACCTATTTATAACTTTGTAACTACTACAAATATTTTTTCTCGCCATTTGCTACAATTCATCACGCCAATTATAAAATGGTGTTCAAGCTCAGTATGTAACTATCTACACATAAGTTTATGGTAATCTAAATATATTATGTGAAAGGGGACTCCACATTAATAAAGCAGATTACAGTGGTTACTCTTAAAGTTTATTTGTAAAATAATCTTTCAACTTCCTTGTATTACTGTAATATGCTTGAGACAGCAATCTAAAGTCCTGTATTGTGACATATATTTCTTGAATGCCATTTATGAGCTGCACAGGTTTCATTATATGACTGTTGTAGTACTGACACTTTGAACATCTATGATCCAAGAAGGAAAAACCATTGAAAAATTGATCTTGATAGCATTACATTAGTCAATGTGCAATTTGCGTGTACAGAAATTATGCCTTTTCTGATTTCTGCTTCATACCTCAGTCACACCATACTAGAAATCCTCTCGCATTCCACCTTGTCAACCACTTGTAAGTAGCAGAGTACATCATTGTTCTGCTNCACACCATACTAGAAATCCTCTCGCATTCCACCTTGTCAACCACTTGTAAGTAGCAGAGTACATCATTGTTCTGCTTGAAATCAAACGTAAGGAACTCTGATATGAGAATGCCATCAAATATAACATGCCCTTTACTTGCCACTGTGGTGCAACATCTTCAGCATGATGAACCTTCCATCTAAGGATGTCTAAGTTTGAATTAATTCAGTCCAATTATATTTTTCAAGATTAAGTAAGCAGCACAATAACGCGATATCTTTAAGACCGGTATTGCATTGCAGCAAGCTACTTCTTGCATGCGTCTACAAGTACCAAACTTCCTCCTGTCAATCTCAGTTTCCCGTGTGCCGACAACTGGCAAGTAAACTGAATACCACAACCGCAACACACACAAGTGCCAACACCAACAAAAACCATGGCATCGCACCTATCTCCTGGATGCAGCTCCTGCTGGCGCCGCCCATCAAAGGATACACACGCTGAATTCATAGCATCAACACTCAGCATTATCTGTAAACATTTGTACACATACTGAGTTTGAGTAGGCACCAAGGACCAAATAAACTAGAACAGCTACAAAAAAACTCACGAGAAAAATACTCTCTCTCTGCTGCCTTGGTATCACTGCATACTCGCTGAGCACCACCAGACTTTCTACATACACAAATTAATCATTTCATCCAGGTGTGTGAATATGCTTCCTTGGAATGCAATGCCAAGCATACTGAGAAAGAGACAATGAATAAATTGGGTTTTCTTTCTTTTGGGTTCGTATCATCAGCTGACACCTCCAGAATGTTTGATAGCAGCACACAACTTTCTATGCACAAAACATACCTATCACCGTGCAACAGCTCTTGTCGGTTCCTGCCATCAAATGAAACCCACGCTGTGTTACGGCTCTCCGGAGACACCGAAATCTACAAGACAAACTTCATGTGACAAAAAACCACACTAAATAATTCATTAACTTCAGAGTATAAAAGATTACAGAGTCATGGAACAAACTGGTCAATTTTCAGTCAAGGAATATCAGTGCAAAAATATAAAAGAAATATTTTTTTAACCTCCTGCCGTAACTTTTACGAAACGCTAGCAGAATATTTTTAATAAAAATTATTCCAGTCCTTGTTGAAAGTAACTGCAGTTAAGCAAAACAAAAACAGTTAATGTTTTCCAAGGTAGCAAATGTAGCACATTATATACAGCATATTATTTCATTATTTTTTTTTTAACAGATACCATAAATCTTTTCATTCCTTCGCCATGTAGGTGCCAGTACAAAATGTTTGGTTTATTTATGGTTTTATTTAATTGCCCCTCAAATAGCGACACGGCTTTAGTGTAGGAACACAATTATTTCAATAAATAGGGAAGGAATAATAAATCAAATGAAATGTTCACATAAACTGTTCTGCGACAGGTTACAGTGCTTAAAATAATTACATGCATTGATTAATAATCTAAACATAAAACTGAATTTTCCCAGATGGTAAATTTACACAAAAACCTCACCCCAGAAAGGTTCTTGAGCACTGAACATTCCATATTACAGAACGACATGGATAACATTTTGCACAATGATGGTTTCACATTGCTGGTAGCTCACCAACAGCCAATCACAATAGCATATTTCAAGAACAGCACATTAGATAAAAAGCAGTGTGAACTGTATCAGAAGCATGACAGGTGGTGTATGTTGGTATGGCATAGTAACGTGTGTTACAGTCCACTATTTCATGGCTTTCAAATTTACAAGTTGCAGATTAAATTAGAATTTCAGACTCAAGATTACTAGTTACATTAACTAAATAAAATAAAAGTATTCAAATAAAGTTTGAGTGAAACTAATGATAAGGTGTTTACGAAAATGTGTTAAAATATATACCAACTATGAATTTTTTTTTAATAGTACATAAAGCTATTTCAATAACTGACTTATAACCAATTTCATGCATCATGATGAAAGGCTACACGACATGGGCGTCAGAAGGAGGGGGCCAGGGGAGGCTCTTGTCCTCCCCTGGAAGTTGTATTTTTCTATAAAAGTTGTACAAAATATTAGTGATAATTATCATTCTTGTAACTAAGTGAAAACAATTTTTATAACAAATAAATTATTTATTAGCGACCTCACTCCAAAATGCATGTCATGCTGGAAGGAGTGACCGAGTCCTTTCTGTTTTTCCATTATAATTTTAGTTGATAACTGTTTGTGTTTTTGTATTTAATATTATATTGTATTTTGTTAAAGATAAACTAATTCTTATACCTTCCCTTGGAAATAGTCTTGGTGAAATCCATGCAACAAGAGGAGAATAACCAAATATTCTACATGTCAAAATTCTGTAAACATGACTAGTGATACTGGCAACCGTCCAAAATAAAACTAAATTTGGGACTTCCATTATTTTGAAAGTACATATAACCAAACCCACTGGTGGAGCACAACATAAATATACAATGAGTTTAAGATCTAACCAGTTTACACAAATTGCAATCAACATGTAATGGGTTCCAATCAACAGTAAATGTAGAATTAATTTTAAGANTCTAACCAGTTTACACAAATTGCAATCAACATGTAATGGGTTCCAATCAACAGTAAATGTAGAATTAATTTTAAGATTAACTTTGACGTATATTGTGCTACTTGAAAAGTTTGTACTTGCAAAAAATCTGAATGTGATGTTTAAATAACACGGAAATTAAAGTGTGATAACTGAATCATGGCTGAAAACTGATGATGCATGAAAAAAGTGCCAAAGAAAGAGAGAAAACACATAATGTTGTCAAACACGCATCTTGAACCTTTGCTTGCTGTGTGGTTGTCAATGTGACAGCCAGAAATACATTGGAATGAAATATGATGGAATGAAAATATTTTGTTTTTCCATGTACCTTCTAACATACTAATTTTTACAACACTATTACTAAAACTTAAAAATTCTGTGAGGGTAAGAAAATTCTGAGTCTTTGAAGTGGTGTTTTGATCACCTCACCCATTGTCAAAAAAAAAAAAAAAAAAAAAAAATCCAAGTTCAAATCACTAAAATACCAATTTCATGCAAACTGAACTGAAACTTGCAATGTTTCATCATTTTATAAATATTTCATCATCTAGTGCTAAGAGGCTTACCAATGCTCTTTTTCAGATGCAGAAAGATAACAGCTTGAAAATGCAATAATTTTGTTTACAAGAAAATATGCATTACAATTTTAGATATACTGCGGTATACAAGAACTTTTATGTAATCTAAAACCATGAAATCTCAGAAATAAGCTCAACTGGCTGAGTATTCGAAAGTCACTGAGGGCATTTCATTTGTATTTTTTGGTTGTCAGACAAAATTGGTGACGAGTTTTCGGCAGCCTGCCCATCTCGTACTTTGTAACTTCAGTCATCAGTCTACAGACCTGGGGCCCTACTCTGTAACTTTAGCTTGCTTAAAGATACTTACTGTGAGCATCTTTATGGTGACAGCTATAACATTTACTCATAACTATCTTTATAGGGTATTCTGAAAGGCATCACTTTAAACCTGTCTTTTGATGACGTTTTACAACCCTGCAGGTTTCTTCTGAGATCAATGATCTCCTTGTTGATTGATCTACATATTTCTGATTAATTTCAGAATTTCTTGTGTGTCAAATTATATTCACATAGTAAATTTCTAATTGTAAATTGCATTTATTTCTTAATACATTTATGAAAAACACTTATAAATTTATTCTTTATATGAAATAAGTTTTCAGATTGTCCTACTTCATTTTGAGCATCACAAGATAGCAGCACTAAGACCATGGCCGAGTTAATCGTCTGTATTGTGGCAACGTTAGAATGAAGTTAAACTGTATCACTAATGAAAAAATAAATATATACTTTCTGAATAGGTGTGTCTACTATAAATTTTAATACTTATTTTTTTCTCACTGGAGTGAGTTTGCTTGAATTAACCTCAATACGTCTACCATTTTCTTTCCACTGTATGCCATTAAGACACCTTGTCGGTCTGTCATCATATAAAAACAGTCGTGACACATTTGGAAGTCTGTCATTGCAACATTTTGAGTTACAGAATACCACTTTCCCTTGTATTTACATGGTAACTGTATCTATGTAAATACGGTAAGAATAAACAGAATAAGGCCCCTGGTGATGTGAATGATTATGAAGTGCAACATCGGAAGCATCTTTAACTACTCGCATCATACTTAGAGTATGGGTTAGCTTACCTTGAGCTCAACCCCAGCTGGCACCACTATTGGTCTGAAGGACAGAGAGTGTGGACAGATGGGAGTGACCATGATGGCTGGTACACTAGGGTGAATCATAGATGCTCCAGCTGCCACAGCATAGGCAGTGCTGCCAGTTGGTGTAGACACAATGAGACCTGTACACAAAATACACTGGTAAAATTTTTTTTTAAAAATTATAATCTCAAAAACACACAGTACCCCTTCACTACAAGGTCAAACTTGCAAACTTTATAGGGTTTAAAACCAATGCCCACTCTCCTCTCAGTGGCTGTAAATGCAAGGGAAATAATGACGATAGTATTAAATGTTCCACGATGACAGAAGATTGTATTGCGAGTTTCATTTGCACAATATGCTCATGCTGTATTATATGTTCTCCTTATGACGAAGGGGTTCTAAACCATCTTGCTGCCAAGTAGGTGGTTATTTACAAGTAATGCCTCCTATAAGTCTCAAACTATGACTTGTTTCAGCTCATCACATGAATGCAACACAAAAAACACTCTTGGGTCGGACAAGGTCACAGTTTGCTTGCAGAGGAGGCTACAAAGTGGACTCTAAATGTGCAATGCATATTTTGGAAGAAGGAGCATCTCCAGACTGCAAAAATGGTGTTCAAGACTATGTAACCGAAAAGGAAAGTAAAAATAAGTTGTCAACGTGGAAGATGATAATGTGATTGTTTGGATGTGTTAAGAAAATGGAGCAGAGTAAATTTCTTGAAAATAATATGGCGTTGAGCACATAAAGAGGCCCCAAAATAATGCCATGAAGCAAATGGATGAAAGACCATCTTGGGAT
>NQII01002273.1:327754-342869 GCA_002778355.1 Clitarchus hookeri | reverse complement strand
CCCCCAATTATTTATTGTTTTGGACTAATGCACTTACTCCATCACTAAGACTAACATGAACAATTAGGTGTTTAAATAATAAATTCCTACCAAGGAAACCAATACAAAATACAAAGGAAAATACACATAGGAAAAAATTTTTTTGTCAAAATAATTTTAATTAATGGTGACTGCAACTAACATGTTCATTGCTGTAAGTCTGCTCGGTATTGTTGAAACAACAGTGTTTTTTGTTTCAGTTTAAGAGAGAATGTCAAAGTGGAAGGCCATCTGAGATAATGTTAATCAGGTTGAGAAGAAATTATCTGTACATAGTCAGCAATGTAAAGGATGCTAAGAAGGTCACAATGTATGTGCACATGGACCTGATATCTTTTACTTGAAGAAATATTTTGGTAAAACAGGAAGGAAGGTCAAATTTCTTGTGCTTTCATGCCATGGTTGTACAGAGAAAATGTTAACAATAAATGAAACCTACAGGTTTAATGGGTGTTTAAATGGTTGTCAGAAATTTTGAGTCAGGCTATCAATTGGGCTTGAACCAATACAGGCTCAGTCCCTTCACATTGGACGATGCCTCCGCAAGCAAGGCTACAGAAGCCATTTATGTATAAAAAATCTATGGACTGCTTTTCCTACAAGATGAATAAAAAAACCACAACATACCACAGTAACACTGCCATATTCTTCTCAATGTGTGTTCAGAAAGCACCAGTTCCCACAATAATCTACTCAGCCACCCATAACTACATTTTTGAATGCAAAGTTTTTTTAATGTATGTTTCTTTCATTTCAATCGTATAGCTTCATTCACCTAGAACTAGAGATTTTGAATTTGCAGATTGTAAGTACTTTTCTATTAAAGTTTGCTTCTTAAAAAATGAATGTCATTGAATTTATATTTATATTTTTTCAACGTGACTATGCCTGCCTGGATCTGAAAATACTGTCAATAAATTTGTTTGTCAAACAGAATAAAACCTTTGCCTGTGGTTAAACCAACACAAAATTTTAATTTTCAAAAATTTATGTTTTATGTACTGTGAAGCCTACATTTTTTGGCAGCGTTAAGGAAATAAAAATGTTTTGAGTATGAATACTTTACTGAAATACGAACTAATAGAATATAAGAAAAGAAAATCTAACTTCTGCAACTTAGCTCATTAAGAAAGCACCATAAGAGATAAACACAACAGTGCAATTTAATTACAATGTAACAAAAGTAATCCCTACAGTGAAGTGTGCATAAAAATTCATTGAGGAAATTTTTTTTAAAGGTACCTTTCTTTTTTGTTTTAGTTTTAGCGCTTAGCTACCTCTTAATATATGATATAATACAATCCCAGCATTTAAGTTGGTTTAAGGATTATCTTACGGTAATAATTTGAATAAAACACAGTAGATAGTTTCTGCACAATTCCAAAACAAAAATATAGTTTCTAAATATTTTTAAATAATGTGCAATAGTTGCTTCTTTAAAAATTGTAATTCGGTATGGATACAAAATTTGGCTTCACAAAGTACATTAAAAAAATTCTCCCAATTCTATTTAGCTTAAATGGTGATAATCAAATAAATAACTTATGAGAATCTATACTTTTCTTTACCTTTGAAGGGAAAAAATACCATAACCATTTTATCACAATCCAAGAAAAGTTAAACGCACATTACTATGAAACTTCACATAATTTGAACACAGCAATTTATGATAATTTAAACATTTTGTGTTTAAAAAAAGGACTTTTAATTCAAGTTAGGCTTTCAGTATCAGACTGTTGGGTCTAGTGACAAGATAAATTGGGCATTCAACATGTTGCACCCGATGTATACAGAACACACAATAACCAGAGGAGAAAAACAATGCCAGTGGCAATGCTGACAAAATGTTTTCAGGTGTATTAGTATTACAATATGAGTGTACAAAAANGAGAAAAACAATGCCAGTGGCAATGCTGACAAAATGTTTTCAGGTGTATTAGTATTACAATATGAGTGTACAAAAATATAACATGAATTGTAATTTAAGAATTTTATACAGCTAGAAATTTCCATTATTACTCTGTGCTGACCTATTTTCTTAAATGCAACTTGTCAGTCAGTGTTTCGTATTACCATTTGAGAGGAACAATTGACACTTCCTCAAAAGAACATTTCGTGCTGGTGCACTATCAAACAGAACATCCCTAACACGCACACTGGAGTACAGCAGTTAAGCACTGAAAATCAGTGTATGTATCAGAACCCAAGTCACTGTTCAAGGTTCCCAGTTGATGACTTCACATTCCTAGTTCCCCTGGCCCATTACCAACAAACCCATTAACTGTACACTGAAGACCACTAAAAATAAAGCACAGATAAGCTATGAAAATAGTTTAGTCAAGCAAAAAAACCAACAAGATCATTCAGAAGGTAAAAAAATACTGACATGCAAAACATAAAACTGAGGCAGTATTCCAATTAAAACATTTTGTTAACAAAACNAGAAGGTAAAAAAATACTGACATGCAAAACATAAAACTGAGGCAGTATTCCAATTAAAACATTTTGTTAACAAAACAGATTACATGACTAATTTTGTCAAAAAAAAAACTATGAGGTATTTTTGTAGTTACCATTTTGCATTTCTGTCAATGTTGAAGCTTACGAATTACCAAATTCGCCACCATGTGAGCTTTGCTGACTTTAAATGTAAAATACATATACAATGAAGCTTATCACAAATGAATGCATTTCAAACTCAACATTGCTATTTATTAAAGCAAGATGTTTAAATATACATGCAATTGGTATTTTTCACTATCTAGTTATTTTCAGTAACAGCTTATCATCATTACTGTATTTTAATTATGTTAAATGTTAACTTGTGCTTTCAACGTAGTTTTATGAAGATATGCAATTTTTTTAAGAACTCCCAAGTTTCCTGTTTTTAAATAATTATCACATTTATCTGGTATTAGCAAATTTGTGTACAGTAGTAAACTGTTGACTCTTCTAGTGTTCCAATTAAAACCTTATAAAGCAGTTTTGCTTCTAGTATCCTCAAGTATGCAGAAATAATACCATTCAGTACAGAGTAATTATAGAACACCAACTTAAATTTTTTTACATAAATACCATTTCAACTCTAAGCTGCAGCACCAGACACTACAACTTCACACTTCTGCTACTAATTAACCTTAACATTAACATTGATTACTTAAACTACATGCAGTTCCAGCAGCTGATTACATTAAAAGTGTTCAATTAAAGAAATGCTACTTCTAGTTTCAAATTATTAGAGCTGCATTAACAAGGAAAACATCTCACCTTCTAGCACATTCGTAACTTGTTCTTGGAAGTTGTCAAACTCAAATGGCGTGAGGAAACCCAGTGAGCCTAGGTGGAATGCCATCACAGGTGGTACGGATTGCTGTCAACAATAAAATCACAATTTGTTTACATTAGCTGACCTCCCCACAGAGGCCAGCTTTACCTAAACAAAGATAAAAATGATTTATTTTACTATCCTTAGTATCATTAGTCAACAAATCATTGTGTTGGAAAAACATCAAGAAAAGTAGTTATCAAAACTAAGCCCAGCTTGTTTTGCTCTTCTAAATGTTAACCAAGTACTGGATCAGACAACCATGAGGTAGATTTACTATCCAATTTTTCATTCTGTGATGTCTTAAGGTATCATTTACTAGGGCAACTCATCAATTGACAATAGGATTTTAACGATTCAGAAAAATCAAAATTAAAAATATTAACCCTGACCTCGCAATACTTACACTCTCTTCTATGTTTTAGATTGTAAAGTAGGTATGGAATATAGTAATAAACTATAATTAAGTTGTAATTTAGATTTAGTAATTTTAAGAATTGGCATAACAACATTGTCATAGAAAACTTCTAGGTACTATAGTCTTTTTAATGTGTTTTGAAATAGTATCTATATGGTAATTATGTAGTAGTGCTAATTGTCAAAATTGATTACTTTATCAACATTGTTATAAAAAACTTCTTTAAGTTATTTTTTATCTTCTGAATTGTTATATTAAACTTTTGTACTCTTTCCTTTAAATTGTGTTCTGTTTGGAAAGTATTAGTTTTATTGTATGTATCCATTGTATTTATATTTCCAGACTTATCCAATACTGAATTTCTTTGTAGTCCACTAGATAAAAATCAAATAAATAAATATCCATTGTTTTTGCCTCCAAGTGGCCTAATTAACAACAAGTTGCTGGAATTCCTCATTTAAAAAAGCAAATAATATATGGTACTACACAGAAACTTATGATAGACCAACTTTAAAAGCTCTATTGAAATCAATACTATACTCAAAACAAATGTAAAGAAAATTATTTACATGTCACTGCATAATAAAATATCAAATAAAAACTTGTATAAACATTCCTTCGATTCTTGTAGAGGTAATAACAGTAATTTCTGTAATTTGCTGGTTGACATTTTGTTATTTTTATACATTATTGACACAAAGTCACGGCCTAAGAAAATGTGATACACTGCACTCCGTAGCGTGTTTTTGGAGTCGCTGAAGGTGTTGAGTTTCCTGCAATTCCAGGGTTCATGCGTGACTTAGCACACAGCAGTACCGTACACAGCTTACATGCTCGGGTAATGCTCAGGTGCATATTCGTTTATTCTAGCATCTGCTTAGCATATTCTTCATATTAACCTTAATGTAATAAACAAATCATTCAATAAATTATAAAAATGTATTTATATTTTTGTAAGATGGTATTTTATTTTAATCCCCTCCCATGCACATGGCCCTGTATAATACACTGTAGTTTTGGGTAATAATTTTGATTGTTGCATCACACACGAAACTTCATGATTTTTACATAAGTATGTGAAAAACGTGCCAACAATAGCAAATTAATTGTCAGTCAAAATACTTAACTTTCCATGGGGAACAAAGTCACTTAGCATGTTATTAAAAAAGCACAAGTGTTTTACATACATTAAGTGTGAAATAGGTGGGAAGGAGCCAAAAAAAAAGGTGTGAGGCGGAGGGGGGGCCTTTGGTGATACTGGTGACAAAGGTGGCTTTCCTCAATGAAAGCTGACCTTCACCTCTTCTGAGTGAGTGCAATACAATTTGGTGTGCATGTAGTGTGGGGAGTGGCTCACCTGTGGTACATGGAACAAGCAGGAATAGATTATTTCCAAGTGTAGTTTGTGTACATTGTTGGACATCAAATGAACCACAAACTTTGACAAGTAGGTAACAAACTAATCTCAAATTTTACTGCAAAGTCTTGTTTAAGTAATTGATAGTGCAAGCAGATAAGTCACCTTTAATTATATTTTGAAGCACAATGTAACATAGCTACAAAAAGATGGTTAACTTGTTTATGAATCGCTTCATAAATTTGACTTGCATACACTTGCCGAAATGAAGGAACAGAACAAAAAAAAGTTTAAGATAGTCGCAAAACTAGCTACTCGTGGTCGCAAAGGTCTTCAACTACCTCCATAAATGTGCAGCCTGAAGGTAATCAAGTTGGCATGGATGAGTGGAGAGTTTAAGGTGACTTAACACTGGGGTCTTGAGAGATAATGAGGTTGAAGAGAAGTAAGTATGGAGCAGCACCAGAATGCAGTAGTGGGAGAAATGGGAAATCCTTGAGAAAACCCACCAACCTATTGCATCGCCCAGCACAATTTCCACATACGAAATTATGAGTGTGACCCCGCCAGGAAAATAAAGATATTAGTTTGCAAAATAATGTGACTTGCCACTTGAAAAGCTTATGGAACTTAAACCTGCTGTTTTGTCAGTCACTAAACAAGTCTGGGAAGGGTACTAAAACCACGTGGGGAAAAAAGTACTATTAAATTAAAAGCAAAAAGGCTGAATTAACAGCGATAAAGAGAGCATCACCTGGCAGTACAATTTATGCAGACAAAGACTGGGTTCAAGGAAGACTTGGCACCATCACTTTGAAATTGTAGGTAAATAGGAGGGTGATCTGTTACAACACAGTTACCTCTTGTTTGTGTACTGCATCGGGGGAAAGGGCTCTACAGGGTGGCACTTTCCACCCTCTTTAGCATATATCCTGAGTTGGAGAGCTCAGACCCATATATACAGCATTCCTGTGTACTGCACCCAAAACTACTCCGTTAAAATATTATGCATTCAATTATCCCCCGATTTTGCACGGCCAACACAATTCTCACTTATTTATAATATGTTATATATATATATATATATATCACTTTAATCACTGCACTACAATACACTACTATAATAATGGCAATGCATAAATAATTACTACTGCATTTACATGCAATACCAACAACTGCAGTCATATGGAAATTTAATACCACACACGCACTAAAATTAAAAATTTTGAAAAAAATTCAAATGTGCATATTTACAGGTTTTTATTAATATTTGCTACCTTGCAGTCAATACTCTAGATAAATCACGATTATAGAAATATTTTACACATTTTTTTTATCTGTGAATGAATGAAACTGAACCTGAAAGAAGGATTTCAAATGCAGTGTGTGTGCTATAATGTTGGGTTACTATCCTAACACTCGTAACTACACAAAAAAGTGGTATGTTACATCACATTTTCCAATTATGATGATGTAAGAACCAGGGGTTAGATTTTCTGGCTCCCAAAAATATGTAGTATGTATTTAAAAAAAACTGTATTTTTAAAGATTAAGAAATGAGTTTATCCAAATGGAAACACACTAATGAAAGTACTCCTATATTCCACAGTTATAACTTGCCACTCCACTCTGTCTCTAATGACCTCGCTGTAGTATCTAATGACCTCACTGTCAAAGAGACATATGCCCAACTACCTATCTACCTTACCACTCCACAGTTATAATTAATTATTTCATTCTTTAAAGAATAATATTTAGTTAAAATGTTTTGCAAAGTTACACTTTGTCTAGAAAGTATTACACTAAAATATGCACCAGGCACAAATTGTTTGAGTACTTGACAGAAAAACAACTTATAGCAAGGTGTGGAAGATATAGTAAAACAAGGTCACACACAGATTACTAACAACTTTGAAGTAGATATTATGAATATTTGTGTGAATCTCCATTATTAAATATGGAACTTAATGAAGATATGTCCACAAAGTACGAGGAAAGTAGGCAGCACTTGTAGGAATATGGATAATGTACCAACCTGGAAAAGCAGACTGGCATAAAGAAGCGTGCCATCGCCTCCCAAGCAGATGATGAAGTCTATTTTATCCGTCAGATCATCCTTCCCATCCCGGAAGGTCATCAGCCTGTCCTTGACGACCGTGAAGCCAGAGTTGGCAAGCAAGAGTGGGTCATCCATAACTGACTGCTCGACAAACACCACCATGTTCTTCTCCTGTAGCAGAGAACACACACCCTCACTAACTTGACATCTGTCCTAACCCACCTACATTCTACTTATATCCCTGCTTACATGCAACACTGACGCACAGCATGTTTTAAAGTTTAATTAATGAAAATGTTTACAAAGGAAAAATCAAGATATACACTAGTAAGGTTAATGTAAATGATTTGTACTGCAAACAATGCAAGGTATGCAGGCTGTGTTTAGCTATAAGCAGAAAATAAAAGAAATTTTGTAGGTTTTCATTTATTAAATTTTGAGTATACATAAAACTGTGGGCAGCCGAAGATCATTTTTACAGTCCATATCTAGGTGTTTGACAGATTCTGAGGCCATGTTTAATCCAGTAAGAAAATAATAGTGGTTCTAAAAGGTCTATAGCATGCCAGACAATTTTATCAATATAAAAGGTTTGCAATGCGAAATACTTTTAATTCTTGTGCCAAAAATTAGCCTTGGACAACAGATCAGTTGGCAACCACAACATAAAAGCCAACCAAGCACAGAATTTTACCACAGTTTTCCATTACCTAATTGGCAAACTCATGAGGCAGGAACCAAATCCTCCCTATAATTACTTAAAAGTTTCAAATAATTATATATTAATGACTACTAATGAAGGACCAGGACAGAAACTGAGCTTAATGTAACACTTCTTCCACAGAGTTGAATTACTTTCCGTTTACTGGGAAAACAAAATAGACAAAAATGTTTATATCCTGTGACCGCGGCTCCGCTCGCGTGGACTACAGAACTATTGTTTGGTCACAGATAGATATATGCTACTGACCGTGGAGTTTTTTTAGGTCTTTTAACTCTACACAATTCTTTACTACATGATATTGTTCCATTTTTAACGGTTTAGACAGTGTATTGCAAGAGAGCGCGCTGGCGGCAAACTTTTTTCAGGCTTGATTCACTATTATCATCACTGCTAATTCCTCATGTTAATTTACGTAACAAAATATATACTAAAACCTGGCTAGAAAACATAGCCAATGAAGAAAAAAAAAAAAGAAAAAAAAATGGATAGGTGGTTTTCGAGTGATAAGCGCACTGACAGATAGACACACTTTATAATATGTGTAGATGACATAAGATACCAGTATCTATGACAACTTTGAGAACCAATTTTTGATGTATGTCTTGTGAAAATCATTCCACGAACTCCAAGCTCTTGCTAAAAATATATTTCAACAGTTACTTTGGTTAACAATGACTTGCTTCCCCCCTCCTTAAGGCTGTTCAAGTGTGTAACAATTTTTTCTGCATTTTAAAGATATTTTGTGGTTTTCGATACAGCATCAATAAGTATTTGATAAAAATGCCAAATCAATTTTAAAATAACTCTTGCATTCTACTAAAAAAAGTAGAATTGTCAGCATTTTAACCTTAAAATTTTTGTCAAATTTCGAAAAGTTATACAAGCACAATGTTTGATTTCAGCTAAAGTGAATGCCACTAAGAAATTTCTTAGATGTGTGGCATTTTGTTTGCCTGCGATTAGGGTTTAACTTCTGGCTGTTTTGTATTTTAATTTCATTGTAAAACTTAAAATAAAATTATGGTAGAACCACTAGAATAAATTCCATGGAATTTCTTATTCTTATTCTAATTAACAACTAATTTAAACTGTAGCCAAACATCATGATTATGCAAAATTTCTACATTTGTATGCTAATACATATAAATTAGAAATTCCTATATTTTCCATCATTAATTTTTGTAAATTAATCATACAGTTTGATACTTTTATCAATGTGCTATTTGATGAAATAAAACAGAATTATAAAATATCCTAAAAATATCAAACATTTGGCACTTTAACACACTTTAACAGTTAATGATTTCAAGCCCCACTGTACATTTTTATGTAGCAATAAATGAAAGATCCAGGGTAGTCCATAGCAAATATTTTGAATCTGGAGCCAAGGACTTTTATGGTACATTTTTTTTACCAAATAGACAATTTGGTAATGAGCAGCAAGTTCAGAACAGTTATATTGTATCTTTCATTAGAATCACACCCTCAAACTAAATAATGAATTTCATAAACTACTCAGTATTACAATTTCCTAACCATTTTTATAAAAAAAAATTCAATAGAAAATATTCTTACTGGAGGTTATACTTTGATTGGGGGGAGACGTCTGGAATTTTACTGACACAGGTATGCAAGAGAGACGAGAAAGATGTTTGAGAATTGTGCATGTGCTTTTAAAAGAATAGATACTGTTAATTTTACCTGTTGTCTTACTTCGCCATACAGTGTTAAATGCCACCGTTACTAAAGAAAAAAATCAAAACACTAGAAGGAACAGTTGGCACTTGAGACATTCATTTTATGATTTTAAATTGCAAATTTAAAAGTGTACTGTTATACTATGGCTTAAAGATAATCTTTATCAGTACAGTAAATCACCAGAGTACAATGTTTTAGTGAAACAACATTAAACCATAGAAGTAGTAGTGTGAATAGTAAAAAACACGTAAAAATTAAATATTATAAGTATTTTAGTATACAAAATGGTTACTCGCACTCCTAACTTTCCAGCAATAAGATCCTGCTACAGCAAATTGTTGCCAACCAAAATACATGCAAGTTTTCGTCACTGTAGATACCCATAAATGAATTTTTTATTTTGTTGATTCCAACAGGACTCAGATCAGACTTAACACAAAAATGAAATATGTGCCACGCAAATACTTTACGTCTACACAAAATGTGTTACCACATACTACAGGGGGAAAAAAATATAAAAAAATGGCAAGTAGAGATAATTTTTAATTATTGAGCTTCTGAAGGAGTTTGGAAATTAGCAGTACATGCTACTGTTACTAAATTAAAATGCTTTGTAGGAAAATAAATAATATTTTTTATTAAGTTACAACTTTGGAAGTTTTTTCAAACAATTTCAAAGAGGGTAGCCAAAAAAAGTTTTTAAGTTCCAGCAGAAAAACAATTTTAGTTTGCTTTAAAAACAAAATACTTTAAAAGCAAACTTCTGATGGATGAAAAAATGATGCTTCAGAGAGACTGAGTATTTTCCATGTATTGCATATGACTGGTTTATAAATGCAGTGGTACATGGTACAATTAAAGAATTAAATATTTTACAATTGCACCTTTCAAAAAAATTGATAACCAGCATGAAAACCTTATAATTAACACTAATACAACATACATCCAGAAAAACTAATGCATCTGTAGGAAATTCATTGAATAGTAGTTTGTATTAATAAAAAATTGTGCTCCAACCATTAAGAAATGTTTGCTACAAACACTGAATAATATAACAAAATCTTCATGTATAAAAACTAGTCCACGAGATTGAGAAATCGAAAGGTTCTGGTCTGCACTTAACAGTGAGGTCTTTAGCATTGGTGAGGGTGAAATGAGGTGAAGGTGGCACAGCAACAAAATCCAAGGGTAGAAGAAATTTGAGTAACTTGAGAAAACCCGCCAGCCAACGGCAACATCCAGCATGTTTCCCACCTGTAAAAGTCCAGGTGACCTTGCTGGGAACTGAACCCAGTTTGCTTTGGTGGGAGGCAATTAGTTTGACTACTACACCACTGTAGCCCCAACAACTCGTGGAAAGTGCAGTCATGTTCCAACAGGTGCCAAGCAAAGTAATGTCATCACAGCAGCTGGCCTTACCAGTCAAGTGACAGATTAGGTGAGCTTTTATCTTCTTCTTATCTAACTTAATTTGCTCCTTGTGCCTCTTTCCCTCAACATATTTTGACCAAAATTTGTCCTAAAACACCAACTGCCAACAGTAATGGAGCATAATTTTAATTCCAGTACCAGTCTTTAGAACCATCATAATGGTTTTGAATAAACTGGTATCTGCAATTTGAACCATTTCATCTTCTAGTAAATGGGCATAAAATAATTTTAAATATAAACCTGTAATACTTTCACTAGAAGTTTTTCCATGTTCATATGTTTTAGATGTTTATGAAAACTAACTCAAAATCTGTAAACCGGTAGTGATAAAATTATTTTATGAAAGAGTGTTTTTTTCTTTTCAAAACACTAATTTTCTCCATCCTCTTTCCTACACATGTAAACCAAGCCGCAGTTCTGTTGACAAAGAGAGTCATAGTGTAGAAAAAGTAACAGCCATTTTGCAGTCACAAATTAAATTTTAATTTAGCATCAAACTTTTTGCCTTATATGGCAACGCAAGGGGCAAAAGTATTCTGAAATATACAACAGGCTACCAACAATGCAACTGCAGTCACCCATACTATTCCAGAAACACTTTTATAGACTGTTAAGTGGTCAATGGAGCACTTCTGATAAAGCATTGCTCACAATCTACTTCCTTGCCTATTTAGTATCTTTCTGCAAATTCTAGAATTAACACTGCCATGTACCCAACAACTTCTGGCACAGGCCACATAATAGAATCTTGCATTGCCTCAGCTTGCTGCCATGCTGCCAGTATGATGAAATAAAGCACAGCCTAAGTTAGGGGGTAATAATTAGTAGATTGTATGTAACATCATAGTCGTACCCACACCAACCAGGGTAATGCTAGAGTACAGAAGAATATTAAATAGAGCCTACTCATTCCCTTCACTACAGAATTCTAGAATTTTCAGAAGGAAAAAAAAAATCATTTATTTGTTTTCTCCATCACCAACCAGAAACAAAAGGAAAAATTCATGCCAGTCATAGCAATAAAAATGAACTGCATTTTAACATCAAGAGACAAACAACTGTTTATCTGACTAGTGAAAAACATGGTACATATTCAATTAAATCCATTGCCAAGCCAATAAAGAGAAAACTTGGCATACAAATGATGACAAAATGACATTCACCTGACAGACAATGGACAATACCAGAGAATCCCTGCTATGAGTAAGTAACATGACTGACCTCGATGAGCCACTTGACAAGCTCTGTGAACGGCTGCAGCACAGACACATCACGCACCTTCTTGATCACAAGAACTGTGAGTGGTGGCTTGTACCAGGTAAGTCGCTGGCTGGCCGGGTCCTGTATCGTCCTGAAACACAAGGCCATTGTTACAACATTGCAAGCCACACCCAACATTAATCCGAAAACAATTTTCTCTATACAGAGGTTCAATTTTTCTTCAATGACCAAAGAACTACAAGTTTAAACAAAGACAAAATTTCAGCATAACACACAATATGCATATGACCAGACAAACTGATCACAACAAATGGGCCTATTTTACAGGATGTCCAAGTTCATTAACTACTTTACGCTTAAAATTTTCGTAGATATATTTAATCGCGGTGTCTATGAACTCATAACTTTATTGCTTGCAAATATCTTTTACAGATTAACAGCTCTATTAATAAAAAAAAAATTCTGGGCTGGGGGACAGGGCAACACAGGTGTGCGTGTGTGTGTGTGTGTGCGCAACAAGATTGATCTTTACATTAGTAACTATCAAAACTTTTTGTGATTACGAATGCCACACAAGTAAGCATTAACTTTCATGCAGTGATTCAATATCTTAAGGATACATCTGAATAATGGTATTAAGTTACATTCAAGGAATCTGCAGCTACACGAGAACTGTTTGCAACAATTATGAACACACACTTCAACTTCGCACTCAAAAAATGCCCTACAACAGTGGCAGGTCTCTGAAGTAGCATCACTGAAAGAAAGTATATCCAGTCCAAACCATTATGGCAATTAAAACTGTCCTAACTGAACAGGTTCAAACAGCTCAAAAATGTTTATGTAGGCCTACGCATACTGCTGAAATTTTTATTTATTAAAATAGCTACACGTTAAACACTACTGCAGTTTTTTTTTCCTCAAGAAAATTGTATTAACTTCCACTTATTTTTAACGATAATACTATCCAAGGACCAACGTCAAGGTTTTACAGTGTGACATGTTTGAACTATTCTGTAATGCAATACCCATTATTCACATCCATACATTCTTTTAATTGCTTTCAGCTCTTTAATGCTTATCAGTTATTCTGAACTGAAAATATTCGAATTTGGAAGACTCACACATCCCCATTTCCTCAAAAACTTTGCAACAACCATCATACCCACCAAAGGGAGGGAGGTAGGGGTGGCATCTAAACCCTGAGTTTTAAGTTTTTAACCAAATATGTACGCTGAATGGTATAACTTACATGAAGTTTTCAGTTAATTTTGATAATACTTTCATATTAACACATCTTTATTTTATGCTGTATATCAATTCACTTATTAGTGGACACGCCCCTAAAAGTGTATAACAGGAATGTGTCATCGTCAGGTAATAAAAAAAAAAATTTAACAGAAAATTATAATTTTTAATTGTTTGGAAACCTACAAAATTACAATTATTCACCTTAATATTGCTTTTACTTTCAGTGTTATGCATATATATGTAAATAATTTATTAAAAACATTTTGTTACAATTTTTTTATAATTGATAAAAGAATGTTAGACAAGGTTAACCTTGAAATAAGTAATACCATGCACACATTACAATGTAAGTGAAAATTATTTCCTATCTTCAAACAGTTAAAATTCCTTTCAACTAACCAGAAAATTTCACCAATGTTTTATACATCACACATTTTTTATTCTCAACAAATCTGATCACAAAACTCTGGACCTTGAAAAATGACTGTGGGTATGCACAACTCTCTTTAAAATAGGTATTACATCTTAGTTTTACAAAGCTTAATAAACAGCAGCATATATAATAAATTAAGTATTACAGGTCAAGTTATTTTTACTGTAATATATACCATATTGTGTGGTTACCCGTACAAGAGACAGAATATAAAATTGCATACACTTGATAGTTTATCCTGCCACTTGAGAATTTGTGAAGGAAATGAAAATTAGTTTTTCCAGTATAAGCCATGTTACAGAATGTTTTAACAGATCTTATTTTCTTATGATACCATGAAAAAAGATGTCAAATTATGTTTTTACATAAAGGTTCTGGCAAACATTAAGACAACCATTAATGGTCTATCACTTGTACATTGAACTTTGAAACTCAGATAAATTACTGCACTTGCTACTTTGAACAGCAACTAAGGCAGATTAACCAAGGCCCTGAAAAATTACACCAAAATAAAACCAACATACTTGCAACATTGTTTTAGGGATACTTTCAATGGTTACTAAAATAACACAAACCACTATCACTATACACTCATTAGTATTATTTCTCAAATTTTAGTCCCCATTACAAATTAAGTGTTCAAGCTTATGAACTGAAACATTGAACAGTTGGAAGTATCCATGGAGGAAAAAATTCCACACCGAATGAAAATTGGATTGTCTATACTCATACATAAATAACTTGCTCTCACAGTGGGTATTACAGGAACTGAAGTATCTGCAATTATTCAGAAGTAAAACAAAAATGTAAAATTATCATACCATCAGATTAGTTACTTCACAGTGTGCACATAATTGATTGAAGTCCAAATCACTTGCAGATTTAATAGAAAAATGAAACTGGCCTTGGCAATGACAGCATGACTTATTAAAAAAAAAACATCATGTTGGCACAGTACACACTTCTTACCTGTGTAAAACATTAAATTTTTTTTTTCCTTAATAAAGTTAAAGTCCTTGAAAGGATGGCCAAATGAGCTATTCACAGAATATGTACTACCTACTCACTCCAATGGCTTACTTGTACAATCATGTTAAACAGAATCTTCAATGTACTTTCCCAATAAAATGTGTACATATCACCTTCGAGTTTTTGTCAT
>NQII01002273.1:266945-327559 GCA_002778355.1 Clitarchus hookeri | reverse complement strand
CGGCCGGGGATTGAACCCAGTACGCCTTGGTGGGAAGCGAGCAGGCTAACCGCTCAGCCACCGTGGCCCCCACACACAAAGGTATGGGTTGAAGATTAGCTTTCTCGACAATCGATGTTCCCTCATTGGTGCAAGGCAGGCAGGGGCAGAAAAAGAGCAATGTACAACAAGCAATAAATAGTTGGCGGCAATGCAACACCTTTACCAGCGAGCTGGAGAATGGTCCCTCCAGATCAACATCGCAGCGGAGCTGGTCAGGCCTAGCCTATCAACTAACCGCACCNCGGAGCTGGTCAGGCCTAGCCTATCAACTAACCGCACCAAACACTCCGCACTGGCTTGCGACTGAGTTATCAGTGACGCCGGGAGGGATTTTGCGTAACGTCACCGTAAATTTCCCCTCCCGGCGCGCAACGGACAATCGGGCCGGCAGAATTATTCAGCGACTTTGAAAATCCCCCTTCCCCCCGCTTCCAACCCAAGAGTCCCACACGACACGACCTTGGAAGCTCGCGCGCGACGTCGTGCACTGACCGCGTGCGTACGGACTGTTCCGGAACAAAAACAAAATTGCGGGAGTTCCCTCCGGGTGCTGCCTCCTCGAAAAGAAAGTAACCGTGCTGACACTTCCGGCGGAACTTCCACGACTGCCGGCGTGCCGGGAAGCCCTGCCATCATCACAACAAGCCACTAGCATCCAGGCGACAAAATCACCCTACGCACCAATGACTACATAAACAGACATACTCTTAAGATACACAAAACAGCTTATTTACAGAGCACAGAAAAAGTGAATAATTGTCGTCGAAAACCCGCCGATAATGCCAAAAATGAATCCTCCTCCACACACAATGGGGCCGCGATAGTTTAGTGGTTAGACTGCTCGCCTCTCACGTAGGCGAAGCACGTTCGATTCCCGACAAGGTCGCTCCCGGATTCTCGCATGTGGGAATCGTGCCGAACTATACTGCTAGTCCGCGGGTTATCTCGGGGATTTCCTGTTTCCCCCGCCTTTGCATTCCGGCGCCGATCCGCACACACCTCGCATTTTAACCAAAAATCCTTTGTAAACAGTTAAGGAATTTTTTGATTTAGAATTAAGTAAACTGTACTGTTAATTTTTATATTTATCTATACTAATATTATAATTATGTAATATCATAATTATATAATATTATAGTGTGTGTTTGTCCTTTCATNTATTTATCTATACTAATATTATAATTATGTAATATCATAATTATATAATATTATAGTGTGTTTGTTTGTCCTTCCACGTCGCAACGAATCGACGTGATTTTTTGCACAGAGATAGTTGGAGGGCCGGGAAGTGACTTAGGTTACTTTTTATCCCGAGAAAATTTCTGATTCCCTCGGGAAAATTCTTATTGGAAAATGAAAAAGTACACAAACGGAATGTCAACAATGCAACGTCGCAACCGTGCAACAGATCGACGTAATTTCTTTCACAGAAATAGTTGGAGAGCTGAAAGGTGATATTGGCTACTTTTTATCGCGGGAAAATATCTCAAAAAAAATTTACTCAATATGTAATTTCCTTTAATCATTCTATGTTAAGCGACATACCAATTGTAGTTTTAAAAATTGACAATAGGTGGCGTTAAAATAGTTCTGTTTTAATTGACTGCATTTGCTTTTGGTTTCCTTTGATTCGCTTTTCATTTTGGTTTTGTTGTTTAGGAATATTCGAATATTGTTCAATTTATTGGACTGGATTGACCTTCGGTACTGATTTACACTGAATTGGATTTGTTGGTTTGGTATCAGTTTTTGTTTACTTTTTCGACTGTTTTTCTTTTGTTATTTAGTTTTTCATAGTCTGTTAAATAANATGCTGCTAGTCCGCGGGTTATCTCGGGGATTTCCTGTTTCCCCCGCCTTTGCATTCCGGCGCCGATCCGCACACATCTCGCATTTTAACCAAAAATTCTTTGTAAACAGTTAAGTAATTTTTTAATTTAGAATTAAGTAAACTGTACTGTTAATTATTATATTTATCTATACTAATATTATAATTATGTAATATCATAATTATATAATATTATAGTGTGTTTGTTTGTCCTTCCACNTATATAATATTATAGTGTGTTTGTTTGTCCTTCCACGTCGCAACGAATCGACGTGATTTTTTGCACAGAGATAGTTGGAGGGCCGGGAAGTGACTTAGGTTACTTTTTATCCCGAGAAAATTTCTGATTCCCTCGGGAAAATTCTTATTGGAAAATGAAAAAGTACACAAACGGAATGTCAACAATGGAATGTCAACAATGCAACGTCAACAATGCAACGTCAACAATGCAACGTCAACAATGCAACGTCGCAACCGAGCAACAGATCGACGTAATTTCTTTCACAGAAATAGTTGGAGCGCTGAAAGGTGATATTGGCTACTTTTTATCGCGGGAAAATATCTCAAAAAATTTACTCAATATGTAATTTCCTTTAATCATTCTATGTTAAGCGACATACCAATTGTAGTTTTAAAAATTGACAATAGGTGGCGTTAAAATAGTTCTGTTTTAATTGACTGCATTTGCTTTTGGTTTCCTTTGATTCACTTTTCATTTTGGTTTTGTTGTTTAGGAATATTCGAATATTGTTCAATTTATTGGACTGGATTAACCTTCGGTACTGATTTACACTTTGAATTGGATTTGTTGTTTGGTATCAGTTTTTGTTTACTTTTTCGACTGTTTTTCTTTTGTTATTTAGTTTTTCATAGTCTGTTAAATAANTGTTTGGTATCAGTTTTTGTTTACTTTTTCGACTGTTTTTCTTTTGTTATTTAGTTTTTCATAGTCTGTTAAATAAATGATGCCTCGCAAACGAAAATCAAGTCTTTCAAGAGCATCGTCTCGAGTACAAGCGAAAAGATTTGCTCGATCGAAAGAGTCTTCACAAGATGCCAAACTGAGAAGACAAGAGCAAGCACAGCGACAAGCTGCTTTGAGAGCTGCTGAAATGCCTGCTCAGATTCAGGAAAGGCTCTAAGAACAGGCCGCACGCCAGTAACATCTCAGGATACTACCGATACGCAACTCCGTCGAGATGAAAAGGCAGAGCGTCAAGCCCTATTAAGAGCCTCCGAAACGCCTGTTCAGACTGGAGCAACAAGCAGAACGACAGGCTGCTTTAAGGGCATCCGAAACACCTGGACAGTCACAGGCGAGAAGAATCGCAAACGCGGAACTCAAAACGGAACGTCGACGAGCTTTTCAAAGAAACACTTGGTCTGTATTTAATGACGCGGCATTTCATTACGATCCCTTAATTGATTATAAGAATCACAGGCTTATTGTTATCGGACTCGTGGACAAGTCGTGCCGGTTTTGTAGCGCTTTGAAATGGAAAGACGAGTCTGCAGGGATGTGCTGTTCCAGCGGGAAAGTTTCCNCGCAAACGCGGAACTCAAAACGGAACGTCGACGAGCTTTTCAAAGAAACACTTGGTCTGTATTTAATGACGCGGCATTTCATTACGATCCCTTAATTGATTATAAGAATCACAGGCTTATTGTTATCGGACTCGTGGACAAGTCGTGCCGGTTTTGTAGCGCTTTGAAATGGAAAGACGAGTCTGCAGGGATGTGCTGTTCCAGCGGGAAAGTTTCCCTCCCTTTACTTGGCGAGCTTCTGAAAACTCTCTTTATGTATGACGTTGATGAATCACGGCGCTTTGTAAATAGGATCAGAAAGTACAACTCATGTTTTCAAATTACATCTTTAGGAGTTTACAGAGAGATAATAATGCCCAGATTTTCGCCAACGTTTACTGTTCAAGGGCAAGTATATCATAGAATAGTTGCGCTTTTTCCAGTTATCAATGNGTCGTGCCGGTTTTGTAGCGCTTTGAAATGGAAAGACGAGTCTGCAGGGATGTGCTGTTCCAGCGGGAAAGTTTCCTTCCCTTTACTTGGCGAGCTTCTGAAAACTCTCTTTTTGTATGACGTTGATGAATCACGGCGCTTTGTAAATAGGATCAGAAAGAACAACTCATGTTTTCAAATTACATCTTTAGGAGTTGACAGAGAGATAATAATGGCCAGATTTTCGCCAACGTTTACTGTTCAAGGGCAAGTATATCATAGAATAGTTGCGCTTTTTCCAGTTATCAATGAACAGCATAAATTCTTGGAAGTATATTTAATTTGTATAGAAGAAATTGAAACAAACCGCCGCTGCCAATTTATTCAAGGAGTTGAAAGAGACACGGTGTTGAAAATTAAAAAAATGTTACATGAAAACATTTTGATAAATACATTTAAAACCGCTTTAGAGAACCTGCCACAAGAGGATTTCCATGTTGGTCGAACTCCGCGTGGAGAGCATGTGAGGTGCTACAATGCACCTTTAATTAATGAAATCGCTGCAGTGGTGAGCGGCGACCAGTTCTCATCACGAGACATTGTCCTGCGAGCACATGACAATACGATGACACGGGTAGCCGACACTCATAAGTTTTATGACTCCCTGCAATATCCGTTGATTTATAGCAAGGGACAAGAGATCGCTCATTAATCCTATAACAAAACAGCCTGTTCCGAACAAAAAAGATTCGTGTATGGGTTTTTATGCGTGTCACATGATGTTGCGAGAGAATGATTTCACCCTTTTCGCGCGGTGCAGACAACTTTTTCATCAATTTCTGGTCGACATGTATACCAAAGTAGAAAGCGAACGCCTCCGCTACATCTATAAAAAAAAAAAAGTGCGAGTTGAGAATTACATACATCTGCAAAATGCTATTAATAGCGATGCTAATGTAAACCCCAGTGATTTAGGTAAAATGGTAATTCTTCCATCTTCATTCGTCAACAGCCCCTGCTACCTGCACGAATACACACAGGATGCATTCGCCTATGTACGGAGTTGTAGACCCGATCTTTTTCTCACTTTCACTTGCAATCCCTCATGGAAGGAAATTACGGAGGAGCTAATGCCCGGACAAAAAGTTACTGACAGACACGATTTAGTTGCCAGAGTCTTTCATTTAAAAGTACAAAATATAATGAATGTTATTACCAAAGGCAAAATATTCGGAGACGTACAGTGCTACGTGTATTCCGTTGAGTGGCAAAAACGAGGTTCGCCACATGTGCACATCCTAATATGGCTCAACGAGAAGCTGCGCCCCAACCAAATATACGACTTAATAAGCGCTGAGATCCCGGATGCAGCACAAGATAAAGATTTGTACGACACCATAGTCCGAAACGTGGTTCACGGTCCATGTGGCGTGCATAACCCAGCATCATCTTGCATGAAAGGTGGGAAATGTACAAAAAAATATCCACGGACGCTACTAAAAGAAACAGTGCAAAGTGACAAAGGCTACCTGTTAAACAGATGCAGAGCACCAGAAGATGTTGGTAGGAAAGTCACTGTCAAGGTTCTCAGCGGAGCTTTCGTAATCTTAGACAATAGCTGGGTTGTGCCATATTCGCCCATTATATGTAAAATGTTTAATGCTCACATTAATGTAGAAGCTTGCAGCTCTGTCCGCGCTATTAAATATATATATGCAAGTATATAAATAAAGGAAATGATCTGGCGATATTCAATCTCAGAAATGAAGGTGGGTAGCAGCCCGTTAATGAAGTCCAGACCTTTCAAGCAGGGCGTTATGTCAGTAGCAACTAGGCAGCGTGGCGGCTCCTTGGTTTCCCCTTACACGAGAGAAATCCAACTGTTACTCATCTTGCCGTGCATTTGGAAAACGGGGAGCGAGTGTGCTTTAATGACAACTTCAATGAAATGGTCTCATCACCGCCCAAGACCACAATAACAGCCTTTTTCCAGCTTGGTCAGACCGATTCTTTCGCAAAAAACTTTGTTGTATGCCGAAGTCCCCCGTTACTACACTTGGAACACTTCAAGAAAGGAGAGGAAACACCGCGTTCAAGGCACGCCTGTTGGAAATTGGCCTGGAGTTAAATCATCAGATGCCCTCAGCCGTGTGTACTCCGTCCATGTAACAAATTTTTAATGTTTCTGTTTGTGTATCCTGCTGCACCACGTCCGGGGTCCGAAAAGCCATAGAGATCTTAAAGCTGTCAATGGCCAGGAATGCGCAATGTATAGAGAGGCATGTGAAGCTCTGCGTCTGTTAGAGAATGATAATCATTGGGACGAAACCATGGAGGAAGCCATGCAGTGCCAGTCACCAGCCAAAATCAGGGAACTATATGCAACCCTCATATCATCTTGCGACCTTAGAAATTCCCAACAGTTGTGGGATAAGTACAAGAGTACATGGCGGAAGACATTTTGCAATGGCTACAGCAGACACACGCGGACATGAAATTTAATAAATACATTTATAACAAAGCCCTTACAAAAATTGAAGATAAAATAATGGCAATAGTGGGGAAAAGTTAAGCGATTTCGGAATGATTAACCCTCCACGATCAAACGCAAGTGACTTAACTGACGAAATTGTTCGAGAGTTAAACTATGATGTCCCAGCGCTGCAGCACCAAGTGACCGAAATGTTGCCCCGGTTATTACCGGAACAATGACAAGTGTTTGACCAAGTGTAACGTCAAGTGGAGTCAGAGAATGGCGCACTCTTCTTTCGAGATGCCCCTGGTGGAACGGGAAAAACATTTTTGTTAAATTTATTTCTGGCCCATATAAGAAAAGACAAAGAAATTGCTGTAGCCGTGGCTTCCTCCAGCATAGCCGCCACACTACTGAGCGGGGGCCGTACCGCGCATTCCGTGTTAAAGTTGCCTCTGAATCTTGCTCAGGAAGAGTCGCCCATCTGCAATTTTAGTCAAAATAGCGTTCGGGGTACAATGCTGCGTCAATGTAAGTTGTTAGAGTGGGATGAAAGCACAATATCACACAAACAAGCGATAAAGGCCCTACACCGAACTCTACAGGATATACGAAACAATACAAACATTATGGGAGGAATGGTTGTATTACTGGCTGGTGACTTCCGCCAAACTCTACCAGTGATTCAGAGGGGCACACCTGCAGATGAAATCAAAGCCTGTCTCAAGTCGTGAAGTTTATGGGCAAATGTCAAGAAATTCAGCTTGACGACAAATATGAGAGAGCGCACCTCTACAATGACGTTGATACAGGTCATTATGCTGATGCACTATTAAAAATTGGAGTTAGGCGGTTAGAAACAGATGCCGAGGGCTTTGTGTCACTAATGGGGGATTTTAGTAATTTGGTGCAGTGTGCTACGGAACTGATTGCTAGCGTTTACCCAGATCTACAAAGAAATATAAATGACGACCAGTGGCTATGTAAAAAAGCGATTCTAACACCAAAAAAATGACATCGTTAATAAAATGAATACTAATATTTTGAAAGAGGTACAAGGAGAAGCAACGGAGTATTGGTCAGTAGACACAGTCATGGACACAGAACAGAGCACTTCATATACTGTAGAGTTCCTGAATTCTCTGGAGTTGTCAGGTGTGCCCTCACATAAGATCCAATTAAAATTAGGCGTTCCGGTCATGCTTATGCGAAATTTAGATGCACCGCGATTATGTAACTGACGAGGCTTCGCGTCACACAACTTGGGCGAAACATAATTGGTGCCACTATTCTGACAGGAGTAGGAAAGGGCGAGAATGTAATCATCCCCCGGATCCCTATAACCCCCACAAACTTCCCATTCCAATTCCAAAGGTTGTAATTCCCTCTCAAGCTTAGTTTTGCTATTACAATTAACAAAGTGCAAGGGCAAACATTACAGGTAGCGGGGGTACACTTGGAAAAACCGCGTTTCGCTCATGGCCAGCTCTATGTCGCATGCTCGCGTGTGCCCAATGCCCAAAATCTCCACATCTTAGCGCCAGATGGAAAGACTTACAACATCGTGTACAGTAGCATCCTAAAATAGTGCTCTGTTCTGTGTTTATGATCTGTGTCCGTCTACTAACAAATACCGTTATTTCTCCCTATAAGTTTGTTACTATAACCACGCGATCGAAGTCGCGGGTAAAAGTTTGTGTGTGTGTGTGTTTTCTCACTGTTACAAATCAATTGTTACTATTAATATATGTTATATGACATGCCTAATAGCTGCGAAGCTCATTCAAATCAATTCTTGATTCTTCACCCTCATCGGCTCTCAAGACCTCGATGTTATGATACGAGCCGCCCAAATCTCTCCACTCAAAAATTAAAATACTTCCCCGTTTAAAACTTGTGGGTTCTATATATTAAAAACAGTTGTGTATGCCTAATTACTGCGTGTTCTCTATCTAAGCAGATACACTTCTGGTGATTAGCAGCATGCGCGGAAACCCAAACAACTTTGAAATGAATCTGAATACCGTATAATCTGTTATCTTAGAATTAATTTTCGTGACTGTGGCAGATGTAAAGTATTTTCAGGACTTCAAAACAAAACACAATGGTGGAAAAGTGTGGAATTTATTTAATGGAATGTGGTCGATACACAATACATGTCCGTGCCATTCGCCAAGTATAGTTAATTTGCGCTAAAGTGTGCACTTGATGAAGCCCCCTCGATTTTTCCTTGCAGCCCATTGTACTTCCATCATCATATTTACACAATATTTCCGTGGACCTGAAAACTTGTATCCGTGCATCTATTATATGACTCGATAAAACAACTTTTGTCACGAATACGCCAATCTTCAATATAATGTGATTAAAAAGAAAGGAAACGACCATCAACAAGGTTCGATGCCAATTTTTTTTCTAACCTACTCTAAAACTAAATAGTATGTGTGCCCGCGGTAGGGACGGGAGTTTATTGCGTCTCAGGGCTAAGCCCCATACGCCTACAAGGAAAGGAAATCATGCAAGAAGACATGCATCGCGGTAGAGAGGGATTGGACCGCCTTGGCCAGATTTTGGCCATAAAAACCGCCCTAAGTGTACTAATTCGATGCCGACTGTGGCGAAGACACGATTTTATGCTGGAGATGAAGACAAGACACGATGATGTGTTCTCTTCTCAGCACCTCTCCCCCTTGGCAGCCATGCACTTCCCTGCGCCACTCTCTGTGTGTGTGTCTCTCTCTCTCTCTCTCTCTGCCGCTATGCGTCTGTGCTGTTAGGCACCCGTCTGCGCCTCTTCCCCCCCCCCTTCTCGCTCTCTCTGCTGATCCCCAAAACGTGCAACATCTTGTAAAGGAAAGTTAATTTCTTGGGACATGTGGTGTTGGTCCATGTAATAGAAACTGTTCCCGAAAATTTAACTAAGAGACACAGTGGCCAACTAAATCGAAATTCAAAGTTGCTTTGACTCGTTGGTTTGCCTATGCCACTTTGTACATGGGTTTGCTGTTATCCTTGCCGAGTCTTTGCCAAGTCCATCAAGGAAACAGGAAATGTCAATAACAACGGAATGTAAAGTTAGTTGAAAATTTAAAAAATTCTGGTTTCTCTTCCATTCCTGGGGCAGTAAGGGAAGATTCCCTGTGGATACAGATGCACGTGATTTAGGCACTTGCACAAAATTGAAAGTAAAAAACCCTGTATAAGTGCAAAAAGATATTTGGATTGGTGAAATAAATTTTACACACCCCTACCTTAAATTAAGGGTACTATTCTACAAACAGCGATAGGAAGTTACATTTCAAACACAAAAATTGTACATATTCTTGTGCCTAATACTGATAATAGTTTTGGAAAATAAATTTGGCTATTTTATTTAGGTCTTCCATTCCGAACATTATTCACTGCAGATTCTGTGTGTATTTGCAGAAAGCTTTAGAAGTGTTCCCACAACTGCTTCGAATAGAAAGAAAATAAATGTCGCCCTGTGATAAACACATGTGATGGTTTTAATGCCCCAAAATGCAATAATACAAAGCACAATATTCCATTTTCCGAAAACTCGCCTATTTTCATATGGCAGTGTTTCGGGAATTTCACAGTATAATTTGTTGTAAAACTGCAGCTAATGGCATACAAAGAGTTTCTGCACCGACTACTGTATGTGAAGGACTTTTGTTCATGCTCAATCGCAGTTTTACCACAATTCCATAATTAAAATTCTAGCTTAACTTCAGTGAATTCTTAAATTACTGCTGAGAAAGACAAATATTTTAATAATCGAAATTACAGAACACAGAAGATTAAACAAACACGACGCGATAAACAATTTACGGCCATCAAAAATTACCGGGACAGCCGAGGATGAACTAGTGAACAGTGTTGCGAGCAGATCGGCAGATCGACTAAGTTTTAACTTGGTGCTTATACAATGAAAGGCAGGGCCTCCTTAAAATAATGGGCTCCGAGCCCCTTTTTTCTTGAATCAGGGCATCAACTGTAAATCGCGTAGAATAGGGCGTTCAACAATTACCAGTGCGACCTTGCCACTTAAACGAGTTAAACTAGCTTAAAATGCTACAATAAAAGTCTGTGTGTGACCTTTAAATTTTAATATAAACTGAAGTTTAGCTGCGTATTATCCTTGCGCCCACTTGCCACAGCCGACATGTCCGGCAATAGGGTCACTGAGTTCTTGTACTATGTTTCTGTCAGGCTGATGTATAGCTACTGCCTGGAAGTCATCTCAACTGGCCGGCATTGATCAACCAGAGAGGACACTGGAACGCGGGAGAAGGTAGGCTTGGAGAAATTAAGTGTCGAAGGAAGGCACCAAAGTACTACACATTCTGGAATATGAAATTCTCAAGCTTATTTTCTTACACTTTAAAACACTACTGCAGCCTGTAGGTTGCAGTATCTGGTACTTTTGCTGCCTCTTAGTTTTTCAGACATTCGTGAACCGCAACTATCGAACTTCCTTAATTGTATTTCCTTCGCGCATTTTCCTTCGGTTTTTCCTACTCTTCGGCAATTTATTTGCACTTCCTGTATAATATCGTATACGATACGCTGCGCTTTGTCATATTTTATTATTATTATATATCTTACACACGCGCACAGGTACAATTTTTTTTTTTTTTTTTAATGTTTGAACGTGGAATCTTACGGAATTAGGAAACTTTTACCGTTGTTTCACACAGTACAGTGTGCGAACATAAAGCTATAGGATGTAAAGCTGCTTTGCAGCCGCCATATTGGTTTGCGGTGGCCATGTCTGTTCTCGGGTGACAAACAATTCCGAGAAAACTTTGAAATAATGTTGCCTTCCATTTACTTGCTTTATAATTCGAAATACACTGCCACCATTTTTTAATTCATTGATACACATGCTGGAGTATAATTTACTTTTCCAATGCCATTTGCTGCCCTTTACAGCTTGTTGGAGTACTTTACCGAGTGTAAACATCGATTCATATATAGCGGATTCTGTGCGATGCCAGAGATCTGCGAGACTATTTTTGAACGTCCCATGGACAAGCAGCTCTGAACACTCCGAGCAGGTTACGAGAACGGCATGTTGAAATCGGTCACGAGACAATTAGATCCCTCCTTACCTAGGACTTGGAAATTTATGTGCATCGGCTAGTTGCTTGTCATTAGCGTATTCACTATTCATGTTAGGCACAAGACGCGGCAAGCACACGGCGCGGCAAGCACACGGCCCGCATTGACGTACGTAATCATTCTACCGCGTCACTACGGCACATGACTAGGCGGCACTCAACAACTTTCCCGTGTTGCAAAAGTGCTGGCCACCAAAAAATTATTTTATACTAGTACGAAATATAGTTCACTTTTAGACATTACCTACAAGTAATATTTCTTCGCATAAACAATTTAGACAGCATTTTTCTTTGCGTAATACCAAGTCAAAATCACAATTTTAGTGCTTTTCGGATATGCAAACAAAACTAACTCAACCGTAATGAAATTATTCACACTAATAATGTAGGTACCATGAGCTAATCAATAAAATCTTTAAAATCACGCAATGAAATGTTAACGCGCCTTTTAAAAAATAGTCAACGTAAGGACACTTGGCATAAGTATTTTTGATTTGTAGCACACTACAATATTTAGTAAAATAAATTTTCCAAGCATATTTGAAAAATGAATTAAGACACGACCTTTCAGTCGCTCTTGTTAAATTTTCTGTGAATGTTTTCGTTTATTTTATTTGTACGGCCATAACGCAAAAACTATACGATCTAAAAAAAATTTCGTGCGAAGGAAAGATCACGCACAAGTAATGTCTACAAGTTATTTTCATACTAATATGAAATAATGCATTCTTTGGTGGCCAGCGCCCTTAAATATGGGTTTCACGCAGAACGTTTATACACACGAAAGGATTTCGACGTCGTGCCCTACTGACTGTAATGGGCTCCGAACAGAACCAATTGTTAACAGAACTTGCGCTCAAGCAAGGAGTCAGGTCAGAGGCCGTACGCCGCAAACCTCACGGAGTAGGCCCCCTCGCCAGATGAGCGTGTTATCATAGCAACCACAACAATCTAGGACCACACAAAAGTGAAAAAAAAAAGACAAAAAGCGTACAGCAAAAAACAGTGGTTCCATCACAGGAAAACGGAAACTGGGCCTTGTGAACCCAGGTTGATTCTATGTCGGAAACTGCACTGGAAATACCAGTTTGTTAGAATTATTTCCTCGTTCTCACTGTTCCCTACACTCGCGCACTGCTACTTATAAGGAAGTGTGAATCTTAAAGCATTTGTTTTTACGAAGGAAAACTTACGGACATTTTAACAGCCACGTCCACCAAACAGATGCACAGTAATTCCGTGAATTAACTCAACACGCACGTTTTCCTAAACCAAAAACAGAAATACAACAGAAATTATCAATATAATTAATGAGCCTACTTTCCTTTACATGGATGCAAATTATTTCGATGAAGTTATTTAAATTTAGATGGTAGGTGGGTCTTGACGTCTCGTTTATAAATATATCATGATAGATGCAACAAGAAATAAATGAAATACTAGTGAGAAGATAATAAATACACATATGCCTTACCTAGGGCTCGAAAACAGAACGCCTCGTACCGTAAATTGGCATGCAATCAACTATATCACGAAGGTAGGATTCGGAACACCAACTTCGATAATAATCGGTCTAAAGTTTTGGTAGACTAGGATTATCAACTTAAAATATTTACAGGGACATCATTTTGAAAACAAGGGCAAGAGTCACTTCAATCATGTAAGCTTTCATTGCTAACTCTACTTGTGTGCAGAATTTGGCGGAAAAAGCTTGACCGGTTCCCGAGATATGGCATAAAAGTTTTAGTTTCTCAGTTGGCGCTATTCTTACAAAACATCATAAAACAGACTCTGTATAGGCATATCTGCTGCTTCTAACAGATACTGAAATGCATGTCAAATTATTTTATAGAAATGATAAACTTAATTAAATTATTTATATTGCAGCCATACTGTAATAAAGTCAGNGCATGTCAAATTATTTTATAGAAATGATAAACTTAATTAAATTATTTATATTGCAGCCATACTGTAATAAAGTCAGACACTTTAAACTTGACCTACTGTAGCACTACCAGTGTGAAAAGTTCGGTGAGAATAGGTTGATTGGTTCCAGACATATGACAAAAAAACTCAATTTTCTCATGTGGTGGCATCTTCATTAATGGAGAACAAAACAGAGATGTATTGACACAATATATATTTGCCATTGATACTGTTACATATAAAGCGCTGGCTGAAATTGTTTGGGACATGTGGCAGACTGACATAAAATATTTACATTGCCTTGATTTTGAAAATGTGCGACTTGCCTCCAAGTCATATAAATATTTAGATGGACTACAAAAGTATTACATGTCGCCTGAATTTTGTGGGTATCAGTTAATTCCCCAAGATAGGACACGAAAACTTAATTTTTCATGTGGTGCTATCTTCCAAAATGGCGGACAAATGACTATGTATTCGCTCATTTGAGGCTTGGATAGATACTGTCAGCATACAAAGTTAGGTTGAAATTGGTTGCATTGTTTCGTAGATATAGCATGCTATGCTAAAATTCTTATATGTACACCATATAGAAAATAAGCTCCTGACCCTCTTAACATAGCCTATCCATTTATATGGCCTACCATAGTATTACTTGTTTGCCAAATTTGGAAGAAATTTGTTGATTGTATCCAGAGATATGACGAAACTTTATTTATTCGTGTGGCACTATCTTACAAATTTGGGAGACAAAACAGNTTGATTGTATCCAGAGATATGACGAAACTTTATTTATTCGTGTGGCACTATCTTACAAATTTGGGAGACAAAACAGACTCTGGTGGACACAAATTTGATGATTTTTTTAGATACTGCCAGCATACACAGTTAAATTGAAATTTGTTACATGGTTTTGTAGACATAGCATAGCATTCTAAATTGTTTATAGGGCCACCATTTTGAAAGTAGACACCCAATAAAACATGCCAGTTTACATGACCTAGTGTAGTATTACNTTGTTTATAGGGCCACCATTTTGAAAGTAGACACCCAATAAAACATGCCAGTTTACATGACCTAGTGTAGTATTACTTGAGTGTCATATTTTGCAGGAATCGGTTAATTGTTTCCCGAGATATAACATTGAAACTTTATTTGCATGTGGCGCCATCTTACTAAATGGTCGGTTAATAACATTGCCACTATTCAATGCGTACATCATGCACTATCAACATGCCAAATTTGGTTTAAATTGGTTAAATGGTTCTCGAGATATAACACAAAATCTTTATTTCACAATTTGCACCATCTTCCAAAATGACTGACAAATAACATTATCCTTATCTTAATTCAATGCTTACATAATGCACTGCCAATGTACCAAATCTGGTTTAAATCAGTTAAATGGTTCGAGATATAATGGGAAAGCTATTTTTTTTTCCATTTTTCGCTATTTTTCAAGATGGCGGAGTTATTAAATTATCGCTTTCTGAATACAATGCTTGTATAATGCACTGTCAATGTTCCAAATTAGGTTTAAATCGGATAATTGGTTCCTGAGATATAACAGTTGCCTAAATTTCAAAATTGCCACCATTTTGTATCAGACGTGGTCGAGAACTATAAAAGTGAGTGAAGAGTGAAGAGATTTGGGTGGCTCTTAACAGCGAGGTTTTGAGAGCCGATCAGGGTGGTTGAGGTGAGTATGGAGCAGCACCGAAATCAAAGAGTGGGGGAAACGGGAGATCCCGAGAAAACCCACCGATCAGCGGCATCGCCGGGAATCGAACCCGGTTCGCCTAGGTGGGAAGCGAGTAGTGTAACCACTAAACCACCGCGGCCCTGAAAACTATACAATTCTGATGTTCTTACTAAAAGCTATACGCGGACAACCACGTGATTGCAAGTCTATCTTTCCTTGGGAAAGTANACAATTCTGATGTTCTTACTAAAAGCTATACGCGGACAACCACGTGATTGCAAGTCTATCTTTCCTTGGGAAAGTAAGCTAACAAGAGTACATTCTTCCTGTACACACAACGCTTGCATTTCATTCATAGAATAGTCTCCTTCCGTCCTGTTTTTTCATTATATTTTCTATCCACTGCGATTTATAGTCAGTTAAATAATCTTATACCTACACGCCCTTACTAAACTTCTTAATTCAATATTGCAATGTCAATTTTCTATTACTAGATTCATTTCAAAGGATATTAAATTTAAATGTTATGTAATTTAATTAATTTAAGTAGTTAANAGGCTAACAAGAGTACATTCTTCCTGTACACACAACGCTTGCATTGCATTCATACAATAGTCTCCTTCCTTCCTGTTTTTTCATTATATTTTCTATCCACTGCGATTTATAGTCAGTTAAATAATCTTATACCTACACGCCCTTACTAAACTTCTTAATTCAATATTGCAATGTGAATTTTCTATTACTAGATTCATTTCAAAGGATATTAAATTTAAATGTTATGTAATTTAATTAATTTAAGTAGTTAACTAACTAGTAAATAATTCATATAAGCCAACATTACTATTACAGTAAAAATAGGAATGTGAAAACCACAATATATCATGTTTAAACTTGTAAAAATTGCAAATTTGTAAAAATTCATAATTTTCATTACTGGAGACTATTGTTATAATATCTGTTGATATGGTCGTAAATATATACACATGGAAATGCCCAAAAGTGCGGTGCTGTGTGTGCCGTATCAAAATACGGCACTACTAATAAAATATCTGTTTCTACGGACCAATTTTGTGTCTATTAAACAGCCCAGAAAAAAATAGATACTGTAAACACAATTTACATTTTGCCAATACTCATTGACATTAACTTAATGAATTTATTTATTTAATATAAATTAGGTTAATTGCTGTTAGAGATGCACTACAGGTTTAGTTCTTTTTGGAATATGACTTAATTTGTTTTGAAGTTTACAAAACCTGATCTTACTATTGAATACCTTTAGAGCTAACTGTGTTCGACTTCTGTAATGTCACCTTTGATATTAAATAGTCTTGGATTAACTAATCATAAATTCAAACATTTTATAAAGTAACAGAATTTTCTTTGCAAGATCATTTATAAGTGTCAATGTTAACGTTTACATTTTGAAAATACTTTTTTAAAATTACAATTAAAAAAAAATCAGGTATTGCAACACAACCACAAGTTCTGCTCTTATTATTTCCAGATAAATAATTTCCTCTAATTCCTTTGTTTACCGACGGCGAGTGCATATCTTTTTTTTTTTTCGTGCGCATGTACAAAAGGCCAACTTTTTTAATTGAATGGCTTATCGCTACCAAATCTGTTGTATTTTTTAAGTACCCTTTTCGTATTATATTTTTGCCGTTTGCCACTTAATGCTTTTCTCGTGGCTATTTTGTGAGTTTTGTTGCCACGAACTCGCTGCATATCTTAAATGGTATATAATTTTTTTTCTTGTGGCCTTTCGTACGTAAGGCGCATTTGTCACTTGTTGCTGAATGCTATGTAATGGCTGATGTAAATAAAAATCGGCAAAGTGATTTCATAAAAACACAAAACAATGATTGTTATTAAACATGCATTAGGTGTAATAGCAACATCTCGTAAGTTGCATCAGACCTTCGATACAGCTGCAGGGTGAGCTCCTACCACTACTACTGGTTTGGCCAAGGAACGGGCTGGGAAGAGAGGATGTCAAAGTTTACGTATTACATATTTTGATGGACCGTACACATGACGCCCTATTTTGTGCACGGGCATTTACAAGCTTATCCAGGTACTGTACGTGACAGAACTATTAGCAGGTAAAGAGGTTTGGCAGAAGTAAAGCGACGTCATGTGTCTGGAGAGTTACTAGCGAACACTCCTCGGATAAGCGTTATACGTTCCTTGACATTTTACATGACCATTACTATTTAGCCATAGCTATCAGAAACAAGAAATAATTTGCAAATGAAAAGTTACAAAAAGCGCAGGAGTGTTGAACCGAAAGATTTATGCCGCTTATTGGGATGTTAACACAGTTAAAGTATTATTACGTTCTAGGCACATACGGGAAAAAGAAGCATTTACTGAAGCTTCAGTTCCGAAGACTGCCAGAAAGCAACACGCAAAAGGATACCAAATGACTAATGTTATAGGCGGCACTAAAACTCGGGATTTGCACATTGCGCCAATGTCTATATAATTTGAGAAAGGCCGAAAAAAAAAAAAAACTTATAAAAGGGAGATAGTATATTGAATTGAATTTTGACAATCATTAATGCAATATTTACTATTTAATATGAAATGAGGGGTGGCTAGTGAATTGACTCGCCGATTGGTCTAACCTACCTCCCTTTGCTTCATCACACTACGATTTCGCGTCATTTGGCGTGTATAACTCTCGTCCTTTCAGCTGAAGTCATGAAGCCATGGCCGAAATAAGGACCTCTAATTACGGTTATCCAAGCCAGACGTTTAACTGCTAGTGAAATCGAGTAAAAGGTCCCTTATGAATTAAACAAATATCTAAACACAGCATGAGTTTTCAGATGTGTTGCAGGTAAACCACACACTTCTTGAAAAACACGCAACTGATGTTTGAGCATACTTCACAATGGCCTCGAGACGGGTGACAACCACTTCACAGCCCGTCACTTCATATAACACTGATTGTAACCATGCACAACCCCACTCTACTTGTAACTACAAGGTCTCCATCAGTCACACACGGCGACATGTGGTTACCCGTGCAGTTTTCATGAATACGGCGAAATAAGTCCAACAACCCACCACGATCAGTCGCAAGTCGAAGAGCAAAATAAAGGACGTAAAATCCGGCGAAAACTCAAGCTATATTCAACTACAAATAGTAATCAACTTTAAGATGGTTTAATATCGTTTTATGCCCGAGCCTGGAGTCACCACCATCCCTCCCAGAACCGAATCCCCCTGGGGTATACTGGAAGCACTGCTTTATTTCATGCATCACCAGCTGTATTACTTCGGCGTCCTGAAAACTTTTTGGCCTACGTCTTTTCCGGGGGAAAAACTGTCAGTTCGAGCCAATCAGATTTCTATAACTTCCTCACACATGCTCATTCTTCCACGAGGAAGTTCCTTCTCATACTTCATTTTCCGTACCGTCTTGGAATGTTTCCATCAACGTGGGGTTTTCTTAACGCCCAATAATACCATACAACGTCTATTGCCACATCCAACATTCACATCACGCTTCTGGCACCAGTCTCTCATTTGTCTCTATAGCTGTGTTCTTTGTTAACTCTGTGGTGTGGTCCTAGTAGGAATATTTTATTTATGATCATTGAGCTTTATTGTGCAGTTAGGCAGGTCAAACGAGTCAGATTTTGGAAGGATCATGGACCGTGACTTTCCTCATTCGCTTCCCAGTCACTAGCTAGTCAACGGAGGTGAGGAGACCAACGTTGTTGACTTTCCGTTGTGATTCTCCAGCCGGTCACGGCCAGTGCAGCGACTACATATCACACCTAAACGAAACCCACATCCGCGACTTACCCGGTATTAAGCACGGTACCTAGAGGTTAGAGGGCGTCATTGTGCTGACAGGCCAGGTTTGGGAGGTTGGAAATTCTACCGAGGTTCTCATAGCCAAAAAATCCCTTCGACCCACACGAAAAAAATTAATAACAGGATCGGTTAAGAGTCTGCGCGAGTGAAGTTAAGAGCCATAGAGAAATGCAAGGAATGGAAAAATCAGTAAGATATGTTAAATTTGTCTAAATTTTTACTTATTTCCAAAAACCCTGGACAAACTTAAGCTAATATCAAGGTTTAAATTCGAAAATTTTCCAAGAGTTTTTTCATACTTCAAATCTCCTAGCAGCTACCTACCCAGCTCCCTTTTCACAGGAAAAAAACTCAAGTCTGGATCCACAACATTTTCAAACGTAGGCGTAGGCCCATAACACTGCATTGGCCACTTAGCCACGAAGGTTGTTGGAATAGGCTATTAACGGTAACGTGAGAACTTTTTAAGGCCCTCCCAATGGGAATTAGCCCCTTATAAATGTATTATATTGCAGATTTAGACTTTAACTTTTGAGAGTGACGAATGTTATGCAATTTCATGGCAATGTTTATATTAAGAAGTGGCAGAAAGATATAAATTGGCTGAAAGGGAAAATTTAGCAATGCCTTAGAAGTGCTCATTTTACCGTGAATAGTCTAACCGTCGGTACCTCGAGGCGATGCGAGAGGAGAACTATACTCTGTACCATGTAAGTTGGCCAGATTCTGACAGGTCTGCGAAAGTAGCGCCACTGTTTACATCTGACTACATCTGACTACGTATCCTTCCGCCATCAGCTGATCAGTCACATGGCAACGATGTTGTTTATTTTCATGCTGTCATTATCAGTTGATCCCCTTGTCAATGTACTGTTCGTGGGAAGTTTTAAGCAAACTTGTTACTCAGAAATACGTAGCTGCGATTGTAGTAATAGTAACGTGTACATAAATAATTAATCAGTAAATTGTTAAGTTAAAGGGTAAAAATATAAATAATTAATTTAAAATTTAGCAACTACAAAAAAATGCAATGCTAAATAAATTTGCGATATTTTAGGCTGACATCCGTCTGAAAAAATTAGTAGGTTATAAAAGTAATAATATAAAGCCTTGCAAAAAATTTAATATTTCCTAACTCTTTCTTATTTGTCCGATACAGTGAATTTGGGATAACATTTGCGAAACGGTAGTTCGGAAACAAAAAAAATGGATTTTCGGAGAATATGGCGTATAATTTACGTAGACGAACGATTACTTGCCGAATAGAAATTACTAGTACTCAAAATCACTGTTCACAAAATAAACGTTACTTTAAAAATTATGCCGAGATTGCGAAAAATAAAACTATTGGTATCTGTTAGTAAATTTATATATATCGCACACGAATGCTATTATTTCTGGCTGGTAATGCTTCGGAAAAAATCCGATAGGTGGCGTACACAACATGTCCGGAGCGAGGTCTGAGCCGCTTACTTTGCTCAATAGATTGCGTCTTTGTAAAGTTGACTGCTCTTATATTACTGGCTCGGAACGACACGAATTATTTTTTCTAATAATTTGGCGAAATATATTTTAAATTCAACAAAATTATGCAATATTTCTGTATACTTTTGGAATTAATATCAAGCACGCAATGAAAGCAGGGTTGGAGAAGGACGATTAAGACGTGAAAAAAGGTTTTGAAATTGTGTTTCATTTGGATACGGGTCGTTTTAATGTGCCTTTCATTTTGAACACCTATACATTTCTACTTTAGCACGAAGTTTAGTTTCTAACACTAAAAACAGCTGTTCTATGACGACGTAAAATAAAATGTATTAATTAACCAAGGAACTCATTCTTATCGCGTATTTTCGACCGGTCCAATGTGCGTCGGCAGTGCTCTCAGAATAGCCAACATAATATTAACTTTTGTTCGTTCGTGCGCCAGCTGATAGAGGATTTTGTAAATGGCACTTTGTTTGTTTCATATACGTCAATTGCCACTCACTGACTGTCAGAATCTGGCCAACTTATATGAAATGAAGTATACCAAAAAGGTCTTCATTCGCAACTAACGGTCTGTGCAGACAGAAGTGACGTGAGCGTGTGGTCGAGGAAAGTAGTGTAGTTGGAGGGAAGTTTTCCTCCGGGCGCGGAAACCGCCGTCAACAGGACGGTGACGCAGCAAGAAGACTGCCTCCTCACAGCTCATTTCCTGTCCTCGGAAGTCTTGTGACACCGAGGCCACTGCTCGGACCACGTGGCTCTGCTCACCTGGCGCTTCTAACGCCGCAGTACTAATCTGATTCGGAACACATTTCCTAAATAACTCGACGATACAACTTCAAATACTTTTTGTGTAACACAATCAATACTTCCAAACTCCTGAGTGGCAACCCAGAAGGAATTTTGTTACTTTACTACTGTCTGAAAATGCCTCTCGCCAAGGGGATCTGGGTTCGATATCCTGCAGCGACCATTGGAATTTTTCAAGTGTTTGTGGGACTTGTTCAACTCCACGGCATGGGGCCGCGGTGGTGTAGTGGCTAGACTACTCGCCTCCTAACTATGCGAACCTGGTTTGATTCCCGGCGGGGTCGCCCCCGGATTTTCGCGTGCGGGAATGGTGCCGGACGATACCGCTGGTAAGAGGGTTTTATCCGGGATCTCCCGTTTCCCCCACCCTTTCATTCCGGAGCTGCTCCATACTCGCCTCGCTTCACCCTCATCGGCTCTTAAGACCTCGATGTTAAGAGCCACCCAAATCTCTTCACTCACTCACTCACCTCCATGGCGCTGAGAAAGGCAATGACAAAATCACTGCAGAATCACCCTGCCTAGTCGCCCCCGTGACACTGTGGACAGTACACGTCCGTCTCGGTCGTTNCCCCCGTGACACTGTGGACAGTACACGTCCGTCTCGGTCGTTTTAATAACGCCATGATGAAGGAAGGGAAGTACAGTATCTCTGGAGCAGTAAGGGCTGTCAATGTCCGCCCGAAAAGCCTCTTGCCATTTGAGAGATCGCGCGGTCGGTCCTGACAAATCCACAAATTCCACTGAAATTAAGTATAGCATATTCGCGTTTTATTTACACTTCTTGAATAAAGCCTTTGAAAAATTACCCCATGTATGTCGTGTGAGGCAACCATAGCAAAGAACCACAATCCTTTAGGAAAGTGTTAAAACATAAATGTGTCATCCCCGTAGTGTTCAACACCCCAAAAACGAGATAAAGTAATGCTCAAGATATGTATAGTTTTATTTGTCAGTTCGTGGCATTGCTGTCCTTGGAAGGAAACATGGTAGATACATCTATGCCAGTCAAATTAAAATGCCAACTGCTGTGTCCTTGGAATGGGACCATCCGTTACCAAAACACCGACCAACACTGCCACGCTTATGGTTACAACATAATTAAAGCATTCTTGGTTACGAAAACAAATTTGTTCATGACTTACATATTGTTCTACGGCATACATACAGTACATTAATATTATTCAAAAGTAGGAGGCATTATTGCGGTCGCAGGATTTAAAAAAATTAACTTAGGTGTTTTACTGGAATATAAGTACTTTATCACGAGTGGAGTTACACATTTTTATGTGNATTTAAAAAAATTAACTTAGGTGTTTTACTGGAATATAAGTACTTTATCACGAGTGGAGTTACACATTTTTATGTGGAATTCAGAAGATATACAAACCTTATACACAACTGTAGCCTTTTTTAAAAACTAATTCTCAAAATAGAAGACGCTTGGAAGTAATGCATTTACTGAAGATAACAGGTAATTCTGANCTTTTTTAAAAACTAATTCTCAAAATAGAAGACGCTTGGAAGTAATGCATTTACTGAAGATAACAGGTAATTCTGAATTGAGAAAACCACACCCAGAACAGTATCCACATGCTAGGGAATAACGTAGATCAGCTTTCACACACCCACATGATTTGTACCAACCTAATTTACAATCACATGACATAAGTTTTAATAGTGAGTTAATGGGTGATGGCGGCTCAGTAGCATGCACTGGAACCAGAGAGTTAGCCACTATACTCCAACTCCAAATATAATTTAACTTCACTCCCTGCCAAAGCTGTATTGGACTGAAAATTAAGCGAGATGTCAGGCACAGATTGTGTTATTAATTAGTTCCTAGTAGACCCATACGCAAAACTATAATCCATTCACGGTATCTTCGATACTTTTGAAAAGAACCTTTGAAAAATCACCCTAGGAGTTACATGTTCAATTGGTTATAAAAAAATGTATATGGAAAAAGGTTTTGTCTTGCTTTTAGCACTGAAGCACTATATAAATTGGTTGTTTTAAGTTTTAAGTATATTTTTTCAATAAATTATAATAATTTGTTAAAAGTTCGTACGAATTAACAACGGATTTTGAAGGGACATGTTGGTTATAGCTGAAAACAAATAGTTCGTGGGTTAAATATTAATATGTATAAATTTAATGCCGTAATTGTAAAGTTAATATTCCTAAACTATATATTTACATTTTCACGTAGCACTCATGGGTAAAGATTTTACTGTTATTAATTGAAATTAAATAAATTTCAGTGTCTGTCCAGCGGAATCATACACTCCATCTTGTCCCTTTGGGCACGTTTTTTTTTCAGAAGTATAACCACGCCATATTGGATATTGGAGACGCTGAATTGTGGTTATAAAACTAACGTAACACATTCTTTCTACTTATAAGATAATTCTAGGTTAAGATGTAATTTTAGTATTAGCGTTGTTATTTCTGCACTTTATCAAATAAACGTGCAAAATATAGAAAGGCATTTGAATATTTCCGTTACGTAATTCCCTTCGCAATCCTTAACAGAAAAACATATTTTAAAAGAATGAAAAGGAATCGAATTTTGGTCAATAACTGATAATCGATTATTTTCGAAAGCTTTTTGTGAAGCGTAAGAGATAGCAGCACAGTAGCGTTTGCTTACACGTCTTTCTATTATATCGTCTTTGCGCCGCAGGTAGTGTTGTTTTGATGTTGTGGCAGTGAAGAAGTGCGACAGTTTCTTGATGGAAAAGCGATGTACCTACACCGCAGGTTTAAAAATGAAAGTGATTTTGTTCGCTGAAGAGTTTGGAAATCGAGCCGCGGGCCGTGAATTCGTAGTAAATGAAACGTTAGTGCGGGGCTGGAGGAATTTTTCTCACTTATAAGTCGCACCCAGAGTTTTCAATAAATTTTTTTAAATAAAATGTGCAACCTATATGTGATAAAATACGGTACCATTTATCACAGTGAAATCTTTAACCTGAGTGCTACTTCCAAAAGTTTATTATGTAAAATTTAACTTTTTCCTTACACCAAATATGTAAATAAATCTTAATACAATAAGTAAACTTTAATTAAATTATATAATTAACAGTTCCGATATATACTTCAATCTACCTTTTTGTATGTATTACAATATTTTGCTAAATTTATTAGCATTTTTTTTTAGACATTTGGAGAATTTTATTAAAGTATATGACAGTTAAGATTACATGGCATTGTTTCTCTTCAAAAATAAATGTTGGGAGTTCCCACATGGACACTTAATGAAATATTTGACAGTTCCCACATGGCACTGTTTGTTTACAAAATATTTGAGAGTACCCACATGGCACTATTTTTGTTTGCAAAACGTTTGACAGGTGTCGCATGGCAATGTTTTGATTACATACTGCGGAAGGATACATAATCGGGTCCCTGAAAGTAGATCTTTAGCAGGGCTTCAGAAAATCTTGAAGTTACCGTGAATACATTATATTTACATCGCAAAGGTGTACCTACCAGCCTTCGGGTTGTACACTCATAATTGTATTTTAAGCGATGATAATCCGATACAAGCGGAACTCGGGATAACAACTGCATAGAATTTTCTACAGTACGTTCGCAGTTTAACAATGTGAAAAGTCATGCTTAGCTTCTCTTATTGCTCTTCGTCATTCTTCGTCATTGACCTAATGACGTGTACCTATACATAGGGCAAGTGGGACTGTAATTGTTACAAACATAAATGCTGATATTACAGATCCTAGTTATTGGCATTTTCATAAAGTTAATTTATGTGGCAGAGTATTCAAACGCAGTGCAAAATAAGCCAAGGAAAACTATGCTAATATAAGATATTTCCCAATCCTTTAAAACTGTGTGCTACCCACAGTTTCATTTTCATTATGCCTTTGGACATATATTTTAAAACGGCTATGGAAAAGCAAATAGCCATATTACTATCCGTTTGACGGAACAAACCAAAATGGTTCCCTTTAGGCTCAAATATGTAGGTGTCCGACTCCAACCTCCATTGGGCTCTAGATGTCAAGGAAAAAGTCAAGTGGGAGGTGGTGTGATAATGTGTCGTCAGAGCGCACTGCCAAACGATTTGTAAATACTTTCAAACTATCCACTAGATGGCACCACAGTCTTATTCCCTCCCCTCTCACACACAGGCAGGTGCACCGAGTGCCAGGTAATCCGCTTACCTCTACAATGACCTGTCGCTTCTAGCAGATTACTCTCTGCGATAAAAATATGTTCGAGGGTTAGCAGTACTCCGACCATGTATGTGTATGACAACGCAGATGCCAGTACGGAAGATATGCACATTTGGAAAGCCAATAATACATTTTTGTAAACCTTTCACTATTGATTACAAAGATTCGTTGTTTTTACGTCTATATAAAATTATGGTAATAAAAACATACATTTGTTTATATACGCCGATTGAGGTGTTTGCCCGAAATTTTAAAGTGTCAAACGGCAAGTAAGTTACTGCTAATAAAACAGAAACGAGTGTGAATGCATTTTCATTCGATAATGAAACTTATATTGGCAGTGTATATTTCCGGGAAATTGATCAAGAATTGTATCATTTTTTCACGATGTTAGTGCATAATGTTTGCACCAAAGATCTCGTTCCGTAACGATGCAATGTTAGCAAAAATTTTTACAATATAGAAATGTAGTGAAAATTTTTTTAAAATACATGGCCCGGTTTTTTAGTCTAACCATTTGCTGATGGATTAGTACTTCTAACGTTGCTAAACGAATTTCGTTAATATTTTACATAACATTTTCTGGAAAACATTTTGTAGCAAGAAAAGATTTTATTTGATGTACTGTATAAGTAACTATAGCATAGCACCTTGCTGAAAAAAATCAAGCCCTAAAAAAATATTCATTCCGTAACCTGCAAGTGTTACACTTTAAATTTCTAGGAATATTTAACGAGAAAACTTTGTAAAACTTTGTAACGTGTGTTAGCTTGAACGTACAAATATAAACTGCCATATTTTAAATCGATAAATGTACGAGTAAAATGGCATTATAATAAGATCCAATATCTTGAAATCAATTCTTAAATTCAGTATTTATTTGATAGTGTTAAAGGACCTTCACGGTTCATAAAAATTCAGAATATGAATGAGATGTAACGTTGCGTTGCATTGCATTGCATATATTGTATATCTTTTTTGTAAATTTTTTAAAGGAGATGATCGTTTTATATTTAAGTATAACGAGTGCACGTACATCACTACATAGTATAAAAGGAAGTCCCTGACGCGCGTCTGTGTCTGTATGACTGCGTTAATCGCGAGAATCATTGAACGGATTTAGATGCGATTTTTACTGTTATGATCTGCATTTATCGAGGAAGGTTCGTGTGTATTAAAAATTGCCCTAGCACTCATAAGAGCTGAGTACTAATGGTATTAGTAAATCAAGCCGGGGAAAAAGTTTGCCGCCCGCGCGCTTTCATGAAATACGCTGCCTAATCCTTTAGAGATATAACAAAATCGTGCGCGAAAGAATTGTGTGAAACTAAATGATCTACAAAGAGTCAGCGGTAGCATATATCTATCTTTAATAGATAAGTAGTAATAAGCGTTTTTACAATTTAAATTACGCGGTAAAAACAAACGTAAAGTGTACTGTATTTTCTAACCACAAAGAACTTAATCTTTATCAAAATAAATTAATTCATAATCCTGACAGCATTCTCATAGATACATAATTTCGCGGTGCCGACAAGGCAAGGCTACAAAAATCGCAATACAAAAATCGCCTGGTTTACAAAAATCTCAATACCGCAACACTGGCAAAATCGTAACGACGCAAAATGTCAAACTCTGATATCTTTAGGTATCTTCTTGCGTCTGATATCTTCTTGCGTCGTTTTAATTTAGTCAGTTATGTGTTTGCTCGGGTCCGGGGTAGAAAAACGTGTATGTGCGGTAAGTATTATCTACGACATTGTTCATAATTATCCTGTACATTTTATCTTGAAGCATGGCAAAAGATTACGAAGATATGTTTTCAATATGTTCCCTTTCATTACTCTCTCGTAATTGCGGTATTAGTTAAAAAAATTACACAACACATACATCGCGCTACGCAGTAACACGATTTGCGCATACAGTGTAATTTCATACCTATAGTAATGCATTTACATATGCAGTATATGCACGCGTACACCTGTAGACGTAACTAACTGTACATGCATTAAATGTTACACTTCCTTCGGACGCAAACATCTGGCCGGTATGTGGAAACATTTGCGTCTGGCCATTTTAAGACGACACGATTTGTTTCTATCAGCATCCATGGCGCGGCGTCTACAAAACTGCAAGTGTTCAGGAGTTACAATTTTTTTTTTCCACTTTTGACGACCGTTACCGATGTTTACGTCAACTTACTGCACATATTAAAAAAAACAATGAAAACTGTATACTTCTGTTAACAATAGCATTGCAGATTTCTCTGAAGACTCAAATACCAAGAAATCAAAACTGACTTCTAAACAGGAAGAACAGACCACACACATTCCGATTGATACTTCTAATGTGCTGACTTGAGTCCGTTTTTGTCAGTCAAGCGGTCAAAAAGTGAACACTTTGGGATATCCCAATAAACGACGTACACCACACGGTAGGCGGCATTGTGTCGTATCGTTTAGAAATGGTTGTCGGGAAATCATCGGCGGCAACCCACGGCGATTTTCGTCCGTACTATAGGGCATGTGAAGACATCCATAAAACTACATTTGTCAACTGTGAACACGGCTTCATGTATGGCGTCTGGAATTCCCTCGACTTGCGGCAAAATTTGTTATTGGGCGTCACTTTTTCTGGATTGTTTGGTCTTTTATTTCTTAGGACTCTTATGTATAGGTGATACGAAGTCGCCGAAAATAAAAATTATATTGTAGGAGATTCCCTGAAAAAGAGCCTGATGCGTTTAAAACAAATGAACGAGAACAAGTGTTAGACGTGGATGGGTATCCCTGAAATCACAATAGAAGGACTGATGGAAGCGAAACATTAAGCAAAATGTTCTGAATATAGTGTAAAACATTATGAGGTAAGTTGATACTCATCTTATTGCGTGGTACGCCTATATGCAGAGATAGTAAAAGTGTGTTACTGTATACTTCCTCTCTCTCTCTTTGTGGTTACTGCTATCCGGAAGTTTGGTCTGAATGTGTGAATGGATGGAGACAGCGTATTGTAATCAGGACTTACGGATGGGCAAAGCAATCTATTATAAACCGCAGTTTTTTTTTTGCCCATGTTTAAAATTTTGGCGGAATACACGCACCGTGTTGCTTTTTGTAATCGCTGCTTAGGATCTATTTTTCTGTGCATCATCTATCCTTCCGCCATTTGTGAAATTAGCAATGTCATGAACCTCATCCCTTTATTCATGTATTAGTCAATATTGGCTGGGGAAAATGTTATGCATGTGTATATGTTGCTAATNTGAACCTCATCCCTTTATTCATGTATTAGTCAATATTGGCTGGGGAAAATGTTATGCATGTGTATATGTTGCTAATGTATTAACTCTTATACTTACGCACGAAAACCAAATAAAAACTTAATTCTAAAAATCACTTTCCACTGATTCAAATGTTACTGTTAATTCGACGTTGAAAATAACTACATTTCCTAGCTCATCCCCAACTCTACAGACACCATACCAGTCACAATGTATCTTCTGAAATAGCGCAGTAAAAGGCAGATAATTTTTTTCCCCAAACGTGATCACTTTACCGTAAACAGCCATCATTTAATCATACAAAAACAAACTAACTGCATTATTGAAATNTCCCCAAACGTGATCACTTTACCGTAAACAGCCATCATTTAATCATACAAAAACAAACTAACTGCATTATTGAAATTAATTTCCAGATACATCTACATTAAAGGTTTTTGTTTCACTAGTTAACTCTAGTTCTAACTTCATGTCCGGGTCCTAACTCACGGAGTTCATAGATTTGTCGACATGTTATGAATGATAACTGGCGCGTTACTGCGATATTGCACGGATAAACCACAATACAACAAGGGTAAGAAATACATATATGTGCAACACCAACAGTAAGGCTTCAACTCTCTCTATCTCTCTCTCTCTCTCTCTCTCTCTCTCTCTCTCTNATATATGTGCAACACCAACAGTAAGGCTTCAACTCTCTCTATCTCTCTCTCTCTCTCTCTCTCTCTCTCTCTCTCTCTCTCTCTCTCTGCGTGTGTGTGTGTGTGTGTATACACACGCGGACGTGTGCATGCACCAACTCCCACGCCCTTTTTTCTCCCTGTCTAGCACGCACATGCAAAATGTTAAAATAATTTTATATAATAGTAAGTATTACGATTTATCTTGGCGGTGTTTCTTTAGGATATTAAGGTGTAAGCTTCTTCTGTTTTTTTTTAAGGGAAACCTCGTGCCTTTTCCGAATGGACGCTTCCGGTGTACCCAGATCCCTTTACTTTCATCGCACAACCACTGTAGAGCTTGCAATCACTTGATCGCAACACACCTGGCAGCCATGCACCTGAATCGGACTGCAGAACGAGTGGAGAGACTCGTGTTGGCCAGACTAATTAGCGTGCGCCACCCCCATCCAGTCTCTTCCCCCTAGCATAACATTACAGTAACTTCAAATGCTTGTCCGACAATTTCCGTAATCAGGCTGTCCATGCGGACTATTCAACGTATGTTCTTTCAGTGGACAAAAGGTTGCGGCTCGAAGTGAAAATAACGCGTATTTAGTTTCTCTTTGAACAGAGTATATATATATATGTATTGGTCACTTTATATTCTTCAAAATATTTACTTTGGAAGTAAATAGTAACATCTATATTCTTACATGAAAAAATTATACTTGAAGTTATTTTTAATTAGGGCATATTACCAAAAAAAATAAAATTTTACAAAAATATTTTTCAAATCAGTTATATAATATATGTACAATAATTTCAGACTATAATACTATGCCTTTAATAAAATACGTACATTACTATATTACATATAATACAATCAATAAAAGAAATACATCTTATTTTCTTTTAAATTATGAGAGCTGCTCGAGTATGGTTAGGTATGTTATGCATTTGTTGCGCAGTTAGTTGCAGCTTATGAAGAAAGTGAGTACGAGGAAGACTTACAGAAAATTATAATTTTTCATAAAGTGCGTGAACGATAAGATGAAAATTTTATTAATCTTTCACAAAACATTATTCCTGCTCAACCACATTTTCATCGATTTTACACATAACCATTCCTCTCAAATGCTAAGTATGCACGTGGATTTTTTTTTGTACCTACATTTTATTACGTTCATAATTGTAAGTTTACAGTAATTACAGTTTAAAATTTTAGTTTCAAACTGAGGCGAGTGTAATGAATGCAATTTACATAATATAAGGATATCTTTTTGGCTGCATGGCAACAGCCATAATAACAGACTTGCAATGGTGAGCTGCTCATAATCTCATTACTTGCATCACTGCCATTTTTATAGGCAACAGCAAATGCCCGTGGGCAGGCAGGCAGTCTTCACAACCCATCACCGCGCCTGTTCGCGCACATCACCTCGCCCTGCCTGCTCATTCATTTTTCGACATCTTCACGTAGTTCCACTTTCTACCACTGCGCTATGAAGGCAGTAGATTTCTAGGTATATAATATATTTTTTTTTGTATTTCAAAGATTGCACGGTTATTTGACATGTTATAGTTACTGCGATTTATTTATACGAAATAAGACAATATATTTGGCTGTATGCGAATAAATGCTGTACTTGACATGACTTTTAATTTTAAAAATAAATAATCCAGTCGACACGTGTAATATGTTTGTAACTGATCTTCATAAACTTAACTTATTAGCACATCTATAAAATGTTATGCGAATATTTTCTCACGTACAAGCACAGAAAAATACTGCTAACCTGGTTAGATGAGATTTTTTTTTAACAAAACTAACTTTGTAATTTATACGGAGGAGAAAAACGCACATTATTGGGCGAGGAATGAAAATTTTCATTATTGATGAACTAAACCATCAAATAAACTTACTGGGGTGACATATTTTACACTAAATAAAATATAAACACTTATCTTTCACATTAATCTCAAGTCGTATTTTTCTGTAAAATTTTTGAAGTTTCTACAGTACTTTTTAAAGAGTTCTGCATTTTCTGAGTTACTAGTTGCATTACTAAAATGAGATCCTCTTTACGTCTACCTTAATGGTGCCGCCTACCTGGCGTATGAATTGCGTTGCAGTGAGTTTTAAATCCGCGTTTTTTTTACTAAACCATTAAACCTGTCCCGATGATACCAATGTGCGAAAAGAAAACATTCAGGCGAGGTACGTATAATGCTCTCATTGCGTCATGTGCATTATAAATGCTATTCCCGAGCCCTCCAGCAGAGTTAAAAACAGCCTTTTCACATTGCTGTAGGTCATGATATACTGGTTGGAAACATGCGAAACTATTATAGGGATCTGCATTAAACTTTGCTACAGACTTTCCACCAATAAAATGATAGGGTCACCGCTTAAAGTCTCGTAGGTATACGCAGCACGACAAGAACACTACACATCACCTCGGCGCCTTGCGCGTGGGAGAGAAGGGACATCGGCGCGTGTAGTAAGTGCAGTCATTATCGCTCCCGCGTTTCCCTGCCTCAAACGCGCTAAAAAAATCTCCAAGCAAGCAGCGCCCTTAATCTGCACAATGATCGGCAGAGATAGATACACTGTTTCCTTTCNGCAAGCAGCGCCCTTAATCTGCACAATGATCGGCAGAGATAGATACACTGTTTCCTTTCTAAAGCGCACGGAAGACGAGTACAAATTAATTAAGTTTGTACCTTTCCAAAAAAACCTCCAGGTCTTGATAAATGTCGTACCAATATGTATGTNGAGTACAAATTAATTAAGTTTGTACCTTTCCAAAAAAACCTCCAGGTCTTGATAAATGTCGTACCAATATGTATGTTAACGGCGGTATTTACTGCGCACTTACACGAGTCTTATTTCTAGTTATTGGTGTCATTTATTTAGGAGGATATTTAAATATAATATCGCTAGGCAAAAAATTGCGCAATATTCCTTAAATGCAACCGATTACAAGGCATTAAGTTTTTGCTTTACCATGTGTCTGAATTAGTCATAAAAAATACTCAATACTGGGAAAGTAATGCTTCAGATGACTGACTAGACAATTTGGCGAGTGGACCAATGGTAGAGCACAGCATTCGTGGTAAAATATCAAATCTGTTTTACATATTTATATTAAACCTCTGCATCAATATTGAGAGCACAGGCGCATAAGCCCTACAAATTATGCGGTGCAGTTTTGTCTTTAAAAAATATTCACATGCCTAATTTATAAACAAAAGAGATTTTACAATTTTTCTAAATTTTACTTTGATTTGGTGCATTTTAGAGCTAAGTAATGTCGCAACCATTTCCTATTTTAACCGCAACACTAAGCAACATAACGATTATACCACGGGACGGAGAAAAATGTTTGTTGGTTTATGTATTTTCACTGCAATTACGTACGTAACACCATAAAATATATTTCACCCAAGATTACAGAACAAGACTATGCCACGTGAATAAATTCAAATGACTTTAAATGGTTTCACCATTCGAATAAATGTTGCCGGTGTAAAAATTCTCCTACTCTGATTTAAGGTACGTTAACATTGGCAACAACACTTTCCGACAAAAGCTGGCTGACTTAGCCGGCCTTCGGGCAATGTGAACACTCCTGAATAATACCAAGCAAGACGACAAAGCTGACAAACAGCCACGGCAAATTCGCTTCGGACATGCACCCTGCAGCCTTAGCTACGTTAACGAGAATGTCACTAGTCACTATTTGCAGTAACGTTGGCCAGTGCGGTTTTATAGCAGAGTCTCTCTACGTCAACACATGGAACGCTATAGGCAAAATATTCATGTAACCACATCACACAAGACCTGAGACAACAGAAGCCTCTATATATATATATATAAACACTCATGATTTAACAGCGTTCTTTAAACAGTGCCTATCAAAGCTAAAGCAACATCATATTGTACTCAGATACAACTACTGAAATAATTGCAATGACTATTGTGAATGGCACGGACGTGCGGGAAGCAAGCCAAGTGTGATCTGGCTCTATGAACCACCGAAGTTGACTTAATGTTAATGTCCTTGAACAGTTTATTTTGAGGAATGATTAATGGTTCGTTTCAGACTAACTACAACTTCTGCTGAAGACAGTTGCCAGTAACGAGAGAACTAAGAGCAGTGGCAGGTACTCACATGACCATAGCGGAGTTCTTCATGATCCGGCCGCATGGGCCGAACTGCTGCACCGGACTGGGAGCATTGAGGGACCGCGTCCTCCTGTAACAACAAGCCGTCGTCAGACATCCTCACTTCACGTATCACAGCCAACTACACACATTACAATGTATCACTACACACACATACAGGAGCAAAGAACACATGAGAGTAAGAGTTACGCAGAAGCCTAATCACAGTNACAATGTATCACTACACACACATACAGGAGCAAAGAACACATGAGAGTAAGAGTTACGCAGAAGCCTAATCACAGTCATTTGTTTGCCAAAGAAGTTCTTTGCACGGCACAACGTTGGGAAAAAAAGATTTTGCGTCACAAAAAAAAAAACATAACCTTAATCAAAAAGGGCTTCAAACCTCTTCGGCACCACAAAATTCCTTACAGTGGGGTACCAGACACACTGCCCGTCTTTCATGCCAAGGTTGGAAACCATTTTCAGCAAAACTACCTCGTACGAGCAGTTTAACAATGCGGATATTCACATTTCTTACCGCTTATATGGTACATTCGGTTGAATCAATAGTAATTCTGTGGTACTGATTTTCAGGAGATTTGTCGTTTTACACAATGTGAGAAGACACACTTTCAATAAAATTCCGCTAGGTTTACTACTAAGAGTGGTTTCCACTATACCTAGAGCACGGAGTCTTTGCAATGTGACTTCGAGACATCTCTCGAGGACAAGCATTTCACAATGCTAAGAGAATGCCAGCCTTTGCTGAATATCCGTTCTTGCACAGTATAACCTACATGCAACGCGCGCGCAAAAACACACAAACACCTATCCGCAACGCTATATGCGAAATAGGCCTACAAAAGTTTCCACTACCTAAGTTTCTTATGGCAAAATCAGACATATCCTTTACCCGACAGCTACCGTAAAAGCGCCTTAACCCCCATCTCCCAAACTCCCAACAATAATAAGTAACATTTTCCACGCAAACTTTCGTTTACGAGGTCTGATCGACGTAAATACACATCTAAAATCTCAGAAAATTAACGGGGCTGCTATCATTTTGCATAAAATTTGAGGGGACTGAATTTGTATTGGAGTGACCATCACAGCAAAAAGTCGTGTGTTATTGCCACAAAAATTGAAATAAATACGAAAAAACCAAATAAGTTCAATGGGAAAAAATTTATTTTCAACGTACACTACAGAATTGCTGCTACTGTACGACTCAACGTATGAATATGACGCCGCACAGTTAAAACGTGCGCCGAGATATGAGAACAGAAGGACCTCCGGGAAGTACTTAAAAATAGCCATCAAACTTCACAGCTACGTGAACAAGTTGTTTGACTTGAGCGCTGGGGTTCAAGGTACCAAACAGCATAAATAATATGATTACAAACTTTATTTTTTTTTTAAACTTTAACAAATTTGTTTTAGATGACGAAACTGAACAAAATTTAAGTGGGAAACACCGAACAAAGAGTATTATTGTTTGATATTGGTTGTTCACGGTTAACCGAGTAATTTTTAAAGCCATGCTTAGGATCTATTATTCCTTCTCGTTTTTTATCTTTACATTAACAAATTGCCCTGGCATGCAAATGTGTTGCCAATATGAAAATTTAAACACTTATATGTATAAAACAAGAAATATTAACAACAGAGATCACAAATTTCAACATTACACTCGCAATACTATGGAAAGTGTTAGGAACAATTGTTATTAATTCGTTGCCACTAGAAGCCAGTATGTAATGTAGCATATATGTAATTTTTTCAAAGTGTTGTTTCAAAAGTGCTCACTTTACAGTGAACAGCCTGTACTACATGTGAAAAAGTTACCGTACACAATTTAAATGCAGTACTTATCGTGCGAGTACGTAACTACGGTTTAGTCATGGTTAATTTTACACTTGTTCAAATTGAGTTAAAAAAAAAAATCCCACTTTTACTTTAATGTCATCACTCACTTGAGTAACTACAGAAACGTTGGAAGTAAATTAGGAAAAGCAATTCGATGTCTTAGCGCCTTATAAAACTGCAACAATTTTTGTACACACAGGGAAGAACTGGCGTAGCTTAATAGTAACATTCTTCAGACAGCTTTATTGTGCGACTAGATCGACGCGTCGATACTAAACTTTAGAGGAGTGTAATTAGGGTTACAGGTTGCGAAGATCAATGTTAAAAGTTTGGTAACCAGATATTTTTGACACTAGGTGAGCGCTAGTGTTGCATGTGTACCATATTTTCTCTATTTCCTGCGTTAAAAACAGTANAATATTTTTGACACTAGGTGAGCGCTAGTGTTGCATGTGTACCATATTTTCTCTATTTCCTGCGTTAAAAACAGTATAATTGCAGTAATTATAAATCAAATATAAGATAGCTTCATAACCAAGTTCTTTCTCTTTTATTATTCACGTAGCTTAAAGTTTTAATTAAAAGTTACCTGTTGGAACAATGCGCACCTGGCGGCGGGAATTTTCCCTATGCCAAACTGTCCCATAAGAAACCTCGTTTTGTTCCTTACATGAATAGAATTAAACTTTGTGTAATGTATTTTACATGCGACCAAAGATTAGATACTAATCACAGCTTTTATCCGTGAATCATCAATATTTCCCCAGTGTAGCGAATTAAGATTTGTGTGCTTGATTGTCAGTGCCAACGTGATTTTCGATGGAATTAGCTGACAGAAAGAAATTATTACGGAATAGGGAACATCAGCTACATTTTGCAGGGTGTTGGAACTTTTGAATAGCTNACAATGTATCACTACACACACATACAGGAGCAAAGAACACATGAGAGTAAGAGTTACGCAGAAGCCTAATCACAGTAATTTGTTTGCCAAAGAAGTTCTTTGCACGGCACAACGTTGGGAAAAAAAGATTTTGCGTCACAAAAAAAAAAAAACATAACCTTAATCAAAAAAGGCTTCGAACCTCTTCGGCACCACAAAATTCCTTACAGTGGGGTACCAGACACACTGCCCATCTTTCATGCCAAGGTTGGAAACCATTTTCAGCAAAATTACCTCGTACTAGCAGTTTGATAACAATGCGGATATTCACATTTCTTACCGCTTATATGGTACATTCGGTTGAGTCCNCGGATATTCACATTTCTTACCGCTTATATGGTACATTCGGTTGAGTCCATAGTAATTCTGTGGTACTGATTTTCAGGAGATTTGTCGTTTTACACAATGTGAGAAGACACACTTTCAATAAAATTCCGCTAGGTTTGCTACTAAGAGTGGTTTCCAGAGCATGGAGTCTTTGCAATGTGACTTCGAGACATCTCTCGAGGACAAGCCTTTCACAATGCTAAGAGAATGCCAGCCTTTGCTGAATATCCGTTCTTGCACAGTATAACCTACATGCAGCGCGTGCGCAAAAACACACAAACACCTATCCGCAACGCTATATGCGAAATAGGCCTACAAAAGTTTCCACTACCTAAGTTTCTTATGGCAAAATCAGACATATCCTTTACCCGACAGCTACCGTAAAAGCGCCTTAACCCCCATCTCCCAAACTCCCAACAAGATTAAGTAACATTTTCCACGCAAACTTTCGTTTGCGAGGTCTGATCGACGTAAGTAAACATCTAAAATCTCAGAAAATTAACGGGGCTGCTATTATTTTGCATAAAATTTGGGGGGACTGAATTTGTATTGGAGTGACCATCATAGCAAAAAGTCGTGTGTTATTGCCACAAAAATTAAAATAAATACGAAAAAACCAAATAAGTTAAATGGGAAAAAATTTATTTTCAACGTACACTACAGAATTGCTGCTACTGTACGACTCAACGTATGAATATGACGCCGCACAGTTAAAACGTGCGCCGAGATATGAGAACAGAAGGACCTCCGGGAAGTACTTAAAAATAGCCATCAAACTTCACAGCTACGTGAACAAGTTGTTTGACTTGAGCGCTGGGGTTCAAGGTACCAAACAGCATAAATAATATGATTACAAACTTTATTTTTTTTTTAAACTTTAACAAATTGGTTTTAGATGACGAAACTGAACAAAATTTAAGTGGGAAACACCGAACAAAGAGTATTATTGTTTGATATTGGCTGTTCACGGTTAACCGAGTAATTTTTAAAACCATGCTTAGGATCTATTATTCCTTCTCGTTTTTTATCTTTACATTAACAAATTGCCCTGGCATGCAAATGTGTTGCCAATATGAAAATTTAAACACTTATATGTATAAAACAAGAAATATTAACAACAGAGATCACAAATTTCAACATTACACTCGCAATACTATGGAAAGTGTTAGGAACAATTGTTATTAATTCGTTGCCACTAGAAGCCAGTATGTAATGTAGCATATATGTAATTTTTTCAAAGTGTTTCAAAAGTGCTCACTTTACAGTGAACAGCCTGTACTACATGTGAAAAAGTTACCATACATAATTTAAATGCAGTACTTATCGTGCGAGTACGTAACTACGGTTTGGTCATGGTTAATTTTACACTTGTTCAAATTGAGTTAAAAAAAAAAAAAATTCCACTTTTACTTTAATGTCATCACTCACTTGAGTAACTACAGAAACGTTGGATGTAAATTAGGAAAAGCAATTCGATGTCTTAGCGCCTTATAAAACTGCAACAATTTTTGTACACACAGGGAAGAACTGGCGTAGCTTAATAGTAACATTCTTCAGACAGCTTTATTGTGCGACTAGATCGACGCGTCGATACTAAACTTTAGAGGAGTGTAATTAGGGTTACAGGTTGCGAAGATCAATGTTAAAAGTTTGGTAACCAAATATTTTTGACACTAGGTGAGCGCTAGTGTTGCATGTGTACCATATTTTCTCTATTTCCTGCGTTAAAAACAGTATAATTGCAGTAATTATAAATCAAATATAAGATAGCTTCATAACCAAGTTCTTTCTCTTTTATTATTCACGTAGCTTAAAGTTTTAATTAAAAGTTACCTGTTGGAACAATGCGCACCTGGCGGCGGGAATTTTCCCTATGCCAAACTGTCCCATAAGAAACCTCGTTTTGTTCCTTACATGAATAGAATTAAACTTTGTGTAATGTATTTTACATGCGACCAAAGATTAGATACTAATCACAGCTTTTATCCGTGAATCATCAATATTTCCCCAGTGTAGCGAATTAAGATTTGTGTGCTTGATTGTCAGTGCCAACGTGATTTTCGATGGAATTAGCTGACAGAAAGAAATTATTACGGAATAGGGAACATCAGCTACATTTTGCAGGGTGTTGGAACTTTTGAATAGCTCGCGAGACGGATCCAGACGATTACCAAAACATAAGTGCCGGCTGCAGCAGGTATTGGAGAAATGATTGGCAGATGTCCATCAACGCACGTCGATCCCCAACAACGCCGCCTTATTGGCAAAATCCAACCAACACGCCTGTTTGGTTCCCGTGGCGGCAACCTTTTGTGGAGGTACTACATACCGCTTATCGTGTCAAATTCGCGCAACCACGCTACATGTAAAGATCAGAGAGCTATCAAAAGTTTGGGACAAAAACCTGGCTGACACTACACTGTCCAATAAATGAGGGTGAAAGTGTAAACATTACGTAATTTTCCGCCGTGATCTGGAGACAGAAGCGACACAGAGGTAAACTGATTTTTTTTTGTCATGTGAATACAAGAATATCATACACGATGAAGCCTTTTAAATTAAAAAAAAAAAGGTGTCGCGTCAGATAACATGAATCTTTCAATAACATATTTGTTCAAATTTTTTGGGGAAGGAGCACTATTCAGTGGTCTTTAACAGTATTTAATGTTACACTAACGAAGAAATACAAGGAATTGCAGTCATTTCGACCGTGTAAGACGAGTCAATACATAGTGAAGTCCGATATTTACAAACACTGCACATTTATGCACACGCCCTTATAACAAATCAGAAAGTTTCCAAAGACTTTGCACAATAAACAAGCGTATTCTTATTACTATGACAGTGCAGTGGACTCCGAGCATTAAGAAACGTTTAAGGAAGCAGTTTTTACTACAATTAACGATCTGAATGGCATTATCGTTAAACGTCAAATACCTGAAGTATGTGCATAGTTAGCAGATTGCGCAATAAACCGAACATTAAAATGTTTAATATATTACTAATAACAATGTAATTTGTGTCAACAAACCTATATTTCAAATACTTCCACAAAAAGTACACTGCTGGAAATGTTATGTATTTTTATATCAAAAAATAATATTCAAATTTAATTTTTAAAAAAATCTTGATACAAATTTGTATGTTTTGTAAGATATAAAAACTTAAACGTGGACAAAAACACGGTGCCAGCGTTTATTGTGTAATATATCCAAGTTACAAACATCTTCGCATATACAGGATGATTCAAGACGTATTNTCAACGTGGACAAAAACACGGTGCCAGCGTTTATTGTGTAATATATCCAAGTTACAAACATCTTCGCATATACAAGATGATTCAAGACGTATTTGCTCCAAATAATATAAGCCCTGTGAGTGGCGGTAACTCCTCGTGAATAATTCTGTATAATGAGTCTCCGGGTCTCAAACTCTCAAATCTCTGTNCCCTGTGAGTGGCGGTAACTCCTCGTGAATAATTCTGTATAATGAGTCTCCGGGTCTCAAACTCTCAAATCTCTGTATGCATACCTGCATTCTAAAAAAAATTTCTAGTACACTTCCTAAACGGAATTTGAAGTTTTTAACCCATATATCGCATGGAAATAACACCACACATCTGACTACAAATATGGAATGTTTAGTGTCGCTACTATACAAAGTTGGGAAGTTTCCTACGCATTTGACTGATTCCTGAGAAAATTTGGGAATGTTAGCACGAATGTATGGAAAATAGCTACCATTCGCGCTTTCTCACTCTACGTACACACTCATGGTAAATTTGTAAATCATTTCTTATTGTGTGTTTACGAAACATAATTCAGTGTTTTATGCTGTAAAGTGCGAAAAATGTTTCCGTAAGTTAACACGCGAAAATAAATTTGTTGAATAACCATTTTAATTAAATCAGAAAATAGCGCGTTATTAACGACTGAATGTAAGTTTCATATGACAGAGACCATAACAAGCTCAGAGTGCAAATACTATACTTAGAATTTTCTTTATACAGGTAAAATTTCTCGATGACCATCAATAGGTCTTATGAGCAGGATAACAGAACAAAGTTAGCGGGCGCAGCACCTTATTATCACACCGGACATTCATAAAATAAAACGAACGATGTACAAATGTCATCAGTCATTGACGTTTCAAATGAAAAACTGTTGCAGTTTAGAATGTCAGCAGCTAAAGAATCTCTCCACATTTTCCGTTTTCATCATTGTAAGTTAAAGGCTCGTCTGGTAATGGCACAAAAAAAAAANCTAAAGAATCTCTCCACATTTTCCGTTTTCATCATTGTAAGTTAAAGGCTCGTCTGGTAATGGCACAAAAAAAAAAGAACGCAAAATCTCAAGTATCTGTCCTCGCACGGGAAACATACGGAACGTTTTTCTTTAGTGTCCTACGAAAAGAATTTAAGAAATTTATTGCTTGCTGGTCTGCATCGCTTTCCTTGTCCGTCCTACTCGCGAGAGCGAAATAATCTTTGAAGGTCACGCAAGTAACCCGAGAGCGCGCGGTTATTTTCAGAGCTTCTGTACCGTTGCGTACCGCAGCGATAAGCCTATCGCAACTCATGCGCTGCGGANCTAAAGAATCTCTCCACATTTTCCGTTTTCATCATTGTAAGTTAAAGGCTCGTCTGGTAATGGCACAAAAAAAAAAAGAACGCAAAATCTCAAGTATCTGTCCTCGCACGGGAAACATACGGAACGTTTTTCTTTAGAGTCCTACGAAAAGAATTTAAGAAACTTATTGCTTGCTGGTCTGCATCGCTTTCCTTGTCCGTCCTACTCGCGAGAGCGAAATAATCTTTGAAGGTCACGCAAGTAACCCGAGAACGCGCGGTTATTTTCAGAGCTTCTGTACCGTTGCGTACCGCAGCGATAAGCCTATCGCAACTCATGCGCTGCGGACCTCCAGCGGATTGAATTTCTGCGGTTATCTTGAAAAAAACTTTCTGATCCATTGTCCATGTGACTCGAGGAGATTCGGGATGCGGGGAATCTTGCAGATCGGACCACCGAGAGACTAAGCTGCGACGGGCCTCCAAGCTGATAATTTTTTGACAGTTGAGAGCTTGGAAGATTGTGCGACCTTAAACGACAGGCGTGCGAAGACGTGCCAGCAGAACGTTGAGTGGCTGCGGACGTGATTAGCGGGAGCGAAGTCTGCGGAATGCGCGCACTGGTACAGTGGAGAGTGAGAACGAAGACCGCGCGGGACTATTAAACTGAATGCGTGATTGTAAGACATTTAGAATTATAACAGACAGATTGAATATGTGTAAAGAATGAGCGTGAATTAAGTGACTGTAACCAATTTAGGGACCTTGATAAGGACTTCAATTAGAATTGAGATAACGTATATTGCGCTCACTGAGAATAACAAATGTAATAGCGGAGACAGTTTGTTTGAGCAATTACCCCCATTGAGTGAATCATTAAAACAATGGAGACATATTTTAATATTGTAAATAAAAGCTGTGTGAATAAATTAAAAGATAAAATTTAGTTATTTCATGTTTATTAAGACCTCCGTCCCTTAAGAACGAACTCTGACACGACCCCCTGGCGTTTTGTAACAGTACAAAAAAATAAAAACTTTAAAAAGTGCTGATTTCTCGTTTATTCTTTCGTGTGAATTATCTGTGATAATTTTTAAGTATAAAACTTACATCATGCCTTTATTTTTAAAATATGATAGGGCCATACATAAGGTCACTGAGAACGTCCTATGGTTTTACAATGCGCATTTGAAAGACTGCACACCATTAAAATACCTTGCGCATAAGGACAACTTGCGCCTTAATGTCGTCGTTAGCACCCCCTTATTTCAGTGCCTTAAACGAACGACACAGATCCGGGTGGGTGTAGCTCTTAATATGCAACGCAATTCAAACACGTCTCTGATAACTGCGCGATGTCAGTAAAGCTGCTGCGGGCCGGGTACTGTAGATGTTGCTTTACCGTACAAGAGAGTTCGTGGTGTCATTACCTCTTCTTGTCAAGCCTGTCCTCCCTAAGCAAAGTGATTTTTTTTTTTCTCGACGCGGTTCTGTGTGTTCGAGATAGCACTGGAACTTGTGTCATCCCGTTCTCCGGCCAGAGCCAGGTCGCGACAGCGGTGAACAAACCACAGCGGCGGGGGCGCGATACCGGAACGTCGTAGCGGACGGAGGGCAACGGGAATCCACGGAAATGTGAATCACCCTGCCGACAACAAGGAGGTGAGTCAGCCATGTGTGGTATAAATAGGCGAGCGGGCGGGAAACAACACGGCCCACCGCACTACGTCATTAAGGAGGGGGCGGTCCTCACCCCCATCCTTTGGTCAGATGCATCATCCCCTTCTAGAGGCTTTAACACTGCAGGTCCTGCACTAGCCACACTGGACCATTGTTTCAAGGAACTTCAGAGACAGACAACCTAACGTATTAGATTACTATGCACGTTCATTCCTTACTATTGCTGACACAACGTATTACTATCTAAAANCAGACAACCTAACGTATTAGATTACTATGCACGTTCATTCCTTACTATTGCTGACACAACGTATTACTATCTAAAACGACTCCTGTAGTAAGGAACTAATCCCAGCATTCGCCTTGAGTGGTTGGAAAACAGAAATCAGGATGGCCGGACCGNCGACTCCTGTAGTAAGGAACTAATCCCAGCATTCGCCTTGAGTGGTTGGAAAACAGAAATCAGGATGGCCGGACCGGGATTCGGACTCAGATCCTCCCGAATGAGAGTCCGAAAGTTAACAACTGCGCCACATGCACTACCAGCTACATTTGTAAACTGATATCTCCCTGTTTCTTGATTTCATATCTTGGACAGTATTTGATTGACGGTGGTGAAATGAGGTAAAGGCGGAGCGGTGGCGGAATGCATGAGCGGGGGAAGCGGGAATGCCCCGAGATAACCCACCGGCCAACAACAACGTCCGCCACGTTTCTCGCACGAGAAAGTTTTCCTCCTCTAGATCTTGTATCCGACGCAGGTTCTAGGATGCTTGCGTCCATCTGCTGAGCTACCCGTCGGTGTTTTAAGAATTCTTTTCCCGTCCACATTACACGCGTAGCTGTTGGCCAGAACGCGAACCGGGAATTGAATCCGAATCGCCTCGGTAAGAGACCAGTAGTCCGAGTATGAAACCATGGCCTCTTTGACAGTCGTGAAAACCAGATGCGTATTATGTGACGAACATAATTTAATGGACCCTCACATGACAAAGTAAACTCGTACGAATACTATCTTTTCTGGCCTTTCTTTATTACAAAATGTTTGGATTACTGACTAATAGGCAATTTAAATTTGTTCAGATATTTTCCTAGCTGGAGCGTCCAATTTTCACTGAGTCAAAGCTGAACATGGCTATGAACACTGGTATGACATGTTCCAAAATACAGTTTACTTGTAGCTAGTTTTAACTTTCAGTGCATGCTGGGCAGTGGAAACAAAGAGCCGTATATTAGCATTCAATGTAGGGTGAATCAAAATAATATTGGGGCAGTAAATACTAGTTCATGTTTCAACTTTAATCTGTAGCTATTTCGTACATAGAACTAGAATAAATTGTTNTTGGGGCAGTAAATACTAGTTCATGTTTCAACTTTAATCTGTAGCTATTTCGTACATAGAACTAGAATAAATTGTTTTAGGTATTTATTAGTAAAGAATGTTTCCATAAATACAACCTTAACATGTTCATGTAGTAAATTACGCCTACTAAACAATTATATAACTTTCGGATTTGTAAAAGGAACAGTTTGTTATAACCGACAGTGGATATACACAGGAATAGAAAAAAAACATTGGGACAGTCAGTATTATTTACATTGTTTGGTTTACACAGACCTAACAGAAATATTATATTTGAANTTGGGGCAGTAAATACTAGTTCATGTTTCAACTTTAATCTGTAGCTATTTCGTACATAGAACTAGAATAAATTGTTCTAGGTATTTATTAGTAAAGAATGTTTCCATAAATACAACCTTAACAGGTTCATGTAGTAAATTACGCCTACTAAACAAAATATATTGAAAGCCTAAACATTTTCCTTGTCAAACAATATTGGGACAGTGGATATACACAGGAATAGAAAAAAACATTGGGACAGTCAGTATTATTTACATTGTTTGGTTTACACAGACCTAACAGAAATATTATATTTGAATAACATTGTTACAGTCAATAGTGCCGAACAACAATATCTAAAAAACAAACAGCATTTTCCAAATAAACTTACAAATAATCAACAAAATAAAATATACAGTTTAATGTCAAAAAAAGTATTCGGACAGATGGCGAATAATGAAAATCACTTATTTATTATCATGATATTAAGTTTAATATTTAGTAAGATGTAATTTACGCATTATGACCTCACGAAGGCGATTAGGCATACTGTGAAACTATTTTTTTTTGCATATTACACTGAGATGTTAGCCAATTCTTCTGTAAGTCGCCTTTTAAGGTGTTCTTATGATTACTGGTGCATACCAGACTCTACTATCGAGCTCATGCCACAAATCCTCTATTGGATTCAAGTCCGGTGGCTGTGGGGGCGGATGGAGCACTTTAGGACAATTGTACAGCAACCAGAGCTGCATAATGTCTGTATTATGTTTGGGATCATTGTCTTCATGGAACATGAATTTGTCTCCAAGTCCTAATTTCTCGGCACTTTGAGATGTTTCTTTAATAGGTCCAAGTATATGTTTTGTTCATGTTCTCTTCCAACAAACACTACCTCTCCTACCCCAGTGACCGCCAAGCACCCCCACGATACATCCGCCACCATGTGTAGGCAGGAGATTGATTGCTACCATTTCTGTATTTGGATTGCGCCAAACCATTCTCCTCCCATCTAAACCAAATATGTTAAATTTGCTCCCATCAGCCAATATTACGTTCTGTCACCACTCTTAATTTTTACAAATAAATTATTTTGCGAACTTAATTCTCTTACTCCTATTTCTTTCGTTGAAAATTGCTATTTTCTGGCCACCCGGCCATTCAATCCTGCCCCTTTGATAACATTTCTTGATTGACTGAGGATGATTTACCTTCTTGCCTGTACGTTCGTACACCTCGGCACATGATTTCGGAGCACTTAAACTGGGATTTTTCTTGACACTTCTGACAATCCGTCTCTCTTTCCGAGCTGTAAACGCTCTTGGACGGCCAGATTGCGGAATTAAATAAATTCGATTCGATCCTCATCTCTAACTCTTGATTATATTTCCCACTGTACTTTTCTTCATTTGAAGTATTTCAGTAATTTCTCTTAAGCTTTTACCATTCTTGTGATTGAAGATAACAAGTTTCCTTTACTCGAACCAAGTACTCTTACCTCACCGTCCCATTTGGCTATCGAACTGCTCTTGTTTACGATGAAGGCAAGACTGCTGGATTGCAGCGTGCACTGCTCTATGGTACGCGGTTCAAGTCGTACTGAAGAGATATATAACCTCTGTCCCGATATTTTTGACGTGGAAAACGTGTAGGCCTTAACAAGTTATGGTTGTATTTATGGTAACATTCTTTACTAATAAACACGTAGAACGATTTATTCTAGTTCTATGTACGAAATAGCTATAGATTTAAAGTAGACACATGAACTAGTATTTACTGTCCCAATATTATTTGTATTCCCTGTAACTAACCGACAAGAAACAAACAAAAACATAATAATTAGGGTGAATTGGAGTGAAATTTTGAACAAACCCTAAATTGGCAGCATAAAGGCAGCATTCACGAGTAAACTGCAGATTGAAATCTTGCCATCTGCGTACCCTATCTAACCTCAGCCAAGCTGTGCTGGTATAACTGCCACTATCGCAGGTCTTGCACAAGCTTTTACAGAATCTGGTACCGTGTAATATTGATTTAGCGACCTCAGCCAAACTCACTACTGGCAAAATGGACACGTGTTTGAATTTATATGATGCAATGCATGGGCCTTAGGAGTAGAGAGAAAAAAACAATTCCAGGACAGGGGCTGAGGCACCGCCCGCCATCTTGGAATTTCCAGTTTTTTCACTCAAAATTTCCCGCTTTACACCAAAAATCACTTCAGAAATAAATTATTTAACCTAAAATTTCCTCCTTTTCCCCTTAAAATTTCAATTTTTCCAAAGATTTGTGAAAAAAGTGCTTGCTCCTCAATGTGGCTGAATGGGTTAAGACATCAGAAACAGTGAGGAATCTGAGAAGCCTATAAAATAAAATAAATTTAAAATAATTTTAAAATTTAAATATATTTTTATACTTATATAACACTCAATACTTATGACTTAATTTTTTTATAACACCGGACTCGTATTTTCAAGGCGCATATGATCATGATGTCATATCGAGTATGTAACCCAATGTCAGGAAAACCATATTGGATTTAAGATGCATGCCCCTACCCGCTGCCCAGCACTTTTTCCACACCACTCTCGCGGGTCAGGCAGCTGACTGACCATGTCAAATCAATCGTAAAACGATCAGACATCTACGATTAGATTCATTTATAAATAATTAGAATGATATTATTTAAATTTATTTTATTTATCAATTGAAAAATGTCCAAATCTTAAAAAAATACAATAAAATTTATCGAAAATGTATTTTTTTATGCAAAATCGGTTTATAAAAGTTAAATTATGTAAATTTTACAATTTCCAATAACACTTGGCAACATCTAAAAAAAGAAAAAATACTCGTGGAGGGATGGGGATTTGAATCCACAACCTCTTGAACAGTAGTCCGGTACTCTAGCCACTCAGTCAATTAAGTAATGATAGGAAGGCTTTATTAAAATCCACAAGTCACCAAACGAAGAGGCTGCCATTTCCTCGTACATTTACAAAATTTTTTAATGTATTACAACATTTTGTTATATAGTTTTTCAATCAATGCATATATGGCTCATGACTACATTTATTGGAGAGATTTTTTTTCAGTTTAAATTCATCGTATCCACCATTTTGAAAACTTTTTAAAGGCAAATGTTGTATTAAAAACATACTAGTTATTTTCAGTCGGGGTCTGAATCATATGTGCCTATGCTCACATTGGATGTTTTTATATATTCTTTTTAAATAATTATGTAGCAGACCAGATTTTTTTCGCAAGTCAGATCGTAAGCAAGCGAATATGTACAGACATTTAGGTAGGCGAATATCATTTGCGAACTCTTAGGAGGCAGGCTCATGAAATTAAGTTCATTTCTGGCTCCAGGAATTATGCTTAAACCCTTTATAACCATAGTGATGAGCCTATATATTTGCTCCACAGTGATGTTTTTAACATACTGGTTACGATATAGGGTTAATAAAAAAATTATTAGATTTTTGTGTTTAAAATTTATTAAAATATATTATTACAAAAATACTCAACATTTTTTTTCAGTTCCTTTGTTCGCCATATAGAACTCAGCCTATTTTAATCGACTCGAATATGACATAATACTTCAGATCCTACCATAGCCCTCCTACACATGCTTGCACAAATTTGATTTAAAACAGACACTCAAAATCGATTGTATACAAGCAGAACAGACTGTATAAGTAATTAAACACACATTAATATGTACATATAAATCTAATTTATTTACTTGTTATATACAGTCTATCTTTCTAATTATTTTGTACATTCGAACCTTTCATTTCCGTTTGCAAATCGTGGATATTAGCCAAGAGTCTCATATGATATAACCTTGCTCCTTTCCTCTCGCTCCTGTAGACCAGACTCCTGCAGACTGACTCTTGCCAAGATGTTAATGATTAGCTGGTTCAATAACTAACCTCTAGGACATGTATATATTCATTTATATATGCAGATAGTTCATCGCGTTCATTGAATGTCATATCAGGTATCAGCCATTTGTCGTATGGCGCATGGCCGATACTGTTTTACAAGCTATTGTCCGACTAATTCTCGAGCTAAACGAGCAGACGCTGGATAACTCACCATCCGTACTGCTCACTCGCGAGAATGCCCATGATAGTCAATGTTAGCACCATCCGATCAGGACTCGAACCGACGACACACTCGCCATCATATTCGATGCCCAGAAGCATGTCTCCCTGTTTGCGAAGGATTTCACAAAACATTCATCCACTGTACGAGTTTTCCCTCTTGAATTCATTTTACGAAACACATTGTGAACGAAGAATCTATTTGGAGGCACATTTCCTGTACTGCTCTTTTAAGGAGCCCGACTTATGCTTCCATACATTTAAAATTAAAATATATATATATTTTTTAAATGCAAAAAAAATATGGGAGCACTCAATTTTAATATATCAAGCATCAATAAATAAAACTAAAATCTTCTCATTATCGTAATTGTTCCAGAAATTATCAACAAACACGGAGCTCTGAAAACGATCTAAGGCAGTCAAATAACCATATTATCCTACAGTCAACCAAATAAACGCCGTAACTGGACACAGCTTATTTTGTTGCCGCAACAAATTCTGTAATAACGGACATAGGTCTACATATATTGTTCCAGCTAACTACTCCAAACATAATATTTGACTACCAAGATTATATTTTTTTTAATGTATACGGCAACCAAACCGATTAGTTGAACGTGCTTATAAGATAGCTGCGTATACTAGATACACGCATATGACGATGGCACAATCAAATAAGTATATCTCAACGAATTATTTTCAAATGCTTTATTTAGTTCACGGAAACGAATGAGACTGTTTGGAGCACGAAAAGATTAGTTGAATAAACAAAATATTGTTTAGTGTAAAAAATACTTTTCAAGTGAATTTATTTGGAATCTATACATATATATCTCTCAGTGTACACTAGCTGAATTTCGACAACTCTCGCACATGACGAGAATCCATTTAGTCTATCTTTAGCTGACAGGAGCGACGTGCGAAAATCTCAAAGTGGGCGAGTTGTTTTCGTTTCGCCTACCAGAATGCAAACAGGGTTCCGAAGTTACGAGCGTATAGGTAGCACAATTACTTCAGCTTCGGTCGGTAAAACGGTCGAGAGACTTGTTTAACGAAGCACCGCCCATTTATCCTTTTGATTTGTCAGTTAGTATTTAATTTACACATAACGCCTGTAATTCACCCATGTCCTTTCCCCATAAATACAATGGCTATGGTTAGGTTAAGGTTCTGCTCACTACAGTGTTAATTCACGGGCGGATTTGGCTGTTCAGGCCATAACGAAAATAGACCATTCCGAAAGTACCCCTATACCCAAATAGCTATTTAATGACCTTAACACAGCTGTACAGACATAACGACTNTAGACCATTCCGAAAGTACCCCTATACCCAAATAGCTATTTAATGACCTTAACACAGCTGTACAGACATAACGACTAAACTACGAACCCGTAGTTCCCAATACTGATTTTGCCAAATTTTGACAAAAGTCACAAATGGGTAAGGTTTTATGTTTGTATTATAGTATGCATACACACGGTATTTATAGGGCCACACTTTGTTGATGACCCCAGTGGAACTTCCATAACTGAATGACAAAAGGCGTATAATTCATAATTATCTGAAAGCAATGTTAATTTTGCAATCGTGAAAATGCGCGTCTTAGTCTCTGTAAAAGTACAGCTAGTTCTAATGTTTCGCGGATTTTATGAATTTGCTGCATTTGCAAGTAAATTCGAATTAATGAACTACGCCCGGTCTCAAATTTGTTACTTCAAACGACTGTGTAGTAGTGTTCATATTCACGCGTGATTTTCCATCACTGTTTAAGGCGAATACCACTGAAATTTCTAACTTTGTGCTCCCCACCTCAACACCTCCCTGGGTCACAAACAGCCACGACGCATAGAAGGCGATTCTGCACTCCGTGGATGCGGATCATGGAATGCGTGTGCATACCATGACGGTGAGTAACGCTACCACTACAAATTACTGTTACTCCTTAAACTTTACCGAAGAAACGTCACTGTCAAGCTAACATAGGATAGTCTAAGAGCGTGTGTTCCGTGCTAGAACTAATAGCACAGGTTTTCACAGTCAGCATGTCCGTTTAAGTTGCCGCCAACTGACAATTTGGAATTAGTCGCTGAGAAACCCAGTGTATACATATTTCTGTTAGAATAAATTTTTGCTAAAATTGTTTTCGACTTTTCTTCTGTTGCCCTGAATTACAATTCAGAANCATATTTCTGTTAGAATAAATTTTTGCTAAAATTGTTTTCGACTTTTCTTCTGTTGCCCTGAATTACAATTCAGAAGTAATTGCACATTTTTTTCCCGCAGTTATGAAATTACTGCTCGTAAAGATGTCTGAACATGGTCTGGACTGTGCCGCAAAGTGTACTGGAATACTAGCCTGGCCCACATGCACAAAACAAGGCTGCGGTTGCATTGCGTTTTGTTCCCACCAATCCCAACGGGAGGGGGAGAAAAAAACAGAGTAGTCTGTTTCACAACATAACAGACCCGAACTTGCATACAGANCCAATCCCAACGGGAGGGGGAGAAAAAAACAGAGTAGTCTGTTTCACAACATAACAGACCCGAACTTGCATACAGAATCGTCAGAAGTATTCGTACAGTTGCAAGTACGAAGAGAAACAATATTTTTCGTATGCTCCAGGTACACACATAACTGCACCTCACACATATACACGAAATACATTATATTAAAATGTAGATATAGTAATATTATACGTGTAACGGTTCATTATGAAATAATCTGTCATAAGACACATATTAAGCCTGACGCACAGTATTCGTTCAGTTGGCCTGTCCGCTGTTTATGTATTCACAAACCAAATGCNAGACACATATTAAGCCTGACGCACAGTATTCGTTCAGTTGGCCTGTCCGCTGTTTATGTATTCACAAACCAAATGCCTGTCACATTCCCGTCGCCTACAACTGCATATAGCACTTCAAACGTGTCTTATGGCGTGAAGTTGATTACAGCATGTGGAAAATGAAAGATATCATTGTTTCGTTATGTGGTAAAAACAAATCATATTCTGAAATTGCAAACATTGTTGAATGAAGTTGCTCGACTGTGCAAAGTGTAATTAAGCGATTTAAAGAATCGAAAGCTTGAATAAACATACCAATATCGGGTCGTCCACAGAAACTGGAAATACGTAGGGGGGGGATTCAAAAGTTAAGTTTTCTGCAGTAGCAGATTATGTGCACTAACAATTTGGAAAAAATATTATCAAAACAATAAGACTTCTCAATCGTGCCGGATAGTGTCAGAGTACCAAGAAAGTAACACTACGTTAGCAGGAAAAAAAAAAAGGTTAGCTTTAGTAAAATACTACGCGGAGAAGGATCAGGACTTACGGGATAAGAAATTGTCCGGCTCTGGTAGCCTTATAACACGCCACAGACCTTGAAATCATCAGCACAGTCTCCAGATATATCAAGCATATCGCAAGTGAAGGACATGGTGCTACGAGAACGGTGTAACGTTTGTGCGGAGACAACCAGTAAGATTATGTATCCCTCGCCCAAACGGTTGAGTATAGGCTGTACACGGTAAAGTGAGCATTTTTGACGCCCTAATTACTTTTTCCTATCGGCCATTTTTNACGGTTGAGTATAGGCTGTACACGGTAAAGTGAGCATTTTTGACGCCCTAATTACTTTTTCCTATCGGCCATTTTTTAAAATAAATATTGCCATGCAAGTAATAAACACAGTGTGTATACTCCACGGCACTTGGAAGTTAACATCTAAGGCTACAATAAAATATATTTATTGACTATTATTCCCCAAATGAGAAGGCTTATAAAAAAAATGCTCACTTTATCGTGAATAATCTATGCGGTCGTTCACAGCGGTGGCAGACATATAAAGTACTAAAGGAAAAAAAAAATAGTTTTGTTCTGGAAGTGCGATTGTGTCACGGTCCAAGACTGTCATTTTCGCGCGTGTTCTCAAATACCGTGCGCACCATGTCACTGTTATTTCTTCCCATAATAGAAAACCTTCTTGTTGTCTTTATATTTGTTGACCTAAAATACATGCGTAAGGATTTTTCTCAGTTTCCCTACTGCCACAAAAATATCCCCCCTCCCCACTCAACCGAAAGCAGATTGCAGTCTCAATTTTAGGATTTTTCCTTTTAATTTTTTTCTAAACAAAGTATGATTTCGGAACAGTTCCCTCCGTAATCCACTACCAGATAAATACAATTCAATCTTCCTATTTGATTGTGTCTTCTTTTTGCCGGGTGTCGATAGTTTAGTTTTTGTTTCCGTACTAAGAGCGCCTTGTTTTCTAACTTTCTTTATTAAACTTTAGGATTTCCCTGCTGCAAGCACGGCTTGTTTCGTCGCACACTAAACTGGAACTGGGTAACTGAAATGCCGTTTCTTTTCTTCGCGACAGAAGCTTATCACTTTCTTACAATTTCCTTATCTTTACTAAATTCCATTGATTTTGTAGCTGGCATTACTGCCGTGAAAAAAATTTTAATTTGCTACTACAGTACTGTTTTGAATGTCATAACGCCTAAATACGGAATGTTCCAAAATTATCTTTATAACTTTGATAGCTAATAGCTCGGAAACGGTTTAAATTTCAGTTTGAAACATTCTGTACTAAAAACTATTGTGATAAGACGCCAGGGGCATATCCGAGTTCCTGAGGGATGAAGGCCTTAAAAATAAAATAACTAAATTTGATTTTTAATATATTTATAATGCTATTAATNCGAGTTCCTGAGGGATGAAGGCCTTAAAAATAAAATAACTAAATTTGATTTTTAATATATTTATAATGCTATTAATATTCACAGAGTTATTTACAACATTAAACTACCTATCTCCGCTAGTTATTACTCTTGATATTCTTATTGAGTGCAATATTTAATGTCTATCTCAATTTCGATTCAAGTCCTCATTACTGTCTATATTGGTTAGTCATTCAATTCAAATCANAATATTTAATGTCTATCTCAATTTCTATTCAAGTCCTCATCACTGTCTATATTGGTTAGTCATTCAATTCAAATCACTATTAACACATATTCAATCTGTATGATGCCATCATTCCAAATGCATGTCACTCACGCATCCAGTTCAGTAGTCTCNTTATTAACACATATTCAATCTGTATGATGCCATCATTCCAAATGCATGTCACTCACGCATCCAGTTCAGTAGTCTCGCCAATCAGTCTCACTCTCCACTGTACCGATGCTCGCAGACTTTCACCCTTGCTGGTGACTGTCGTCGCCATTCGTCGCTTCACTAGCTCTAAAGGTCGTACAATGCTCCAAACTTTTGACTGTCAGCTCGGAGGCCCGTCGCGGCTTAAATAGTCTCGCTGGTCCGATCCAGAAGGTTTACTGAATTCCGAGTCACGCCGAGAGGCTGGGGCAATGACCAGGCTATTCTTGCAATGATAATCCTAGGCATTCAATCCCGTCAATGACAGAAGGTGGCACTTATCGCGGCAGCGGCACTCCTTTGCAATCTCCGCGCACTCCTCGGGTTACCCCACTCTCCATGACAATATTTTTTCCGCTCGCTCGAGCAGGACTGGCAAGGCAAGCGACGCAGTGCAACATGTACAGCTATGGTCGCATAAAACAACACAAACTGTTCAGAGAAGTCTCCAGTTTACACGAACAGTGTGTGTACGTTTCACCCGTCAACATTGCCGTGGGAACGGAAATGAGGATAGAGTAGAAAGATACAAAGATAAGGAAGGAAGATTGGGGCGTTTTACGTATTTTCTTATGTTTAGGCAGTTGCATTGTCCCACAGAAGCGCTCATAATTTCTTGTTTTCCCACACTTGTTTTTAAAACTCTGTATGATCTAATCAGCGTGTTAGTATATACCATTCTGAAGGCGCTCGTCTACCTGAGACGTGAACTAGGTTGCAGCGAATTTGTAGTACAGTTTTTTTAAAACAAACTACTTTACGCGTGTACAATCTGTTTCCACGCGAAAATAAATAACACTTCACACTGGGCTGAATAAAACTTACAATATATCACATTTATTGCAGACAGTATTTAGGAGTTTAAAATTGTCAAAAACTACATTTCCAGAATTTTACAGTTTAAAATATTTTGGACGAATTATCTACGAAACTAGAATAGCGCCCCTAGTTGAACTTCGCTACACATTTTCCATCAATAAAATGACATGATCAACGCTACAAGTTCCATAAAGTGTATTTTGTACGACGGAGCTCCCGATGTGCGCGTCATTGTCGCCCCTAGCGCTTCCTTGCTTTTGTGACTCGAAAGCTGAATGTGCCTTCAGGTAGACAGCACCTTAGCGAATTGAAGGCAAGCAACAGCAACGTTTCGTGTTTACTTGACAGTTGGCACACTGTACCCTTCCGCACACGCACAGTACTTGGAACTCCCAAAGTTTAACACAGGACTAGACGTTTGTTAGGAGATTTATAAATATAGAAGTGCGTGTCGGGCCCCACGTCTGTGCTNAAGTTTAACACAGGACTAGACGTTTGTTAGGAGATTTATAAATATAGAAGTGCGTGTCGGGCCCCACGTCTGTGCTAGACCTCGCGTAACAAAGCTCTAGGATCGAGGACGTCCAGGCAAAACGATTGTCGCGACGCAAGCGTTCAAAGAACTTCATCCTCGGCAATTAATTTTACAAGTAAGCANGAACTTCATCCTCGGCAATTAATTTTACAAGTAAGCGTGTATTGTGGAATAAACATAGCTGGTACACGGTTAACATGTTTTAAACTGAACTCTGAAAATTAATTCCCGTAACATCATGTATTTTAACGTGGCAATGACAAACATATACGCGCAATGCTACCAGCGAATCTGGAAAATTAGTTAAAACTTTCGAAGACTATCGTAACAGAAAGTTAATTATGTTTCACATTTTAAAATTTAAGGTTAACTTAGCGTTCTATAAATCTAGTAGATGCTAGATCTATGNACAAACATATACACGCAATGCTACCAGCGAATCTGGAAAATTAGTTAAAACTTTCGAAGACTATCGTAACAGAAAGTAAATTATGTTTCACATTTTAAAATTTAAGGTTAACTTAGCGTTCTATAAATCTAGTAGATGCTAGATCTATGAAACAAGTTAGCATAATAAATGTACACATTAAAACATCTGCAAGCTTTTGAGTGCAATCACTGATTTTTCTTTAAATTACATTATATTAAAGTTGCATTCAATTAAAATATTCTGATCGTAATTGTTTCATTACACGAACTATTACACTGTAAAAATTATAGCATCTGACGAACAAATAAAGTACAATTTATTTCGTGCGAAATTTTACGGCATGATCTTTGATTCTACGTGTATTGTTTTCCCCGACATATCATCATGGCATCAGGATACTCGGATAACATTTAATTACGCATGCAATTCAGATTTAATAAAGTGTATGAACTAATTAAGAGCTCTGAGGGTTTGAAACTACCGCCGGGGTTGCATAGCGACGAATTGCTTCTCTATGAAAGAGCGAGAAAAGGGGAGGAAAGATGAATTGTCACAGGGTCATCATATGCCTTTCTGGCTCTTTTTACACTTGGGGAAGATAGAAAGTTCCGAACTGACTTACAGAAACCATTTGTCTAGTTTGAGAGCCTTCTGTTGTTGACAATGCGAAGAGGAATACAAAAGAGCGCGAGTGGAACAGACTCACAAAGGCATGATTTGAAGAACGGCCGTGTTTGAAGCCATCCTCATTTCACTTTATCTGAGTTTATTACTGCAAATCCGAAATGGGCAAAACGGAGTGCTAGATTACTGGCTACCGTAGTGGAAAAAAAAAAAGCAACCCAAGTCGACACATTACGAGAAGGCAACATTTTTTCCCTTTTGGACTCCAAGCATCGGGAGAGTACACCCAAAAGATTACCTAAGAATTCCAGTGCATTAACAAATATTGCTGGCTGTTTCATCGGAGGAAAATAATACAAATGCGAACGACCAGAACTCTTCTAAATAAAAAATAAAGAGACTTTATCGGAAAAATAAAATATATCGTCTTATGTTTTGTGTGCTGCGGCCGTCAGTCACTCAAGGTGTTACCAAAAAGAAGGCAACAAAATTATTTTCTAAGCAGACAGCCAGCGCATGCACACGTACAGGAACAAACAGTTNAGATTACTGGCTACCGTAGTGGAAAAAAAAAATAAAAAAAAAAATAAAAAAATAAAAAAAAAAAGCAACCCAAGTCGACACATTACGAGAAGGCAACATTTTTTCCCTTTTGGACTCCAAGCATCGGGAGAGTACACCCAAAAGATTACCTAAGAATTCTGGCTGTTTCATCGGAGGAAAATAATACAAATGCGAACGACCAGAACTCTTCTAAATAAAAAATAAAGAGACATTATCGGAAAAATAAAATATATCGTCTTATGTTTTGTGTGCTGCGGCCGTCAGTCACTCAATGTGTTTCTAAAAAGAAGGCAACAAAATTATTTTCTAAGCAGACAGCCAGCGCATGCACACGTACAGGGACAGCGATTAAAAATATAAAGTACAAGACCGCCACAGCTGTCGCACACTTCTATTCACATGGTTTTCATATAATTTTAGTTCAATAATTGCATCTGCGGTGAAGTTTACGAGGGTCATTTTTACATCTTTCACAAGAAAGAACCCCCCAGAATATGGTCAATAACACCTTGGGCGTCTAATGACAGGAAAAAATAACCGAACTGTTAAGAAGGCGCCCACTCTTATTGATCGTATAATAAAATTTATCTGGTTGAAGAAATAAGAAGAATATAATTAGTAAATATCAGGCAAGTATTTCCAACGGATTGTTGTGTAACTGGATACGCTAACGCACAGTCAACTATAGATTTATTACCAAATCGATATGCAACACAAAATAATTGACTATTTCAACTACATAATTGGCCTACTAACTAGTGCGGCGTCAGTGCCGCACGCTGATAGGCAGTCACGTGGCACAACTTTCCCAATTCTTAGTCTGGATGACCCGCCTGTACTACCGTAAAAAAAACAGTCTGGCGTGTCTGACGAAGCTTTAGAANAACTGGATACGCTAACGCACAGTCAACTATAGATTTATTACCAAATCGATATGCAACACAAAATAATTGACTATTTTAACTACATAATTGGCCTACTAACTAGTGCGGCGTCAGTGCCGCACGCTGATAGGCAGTCACGTGGCACAACTTTACCAATTCTTAGTCTGGATGACCCGCCTGTACTACCGTAAAAAAAACAGTCTGGCGTGTCTGACGAAGCTTTAGAAGTTTGCGCAAACATAAAACGATTGTCATTACCAGGCTGCGTGGGGAGTTTATCAGATTGTCTCGAAACGTGTGAACGATAAGATAAATCATATTGTTACAAAAGTCCACACGTACTGTTCAGTCAACAACTGCTTGCCAGTGCACCCGTTTAGCTGGCGTACACTCACTATAGGCTGTTCACGATAAAGTGAGCACTTTCGACGCCCTAGTTACTTTCTCCTTTCAGGCATTTTTTTTTATCCTTTAACCACCATTTTAAATAAATATTTCCAAGTAATAAACACAGTGGGTTTATTCCCCCGCACTAGAAAGTTAACATCCAAGGCTACAATCCATAATTATTTTAACCATTATCCCCAATGAGAGGGCTTTCAAAAGTGCTCAATTTACGTGAATAGCCTATACGCATACGGTACGTACGGCACAGAGGTCTGGTAAGGTCCACGATAAAGGCTTGTAAAGTCTAGCACAAGACTGCAAATACCGATTACTTTCACAACTTAGGACAAAGATCTGAGAGGCTTCTAGAAATCTGAAACTTGATAATGCAAACTTAAGGTAATCGGCAATACGATACAGCTATTAGATCGATAACAGCATCAGGACATTTTTTTTTTGCGTAGGTGTGTCGGCACTGCCGGATAACTTGGCACGCTACATTAAGTCATGGAGGCCGCTGACCCGAATCCGTTTTCGAGTAGGGCTGACATTACGGTTGGAGAATACTAATTGTTTCCGAGACTAATCATGTGTTTTGAAGGGCGCATTAGAATGTAACCTTTCTAAAAATACAACTTGAGTATAGACTGTTCACGGTNAGTCGGTCGCGGGAAACCATGTAGCACAACAGATGCAAAAAAAAAAAAATCCACTGGAGGGTCGAAAAAATAAAACTTCTCACAGAACAATACAACTTGAGTATAGACTGTTCACGGTAAAATGAGCACTTTTGAGGGTCTAGTTAAATTTTCCTTTCAGCTATTTTTTGTCCTTTAACCACCTTCTTAAATAAACATCGCCATGTAAGTAATAAACACAATGTGTATATTCCACTGCACCCTGAAGTTAACGTCTAAGGGTAAAATAAAATATATTTATTGACTATTATTCCAAATTAGAGCGCTTTAAAAAGAGCTTACTTTATCATGAATAGCCTACGACTCTGTATCTCGCCACTGATTCTGCATGAGAAAATAGAAGCAGTTTAAATCAATCTGGGGTAGTCTGAAGTGTCATGGTGTTGATGTAACATTTTAAATATCGAATATGGAATAAAATTAACTGAAAATGGTTTGTTTCCGAATGATGAGTCACTTCCTAAAGAAAGAATTGCGACTTTCACTCCCGAATATGTTCGACTGTGTAATGTCTGCGCAATACACAAGAAAGGTAGGAATGGGATGGAATATTTAGCGGAGCAGCACTCCACTCACAGCAAGCAGACGGCACGACTTATACGGTAAATGAATTGGCGGTATTCACACAGGTTCCAGCATTTTGGACACGCACAACATACGAAAAAGGTTTCGTGGGATTAGCAAGTTAGTCCTTTTATCACACTAATTTTGTACCGAGAAATATACAGTTATACATGGCAGAAAAATAAACAATTTGCCAATACATTGTTACGCAATCTCTTGGGGTAGGCAGGCGATAATATTTTTTTTTAACCATTTCATGGATGAAATATAATGCTAGAATATAATTACAGCTCGCCTCAAAAAAATTGCTCTATAGAAAAAAAGCCGATCACCCTTCAAAACTATGGTTAAAGTGATCTAATTGACAAAAACCAACTAAATGCCTTATTTATTACACTAACAAGTACTGAAGTAAAGTCAATCTCCTCTACTCTGCCCATTATAGTCCATTCACGGTTACTTCCAACTTTCTGAAGCCCTGCTAAAGTTCTACTTCCAGGATACTCCCCCGTCTCATGCAAACAAAGCTCAACCGTGTCTAGAAAATTACACCAAATGGACAACGCACCGCATTCGTGCGCACTTAGTGTAATAATATTTTGTCATAAGAACTATTACCAACAACTATTCTCTCACTGTTTTTATTCATACATATTAAAATTAAAGTAACTTATATATAAAATATAAGTAAAAGTTCAATTTAATCAAAAATAAGGGAACTTACTTTTGTGTTAACAGAAGTATAAAACGTTTGTGATAAATGGCATACTTCGGAAACTACCAAACACGTAAATGGGGTGATTTTTTAAAGGATTGATTAAAAAAATGTGAAGACACCACCAACAGACTAAACCACAGCATTGTGCTACGAGCGTACCAGTCTACTTTNATTGATTAAAAAAATGTGAAGACACCACCAACAGACTAAACCACAGCATTGTGCTACGAGCGTACCAGTCTACTTTGCACTTAGGAGCAACTTGTGACGCAGGTTCCACGCGGCGAATATTCCCACAGTCACCCGGTTCTCCGCCGACACATTCCACAGCCTAAGTCTTCCAGCAATCAGTCCCTCGCATCAGTCACAAAGTCGCAGGCTCTACTCCGGAATCCACACTGATGCGCCCGCATGTTCGGCGCTAATTGAAATAATAGCTTTAATTTTTTTTTTTAACTTTATTCGCTCTCCGTGACAAGACTGTGCTAATATGTTTAAGAAGAAAACAATTATTCACTTATGTAGCAATGGGGTTTAGCCATTCCGCCACGTTCAATGCCCTAACTCGTCCTGCTAGTAGTTCAACTCCTCCCCCCCCCCCC
>NQII01002273.1:253112-266729 GCA_002778355.1 Clitarchus hookeri | reverse complement strand
GGGGGGGGGGGAGGAGTCGAAAATAATCGGATGTCAACATCACATATACAGCAATATCTGACAAGACAAATTCATCGGGGCGGATGGGAATCTCGTAATCCCTCAATTGGAAAAGCAAAACTGATACTTTTCTTGGTTTTATAGGTCAAAGTGGGTGAATAGTTACATTGCCAAGATAGTGCCACTACAGGACAAAAAGAAATTCCCATACCCAAGTTAATGAGAAAACTAAAATTTAGGACATGCTAAACATTCGTTACTACTTAGTTTTGGTGAATGTGTATCAGAAAATATTTATACTGTCGGCCACATATGTGACAACACTTCAAGTTACGTGCATAAGATATCGCGTAATTTTGAAGGACACAGCGAAAGCTTTATGCAATAGCTTTTGTGACATATTGGATGGGTTCGAAATGGCAGATCTGGCGACAGAATTGTCACATTTCATCACTTTGCAAATTAAATTGCCATTTCGTGATTAAGCATAGGCCTACAGGATTTTTATCAACTGGAACTTACATGAATTACAGAGCATATAGCCATATAGCCTAAGCAAGAAAGTACAGTCACGAATGTACACGTGATAGCATGATTAAGTTAATTTCGATCATAATCTGTACATTGCTCATAATATTTATTATACTCTTTAAGGTACCTATTAGGATTCCATTTTTGTACCTTTGGAATATTTTCAAAGAAAACAGTAATGTCATAATTTTCTAATGGAGTTACATTTCCTGTGAGGTCAAACCCCTATTTTCGTTAAGGTAAAAGTGGCAAACGTTACCTATTCTCGAGGTATACTTTTCTCCACACTTGTCAAATCTCTCACACACGACATATAAACATAGTCGAACTTATTTTCGATATTACTTTAGAGTAATTTTATTGTTACAAGCGGCGCCTTTGTAGCCTTCGCCTTCCTTCCTCGGACGGGAGCTGATACCACCAGNTCCTTCCTCGGACGGGAGCTAATACCACCAGTAACTGGAGAAGATCCATGCAGAATTACAAAAGGATCGCAGCAGATGATTGACACGTGCCCGACACGGCTAACGAGATTCGTGCAGCTCCCGTCTTAGAAAGGACTAAATGTCTGGGATTATAGTTGCAAGAATGTTCTGGTCATCATCCTCGCCTCTCTCAGCGCAACTCGGGGTGCGGGGAACCTTCTGGACCGGGCCAGTTGGTCGACACAAGCCGCGGCGGGCCTCCGAGTAGGGTGTCAGGAGGAGCCTTGAGCGCCAGGCGTGCGGTGCCGACGGTGACCAGCGGGAGTGAAGACTGCGAGCATCGGTACAGTGACGAGCGAGGCTGTGGAACTGGATGCGCAAGTGACTGACATTCGGAATAATGGCAAAAAACAGTTTGACTGAATATGCGTAAATAAAAAGTGCGGGTTAAGTGACTGTAGCATATAGTGTATTGTTATTAATAATAAGTGTGTATTTTATAACATAATGAATTAATTAAAAAAAATAATTTACTTTCCACCTGCTGGGGTAACTATGCACCAATAAAATTTTTTGTTTAGGTGTCATTTGGTGAAAGGATAGCAAATGTTACCTGGTTAGGTAACATTCGAAATTTAAAATATCTAGCTATAATCCTCTGTTTCTTTGCCAAATTGCACCTGAAAGAAAATTTTGAGTGGTGCAAAGTTAGCCCTGCACGTGCAAAGTTCACGGTACCTTTATTTTTATTAAAACCTCCAACCCCCTCGAACTTGATACGCGCCCCTGACTACTTTTAACAGTATGTATCCATATATATTACGAGTGTTGCAAGTGGCTGCCATCAGTATTCGAACTGGAAACTAGCAAACCACGTTACAACGTAACAGGAAAACAGGCCGCCATTGCCGCCAACACTGACGCGCGTGTTTACTAAGCGCGATGAGTGGGCAAATAGCGGCTGCTGCGGCCGGAGAGGTGCCTGTCGCTTTGGCAACGGTAAGAACGCCCACGGCTGCGGCAGCTCGCTGGACCTCTGGCTAGCTTGTGACCAGACCAACTGAGCTACTGCGTACTGTACGGGTGATTCATAACGCACGCGATGTTTTATTTACTATACGCGGTTCACTATTCATTGAGAAAACATGAAAGCCCTGCTTAGTATCAGCTTTCCCTGCTTATTATGTATACTCCTGCCATATTTCAAATTAGCATTGCCATGGATATAATCATTTTATTCATGAGCTATACAAGTAAAACCGTGGAATTGCTTACACTGCAAACGTGTTATTAATGTGCAAATTCACACTAACGTGTATAAAACAAGCAATACTATTTTGAGTGGCCATAAATTAAAACATTACATTAGCAATACCACGTCAAGTGTTATGAACAATTGTTAGTTCGCTGCCGATTTAATTGGGAGCCAGCGTGCCAGTGTATACCGTAGCATGTATGTAGTTATAGGCAGTGGTTTATTTCGTTTTATTTGCTCTCTTTACCGTGAAAATATATCTTCCCTGCATTGAGTGGTCCCCCGCCCCCTTTTCCTTCCAAGCCCTTTTTCAAAGGTCACAACTTCGCAGCGCTTAAGGTCCCAACTCCACTCCAGGTCTCCCGTTAGTGTACGCGAATCTTAATTGTTTGTCTTCAAGGCAAACATAATACTTTCCGCCATATTTTCCCCATGAATTACTCACTGTCGATAATCACATAATCACAGTTATTACGCTGAAATGTGTACAAATTTAAACTCCCCCCACCCCCCGGACAAATAAGGAACAGTCATCAACTCGGTAAAGTTGAATCCCAAAGAAATAATAAAAATTTGATCATACCACCAACCACCAACAACTGCAGTTGGGTTGGGTTTCGTAAACTAATAAATGAAAGAAACATACACGCTACCTATGGTGTCAACTGATCCATATTGACTGACAATACATTAAAAATGGAACTTAAATGTATTGCAAACATGATGAAAGTATTTAAGCTGGGAAACTGTTCGAAATACCAATTATCCACGCACCCCAAGTCTGCCAACACTGCAAATTCTGTCGCCATCATAAAATATTTTCATGGTAATATTGGAAAAGCAGCCAATATTTTGCGTTAAATATCGCATACGGAGGGTAATTTGTTTTGCTTATTAATCTGCATGGTAAATTAACAAAATTCGCCTTGCAAAATTTCCCGGGACACGTCTCTTTTCAGAGAACTATTCAGATTTATTACAGGCGTAAAATGCCAGTCTGGGTGAAAAGAATACGGGATTATCACAATTTCGAGAAACGTCTCGACGATGAATTAGATTAAACGTGCCTGTGTGGAATAATCTAGAAAGGGTTAGCGCAGGTATGAATATCGCACTTTAGTCCGCCGAAGGCAGAGAGAGGCAGAGTGTGTAAGAGGGAAGGGGGGAGAGAGAGAGAGAGCGCGCGTCCGTGCCGGATGACTGAGAATGGAATGTGTTTCTGGAGATTCGGTGAGCTACGTCGGTAATTCGTTTTGTAGATGTGGCGACCGGTGTACCCGAAGTAGACTAACTGTTGGGAGAGATCGGGGTTCTCCGGGACGACTGATCCAGTGTTTGTGATACACCTAGGTGGTCGGAAAGGAGGTGGGAGGAGTTTTAGACAGAAAAGTGATTAAATCATATTTCATTGATAGCGATAGTTAATTTATTTAATCGACTAATTAATGTAACAGGATACCGATTACGGGTTTATTTTCATTCTGACCGAAATACAGCACGGGACATTTCGAAAGACACTGCTGTATATTCCTGTTACACATTTAGAAAATTAAATTTTGCTCGTCTATCACGACCTTTATCCTTCACAAACCTTGTCACGCTCAGGCGTTTGCAATATTATTTCACTCCGATGCGAAAAAAAAAAACGCCAAACTTTCCGCTTTCATTTCTCTTGCAGGGGTGGGAAAACTTTTTCGTGTGGGAGCGAAGTCCCGATCTCAAGTTCGTGCTGCAGCCAACACTTAATTTTTATTGTGGAGTCAATTACCGGGTCGGAGCGGAGACCCATTTGTCCGAGGACGATAATTTATGGCATGCCTTTACGTTTTAATTTGACCAGCATAGGTATGGGACCAGTAATTTCCGAGTTCATGGAATACGTAAGATATTTTACTACAAATTTCCAAAAATATTCCGGCATAAAGTATTATTACATATGAAAAATGTTACGTGTCACTACTATAATAAATGAACTCCAGACACCGTAGCACAGATATAAATAAATTATTAAAAATTCATAGCGTCACTTTTAGAAGCTTCTGCTTAGCAATATGATCGTGATCAGTATACAAACAGTGCACGTTTCGTGGGCAACTTGAGATATGACTGCTATCTTTGCGGGTCATTTCCAATTTCGTTTTGGAAAGTTGCTGCGGGCACTCGCGAGGCGGCAATGGCCCGCGGGCTTTCAAGCAACTTCTCGAACATGCACCGTCACTTTTACCGGACGTCCTTCCTCTTCCGTGGCGGGAAAACCAAACAGCCGCAGTTACCAAGGACTCCNACAACCAAACAGCCGCAGTTACCAAGGACTCCCCCCTGCTCTCGAGATGAGTTATCACGGACTCAGATGTTGACGTTATCAGGCCTGCGATAGCGGCTCGCGCTGATAACGCGTCACCGCGACAGCCGTTCAAAACTCTGGCTGGGTTACAACTCCGGAGGTTTTGGTGACAATTGTCACGTGACCCGACTTTGTAGATAACATTTATGGCATTCTTAATTCGGTATTCCGTGTTTCGTACCTAGCAAAAATTACGTTACGAATCTGCAAAATATGAACTCGCCAAGTCATCGCCATTCTGCCGGATACTTGAATGTTTAAAAAATTAAATCAACTCTTACATTAGCATTAACTGTAATTTATTGCAGAAGATATTCGCGACGCAATTTAATGCAGGGGATATGGGTTATTTCGGAAATATTACACAAGAAAGCATTTTTACGAACCGACTTCTTAAACTTTTATTCTAACAGTTAGATTACTATCTAATAAAGCCTGTTTGCACAAGAGCGAAAAAAAGGGCTAAGGAATGCAACCCAACTGAAACAACCAAACGGGATGGGAATGTTCTGTCTGGCCGTGCGACCAAACAATCACTTCTCGGAGGCCACACAGGGCGGATGTCTCGTCACAAAANGGCTAAGGAATGCAACCCAACTGAAACAACCAAACGGGATGGGAATGTTCTGTCTGGCCGTGCGACCAAACAATCACTTCTCGGAGGCCACACAGGGCGGATGTCTCGTCACAAAAAAAGAAAATAGAACGCTANCCGACTTCTTAAACTTTTATTCTAACAGTTAGATTACTATCTAATAAAGCCTGTTTGCACAAGAGCGAAAAAAAGGACTAAGGAATGCAACCCAACTGAAACAACCAAACGGGATGGGAATGTTCTGTCCAGCTGTGCGACCAAACAATCACTTCTCGGAGGCCACACAGGGCGGATGTCTCGTCACAAAAAAAGAAAATAGAACGCTANCGTGCGACCAAACAATCACTTCTCGGAGGCCACACAGGGCGGATGTCTCGTCACAAAAAAAGAAAATAGAACGCTAAATTGCGCAGGAAGCAATGTTTTCTTAATTATGCCAAAGGTATCACTTATAAAATAAAAGTCTGCAATGTTCGTGCAGAACGTAAATATCTCTAGTTTAAGGGCGCTATTCCAAATAAAGAAGAATTTCCCTTTTTTTTTNCAATGTTCGTGCAGAACGTAAATATCTCTAGTTTAAGGGCGCTATTCCAAATAAAGAAGAATTTCCCTTTTTTTTTAAACGTAACCACTCAAGCCTTCCTGTTTAATATGAAGCTGTATTTTGTCCAGAGATGAAACAAGCGNCTTTTTTTTTAAACGTAACCACTCAAGCCTTCCTGTTTAATATGAAGCTGTATTTTGTCCAGAGATGAAACAAGCGTTAATAGTTGCTTACTCCTCAAGATATTTTAAGTACTCTTCTGCCTTAAATACTATTAGTAAAACTCAATGTGAAATGCGAACGTGTGTATAATACACTATATATTAACGCTCAAATACTAATGGTAACGTGATGATTATACCTCTGCATAATAAAAAATTATAATTTTATGATGCCTCGTTAATACTATAATTTCCCGGCTATATTTTTTGGGAAATTTACTTTTGGGAAATATATTTATAACACCCAAGAATTTATTTAGTGTAGGTTAAATCAGGCTCGAACAGAGTCAGGACTCATACGCAGTTAACAGACTCAGGTCTCTCTTTTGGTAATTTAGCAAGAAACTAATTTTACTTTTATTTTTTATTTATGTAATGTAGCTTAAATTAACAATGGTCAATCATGTTATATTTCGTCCGGAACAATTTACATTTTTCCGTGTCCTGAGACCTGGATGTGTAAGATTTCGTCCCCTTGCAAGGGCCCTTCCGTGGTTGGGGCCTCTAGGCAGAAAAGTCCCCCCCGGAGTTAAGGAATATTTTACCAGTTACATTTTTTTCATTTTAACGTAGCAGAGTCACCAAAAATAGGCAAGTTCATAAACTGACGAGATGATGCATAGGCCTACATTAAAATTTGTTTGCATGTTTAGAAACATTTTATGAAATGTATTATGCGTAGAGCGCAAAATTAAAATACTTACTTGATTAGACACGAAAGTATACATTTTTATGTATAAAAACGACACACAAATTTCGTACTTATATGGACAGTTGCATTAATACCTTGGGGAGTTGCAATACCATTATACGTATCATACATTAAAGTTTACGACCGAAGAAAATTTCTGAAGGTCTCCAAGAAAAAATTTGTCGGTAATGGTCCAGAAAAGTCCATTTAAACACCACTATATTTTTAATTTGGTAGTATTTCAATTTCAACTAAGAAATTTCTACGTTGATATTTTACAACCAAAATTCAATCAATCACACATTTTATTCAATATAAGCGAGTGCAGTTGACTCGCTAAATATGGCCGACTAAAGTAGATTNATTCAATCAATCACACATTTTATTCAATATAAGCGAGTGCAGTTGACTCGCTAAATATGGCCGACTAAAGTAGATTCAATTACTTAAAAAACCAAAGAGCACAACAACTGCGTAGTTCTTGTGCAAGAGGCCAAATGTATAGTTGTATGTATAGCCAAGTTAAAATGGATATCACACACGCTTCAATAATGTTGTATGCGAAAAATTTAATTTTTTTCTGTTGTCCGCGCAGTACTGTCCAAAAAGGATTTTTTTTTTGGTGATAGGTACAGTGGCTCACATTAATATTCGGCCACCGATGATTATCGCAGTTTCATGGCCTTATGTTACATTAGAAATGACGATAAACATTACACATATTGCACAATCATTCTTGTGTGCTTTAAATTAAATGCAAAAGTATCCCATAACTGAAATGAGCAGTGTAAGTTAATGAAACACAATATTTTGTCCTCGCGTGCTGCATAAGTACGTCACTTTANATTCAATCAATCACACATTTTATTCAATATAAGCGAGTGCAGTTGACTCGCTAAATATGGCCGACTAAAGTAGATTGAATTACTTTAAAAAAACCGAAGAGCACAACGACTGCGTAGTTCTTGTGCAAGAGGCCAAATGTATACTTGTATGTATAGCCAAGTTAAAATGGATATCACACACGCTTCAATAATGTTGTATGCGAAAAATTTAATTTTTTTCTGTTGTCCGCGCAGTACTGTCCAAAAAGGATTTTTTTTTTGGTGATAGGTACAGTGGCTCACATTAATATTCGGCCACCGATGATTATCGCAGTTTCATGGCCTTATGTTACATTAGAAATGACGATAAACATTACACATATTGCACAATCATTCTTGTGTGCTTTAAATGAAATGCAAAAGTATCCCATAACTGAAATGAGCAGTGCAAGTTAATGAAACACAATATTTTGTCCTCGCGTGCTGCATAAGTACGTCACTTTAATATTCGGCCAGTTGTGGTGGACGTGTGGCACAGGCATGATGCACATTGCGTTCGTACCTCGTGTAATTCCCTGCACGCTCTCTGCGCTGAGAGATTGTATTGGGTAGCTCTGTTGGCTGCGTCAGTCATGTAAATGGGACTTAGGGGCAAGAATACAACGTTTGAACAACGGCAGCTGGTAATTTTTCATCATGCAAAGAACAAATCTCAACGATAAATTGCGGAGCACTTGAATCTGCCGAGGTCCACTGTCGGAGACAACATAAGAATGTTTCAGAAGTAAGACAGAATAGATTCGGTACCTCAAAAAGGACAGCCAAAGAAACGAAGCGAGAGAGGAGAACATCCAGTAAAAATGAAAATAACGAAAGATAGAAAATTAGTTCTTGTAAACGTACCACGTAGGTACTCAATGAATGTGGAAAGAAAGTCAATCCAGAAACCATATGACGAGTTATCAGAAGAGCAGGATATAATGGCAGGGTAACTAGAAAGAAGCTTTTTATTAATGAGGTGAATAGAAGAAAACTACTTACGTTCGCAAAAGACCACGCTGACAAAGATAAAAGCTAGTGGAATGATGTTATTTTTGCTGATTGGACGAAATTGAATGGGTTAGGTTCAGATGGCAGGGTAACAGTATGGCGCAAGCCAAATGAGAAGCTAAAACCTGGGAACATACAACCTACTGTGAAACACAGTGGAGGTAGTATTATGATCTGGGGCTGTATATCTTCAGCAGGTGTTGGACAGACCGTACATGTCGATGGATCAATGAAAAAGGATGACTTATCTCAACATCCTGAAAGCAAACCTGCACAAGAGTGCTGATAATCTAGGCATTAGGAACACGTTTAAGATCTACCAAGATAATGACCCAAAACACAAGTCGTACATTGTCAAGAGCTGGCTTTTGTATAACTGTCCCAAAGTCATTAACACACCTCCTCAATCACTCGACCTGAATCCCATACAAAATGTGTAGGATGAACTCAAAAGAAGACTGTGTACTACAACAATTAGGTCCACAAAATAATTAGAGAAAAGGTTCAAGGAAGAATGGAGTAAGATCGGCTCCGAATGTACCAGGAAAATAATTACTAATATGCCACAACGCCTGTGAGAAGTAATTAAACAGAATGGCCATGCTACCAGGTACTAAAAGACTGTTTAGTTTGCAAAGAGGATTATGTTTGNCAGAATGGCCATGCTACCAGGTACTAAAAGACTGTTTAGTTTGCAAAGAGGATTATGTTTGTGTTTGAATGATGATAGCCGAATATTAAAGTGGCGTACTTATGCAGCATGGGATGACAAAACCATATAGTTTGTTAAGTTGCATTGCTCACTTCCGTTATTGGCTACAGCTACATTTCGTTTAAAGCACACAAGAATGATTGTGCAATATGATGTATGTTTATCTTCATTCCTAATGTAACATAAGGTCATGAAACTGCGATAATCTTAAGTGGCCGAATATTAATGTGAGCCACTGTATACTTTCGACTGCTACAAATCCACTATGCATATGGTCTACGGTATTTGGAAACATCAACTCGCAAATTACAAAAAGCGAGCTGGCCAATCCACACACGATCGCCGCTGTTGCAGAACAGACTCCACAGCCTTGTAAATGTCAAGGGCGGCAAATTTTCACGTGACGCAGCGCGACCTTGCACGAAAACGTATTGACATTTTCTAGATTTAACAAGACCAGGGTTTAAGTTTTAAAACTGAAGTATTCGAGGGCAAGCGAAACGTTCAAATTATGAACACGATGGCGATTTAAACCGCAAGTACCACCACCATACTCATATTGTGTAAAGTTTGGTCACGATACATATCTGCGGAATTATCGCACGGTCATGAATTATGCTACCAAACTTATAGAAAGGAACTTCGCAAAATGCCCCTAGTTGCCATGTCGTGGACCAAGAGTTGCCCGAAGAGCGCACACAATGTAGCAAAGTTAAAAAAACAATCTAAACTCGGTGCAATAAAGAAGGGTCTCACTTTCGTTATTTAACTAAATGAATGCACGTGNAGTTAAAAAAACAATCTAAACTCGGTGCAATAAAGAAGGGTCTCACTTTCGTTATTTAACTAAATGAATGCACGTGCTGTGTAAACTGGCAGAAACCTAGCACACTGGCGATACGAAAAGACATTTGACAAATCAAATTCAAATATTTTGGTCACTTTCTTAGGTTGCGAAAGTGTTGAGAATTGACACTGTTTCATAATTTCGAATGTAATACACGCCTTTTCAGAAACAAAGTTTAATTGGTAATTTCAATCATGTAAATGCTACTAGCCAAAAAGCTAAGACTTCAGAATCATTGGCATGGAACGGAACTAGTGTCCGAGACTGCATAATTCACAGCAGGCCGAAATAAATCAAGAATTAGGCCTCCATCAGGTTAAAGTCGCTGAAATACTACGAAATATCTCTGCAGCTCCACAAGAGCAATCGTCACTGGTTTACAGTCAAATTTAATTGATTTACAGCAATTTTTGTTCGTATAGCCAGTTCGTGGTTGAGAATACTGTTGAAAGCTCTGTTCGTTCATCTTATCATAACATATCCCCTTCCAGACAAATGTAAAAATCTTGCCACCGCATCTATTGCGTGGCACCATACAACTGTAGGCAATATTAATACTTTATTCAGACCTACATAATTCAATCACCTTGCATTCAGCGGCTTCTCCTTCCACGGTACGAACGCTTCGGTTCGATATACTTCTGACGGCAGCACTCCTCCTGTAGAGTGAAACGAAACTAAAAACTTACTTTAAAAATGTAACAATTAATTAAAATAAAACTTCGTTACGGGACTATAAAGTCGGAGGCAACGTCTGCCAGTATACTACGAAAAGGTTGCCCGGGTCAAGGAAATATTGTTTTAATAGAAGTACAAAAATATACAATTACTGTTACCCATCAAGTGTTGCCTAAATAAACTCCTATGACAAAGAAAACATTTTTCACTAATGAAATATAGACTTGGGTGATTAAATATTTCTTACAGCATTATTTTGGCACAATAACGTAAGTTAAGATTTCAATTACACGCACAGTTACCTCCAATCCTAGGGCGAAACAATTCGGTATTATTCTGTGTGTCTTATCATCCACGTTTTTCTGCTTTTCCGTGTGCAATAAACGTGTTATGCACAAAATCCTAGAAGTTTAATGTTACCAGTCAAAACATGTTACCCCATTATGAGTATGGGTTTCTTTATTGCACACTTTAGTACATTTAAAACACCTTGTTTTCTACATAACTCTTAAGTCTAATCACACAGACGTTTGCTCAGGCTGTATTATAAATCTTTAGCCGGGTAAAACAAATGTTTCGTTGGGCGGTCATCCTGTGCTCGTCTGCAGAACTGCAAATGTCCCCCGCANCTTTAGCCGGGTAAAACAAATGTTTCGTTGGGCGGTCATCCTGTGCTCGTCTGCAGAACTGCAAATGTCCCCCGCACACCAGAGCCACGGCGGTAGAACACGCCAACGTAATCATATCAAAGGTGTTCAGACAGACAGCGAACATACCACCGCGGCCTGTGCTGCGTTCACTCCGCGGTGGCGGCCTAAACGCCGCACGTCGAATTTGCCCGCGGTCTTGTCACTTGTGTTGCAGCGCAGTCGACTGTGTACTGTACTGTATTGTCCATTTCATGTAAGTGGTGTAAAATCTGGCAGACAATGTGACTTACCTACACACTACGTAAACAGTAAATGCTCTCGTCTGTAAAGTAATGTACAAGACGAATTGCTGAGGGAAGCATGTTGTTAAGTTGGCAATTTTGATGACTTTGGAAGAAATTAGTACGCAGAACTAAAAGTTGTAATTTAAAATTTTAATTATACTCGCAACATTTACTGTTTAAATTATGGTTTTGAAGTTTTTTTTTTTTTTTTTTTTTTTTTTTTTTTTTTTTTTTAGTGAATTGATTTAAAAAACATATTTAGCAATTACGACAGAGCATGTCGACACGTACGAACAGTAAACGTTTCCAGCCAATGGCTACCCATGTTTCCAGTTTCCAGCCCTCTGAACGCCCTTGTGCATGTGCTTTTTTTCTCGTCGTGTTTATACGAGTACCGTGTTGATGATGTCGGAATATTTTATCCGTAGTTAATTATTTTACTTGCTTTTTTTTTTTTAAGTATAGTCGGTTGTAGGTACCGTTGTAGTGCGTTTTCTTGAGTGTAATATTAATTGGCACGTGTTTACCGCTTCGTAAAACTGCTCGTTCCACCATTTTCTTTAACCCTCGTCCGCAATGAAGCGACACGAATATAAATTACGTGTCTTAATTTAAAGTTTGTTGGTTTCAGGAAACGTGCGCAGTGTTGATTTTACTGAATGATTATGCAAATAAATGATTTAAAGCTAGTGACGAACAAGCGTGATTTTAGTTNGCGCAGTGTTGATTTTACTGAATGATTATGCAAATAAATGATTTAAAGCTAGTGACGAACAAGCGTGATTTTAGTTGAGTAAACTTTCAAGGATATCCATCGAAAAACACGTGTTCAAGAGGTTGCGAATTTTACAGATAGTAAGTTTGCGGGTTTTGTAAATAATGTATTTGTAAACCGTTAATATAATTATTGAAATGCACGTGGCCTGAAAGAGTCGCACTTTCAACAATTTTGTAGTATGTAAATTATATTTGCCTATATCGTAAATTCAATGAGTGTAAGGTTAACCTCGGTCAAAGCGCGTGTGTATGTGTGTTGCTCCATCTGTACGAATACGAAGAACTACGTATGTTTTGCATTTACTTTTTCAATGAAGTTAAAACTTTTAAAATTATAATAATTTGAATGTTATTTCCATACGAGCAAAATTCTCCACTGCGCTATCAAAACAATATGCAACTCAAAATGCCAAACACTCTTAAGAACCTCAAAACAATGCCGTCTGACAAAAGACGTTAAACTAAAGTCCCCCTCCCCGATGACTTTTTTTCCATCAAAATAAAATTAACAGAACTCCAACAAATAAAACAGGTTGGAATGCCAGCCTAGCTATAATATAGTGCATTGATTACAGGACGGAAATTAGCTAACGTGTCTTTCAGTGCCTGCCATGACGGAAACACGAGGAAATAGGAAAATGAAAGTGTGCATTTGACTCAAACATTTGTTTACAAACGTCTTTTTCTTCACTGACAAAACAGCTGTGGCGGAAGGATACATTGTGGCAGCGCTACTTTTCTGGAACTGTCAAAATTTACCCCACTTACATGAAATGAACAATAGTTATTTAATACAGTAACGATTAGAAATGAAAAAAAAATTAAAATAGTTAATATACACTAAGTCTTGTACGATTCGTCGCGTCCAGAGTATAAAAGATGGAGTGGGAGATTATATCTGTAAACCGTTAGTAGCAGCTTCATATTTTATTAATGATTCCTCTTACATGTGTGCTCAGTCCATTTATGTGCAATGAACAGTAGTTTGCTGCCTAGATCTGCACCGCCACTGCTGTGCCGCCTTGATCGCCACAGCTCCGGCGACAATTTCAAAATCATCGACCAGCGGACTGCCGTCGCCGAGGACGGCCAAACACGAGCGCATTAAAACAGGTCAGAAGAGGCGGGACGTTTAGCGCCGGGGACACGCCTCGCGTTGCGACGTCGCTCCGGCGAACCGGTGTGGCGG
>NQII01002273.1:209330-253094 GCA_002778355.1 Clitarchus hookeri | reverse complement strand
CACGCACCCCCGGGGTGTAGCTACGACGGCACATCCCATGCCTGCGCACCGCCTTTCCTGCTGCGCACGCCGGCGACACGGAACTGCTGCCTGGTCAGTGCCGAAGGCCGCGGCCACACCCGCCGGCTAAACATCTATTGGAAAGCCGTTCGGCAGCCATGCTCCAACATGTCTGCGGAAGGAACTGTATAATAGTCTGTTAGCGGTTTTATCTTCACTTATTTTAATCAAACCTTTGAAAAATCGCCCCATATATGACGCGTTTGGTTGTCTCCTAAATACGCCACGTAACAACACAAACTTAATATACTTCCGTCAAAATTAAACCACCGCATTTTTAATTCATAGGAATAAAAACAGCGAGAAAATAGGCGTGTTGGAAGAAATAGTTCTAATGCAAAGTATTATTACACTGAGTGCGCACGAATGCTGTGTGTTGTCCCTTGGTGTAAATTTATAGACTTGGTTAAGTTTTGTTTGCATGAGGCGGAGGAATGTCCTGGAAGTAGAACTTAGCATGTCTTCAGAAAAGTTGCAAGTAACCTTGTATGGACTATAGTTTCAATGGTTAGGGTTGGTTCACAATAAAAATCATATGACCACAGCATAGAAAATAACCGCAAATCACTCTTAATTCTTGTGCGAAATTGATTCACAATTGAACACTTATGTATTAATTTTTAACCAATGAAATTTTGCGGAGAATCTAACGTCAGTTGGCAGATTTTTTTTTAAATTTGTAATAAATTATGTTTTGCAACACATTCTGATTCTTTGTTGAAAATTGACAGCGATTAAAACATGTTTGTACGTTTGCTTTTCTTTAAAATTTTTGTTTTTTGAATCGTTAAGATATGAATAATAATGAAAACACTTCTACTAGTAAACTGCCACCTGTTCTTTCCTCTAAATTATTATCTTGAGAAATTTAAGTGTAACAGTTAGCAAATTTGTGGAATATTTACTTTTTAAATAATTTTACATTTCCATTGACTGACGCACGACTAAAGTGATCAGGCCCATGACAATGTTGATTTTACATATTGGCAAAGATTACACTATGTGCATACAAGCAGATCTTGAGCAGGGTTTCAAAAAGTACTTCAGTTTACCGTGAACAACCTTCAAGCGGCTATTAGCCAACTACTAACCTCCAATACTTTGACTGCTGAATGCTGAATACTTATGTCGGCCAATATTTTATAACTCTAATAGCCTAACTGCCCAGTGTTGTTAATATTGCATAATAATAATCTGCTTTCTTAATACAGCCACGTCGGAAGTTGTAAATATGCCGTAAAGAGTGGAGAGATTTGGGCGGCTCATAACATCGAGGTCTTGAGAGCCGATGAGGGTGAAGTGAGGTGAGAATGGAGTAGCGTCGGAATGCAAGAGCGGGGAGAAACGGGAGATTCCCAAGAAAACTTGCCGACACTCGTCCGGCAAGATTCCCACATGCAAAAATACGGGAGAGACTCCGCCGAGAATCGAACCCGGTTTGCCTAGATGGGAGGCGAGCAATCTGACCACTACACCACCGCAGCCTTGGCGCCGTAAAGAAATTCCACAACACTATATCCGCCTGGGAACCCCGCTAGTGTTCTTTTACAGGAAAACGAGCCCGCGGCTTCTTCCGTCCCGTGAAGACCAAAATGTACTTTCCAAACGGAAGAGCATTAAATACACGCTGGCCGTACACACACATTAACTGATCTCCATTTTATCAATTCAGAAGTTGTTTTAAAAAGGCAACACACGCGTTTGTGTGGTTTCCTATTACAAAACCACCCAATTTACTAGACAATCGACCACACACCTAGATAAATGCAAGGTTCGCCCATTCACCACTGATTTCATCCACCTTGAGCTAAATAAGAGTTAAATACAAAATTGCGTTATCAAATTATCACTGGGCAAGGTGACCGAGTGCTCAGTGAATTCCAAACGGTATTCAAACGTAGCGTGTGCACTATCTTTCGAGTCAGTGTATTTATGCATAATTAATTTAGCTGTCTTCGTTTAATCACTGCACGAATAAGAATGTGTGTTCACTGCACTAAATCCTATACCTGTATTCCAAAGCAATTTTTAATTGTTTCAAATATTTTTCCATTTCACGATATNTTCACTGCACTAAATCCTATACCTGTATTCCAAAGCAATTTTTAATTGTTTCAAATATTTTTCCATTTCACGATATCAAACGTCGTTCGGAGTATAGTGACAAACATTTACAAACTGCCAGAGAAAAGCAAAAGCACAGTGTTTACTACAGACAGATAACGGCAACCGTCGCAAAACACGGTGACTTCGCAATGCTGATGAGGNTTCACTGCACTAAATCCTATACCTGTATTCCAAAGCAATTTTTAATTGTTTCAAATATTTTTCCATTTCACGATATTAAACGTCGTTCGGAGTATAGTGACAAACATTTACAAACTGCCAGAGAAAACCAAAAGCACAGTGTTTACTACAGACAGATAACGGCAACCGTCGCAAAACACGGTGACTTCGCAATGCTGATGAGGACGAGAGACTCCACAGGATAGCTGCCTTCGTACCTGTTATGGTGGCCGATGGCTACCGTAACTACTTTTTCAGAGCTATGCTCATTCGATGCGTCAATAATATGTCTTCCAGTAAATAGCAACTTTTTATTAATTAATAAAAAATACTACTGCCTCGAATATGCCAGTGATGTGGTTACAAAACTTACTTTAAAAATTAGCCACAGATGCATGAAACATGACGGAATCTTGTTCACAACCCCGTACTATTTTACGGTCCATGGATGAGAGCTGACCGACAGATATAATGGGTAATATGAATAAAGTTGAGTAGGTTCTCTTGAGGAGGTGCTGGTTGAGCATGATGACACGTCTTCACAGCGTGAGCACGTCCTCAATTTGGTATGAATATAATTGCCCTTTGATTGTGAGCAGGTGCTCAGTTAATTCAGTGAGCATTTCCTGTATTATTCATGCGAACGCGAGTACCTGCTAATGTTTTTCAACATTTGAGCACCTGCTCAACTTTATTCATATGATTCAATGCGTGGTACGGGTATGGCGTGCCGTTATTGAAACTGGCGGTAGAGTAACCTATCGGTAACAAGCGACAGCGATGAAGGGAAACAGATTTGTTGGAACAATGGCCAGCTGAACTCTTTGAGGAAAGTGCAAAACATCCCAATGGTAAACACCAGCTCTGTTCTGCCAGCGGTTGGAATAACGATAGCCTAGGAACATTTACAATGTTCTGCCGGAGAACAGAATGTATATCCAATCTCTAATACAGAATGTCGAGAAAAACCGACTGTTAGCCAGCAAAATTCTGTTTCTGATGAAACTAACTGCCGGTCCCCACTCAGCTCAACAAGAACGGCAACACGGCTGCTCAGCATATTACAACATGGGAAACACAAAACGAGGCTGATTTTATGAAGGAAAGCCGCCGACACCATCTCGACATTAAGTCACCACAACAAGTTTTTTCTACGGATGATGCGCAGATTTGATTCGTCCACCGATAGAAGACGGTATTTTGCACGCTGTCGTTTTGTACTCCTCTATTCCTGACCAAGCACTTGTCAGAGGGCATAGCTGAGTAATGTGATTCGCTATAGGCGCGTATATACTTGACACAACTTATCCGTGATAGCATAATATAACACTTTCGAGAAAGTCGCAGACTGTCCTCTCTATTGAGAAACATCTCGACGACGAAATCAGATCCTCTCTGGGCGTGCTTTGAGTGCGGCATAATCTAAAAAGGATTAACGGCAAGTATAAACACAGTCCACTTACCTCGCCGATGACAATTTTGAGTGATGTGTTACGCATAACTTTAGTTAAGCCAGCGCCAAATTAAGGAAAAGGAAAATAAAGTCTCACCCAACATCTTATAGTTTTTTTCCCCACCTGCTAATAAAGAACATGGTTCCTACACATNAATTTTGAGTGATGTGTTACGCATAACTTTAGTTAAGCCAGCGCCAAATTAAGGAAAAGGAAAATAAAGTCTCACCCTACATCTTATAGTTTTTTTCCCCACCTGCTAATAAAGAACATGGTTCCTACACACATATTTTTCCTGTAGCGTTTTATATTAACGTATGCTACATGTTTGACCGTATTTCCAGTCAAAGGGGGGTTTTTTTTACGGTGCGTATGCGTGTTAGTTTCTTCCTCTCCCTTATTACTTACAGATTTAGCTATAGGTACACTCAGGGATGTAATCATGGACCTAATTGCGGCCATGGCTGCCAAATCCTCCTCTGCCGCGATTCATGGTTCTTTGCGTGAATTCCTTCCCCTATGCGCGTATGCGGCTTAGCCCCGAGACACACTTACGTCCTGTCCCTACCTTTAACGTACACTTACACTTAGATTAGGGTAGTTGGGGAAAAAAATGACCGGGGACCGTTTACAGAATAGTTGAATAAGTGTTCGGCGCAGTCGCGTAACTACAGGGGCGATTAGGGTGATGAACTCCCCCCTCCCCCANTACAGAATAGTTGAATAAGTGTTCGGCGCAGTCGCGTAACTACAGGGGCGATTAGGGTGATGAACTCCCCCCTCCCCCACCAACAAGAGTCAGTGGGCATATTCAGAGGCACTCACTGGTGATCTACCGACGGGAAAAAATTAGTCTCTTAAGTAAATATTTTTCTCAATAAGTAAAACTCGTTCCATCAGAAAATGACAAAATGCATTATTTTGAGGTTACATTTTAACAATTTTCCCGGGGAAGACCCGCTACACCCCTCCCGCATGGGGGACAAAAAACCCCAATTTCTCCCGGTAGCATATCGCCCCTAAAGCCACTACCTAGTTACGTTACTCGTTCAGCGAGTGGACTGGTCGGCTTACAGAGAGAGGCGGAGTTAGGGAATGTGGCCGGCAGGAAAATGAATTCACGAGTGTGGCAATTCACACACTGATGCGAATACTAGACTGTATAATTTCTGCTGACAGGACCAATTCAATCCCTTAATTTATTGTTGTAGTGGTATAGTTAATATTTTGGCAATTTCTCGCTGCATATTGCATTGACTGCAACACAAGTGATAACTATTTTACGACGGAATTAATTCAATTAACAATATGAAACGCGTTAACATTGAAAAGAGGATCTATCCTCAGAGTCCAATCGACAAATGCCCTGCTCGATCCGAAGCTCCGGTGGACCGAGAATTTTAGTCTGCGAATCTCGTGAGGAATGTTTACATCACCTCAGATTAACGTCCGTTCTTTAGTTAGACCAGCCGTCTCTAATTCCTACCGGCCTACCCTCATTCACTTTTATCCTGCTTCAGTGAGACCATAGCAATTTTTTCCCCCATGGCTCGGGAATAGCTAAGGCGGGCACGGCACGCACTCTCCACGCTTTCATTTCTTGGGATCCACCTCCACAATGTGTATTGTTACATAAAATAAAATTCCACACAATTATTGCAAGTCAAATTTAATTTTACAGTTTCTTTCGAAAGATTATAAACCTAAGAACCCCAAAAATCTGTACTGTATCTTTATTTCCCATTTTAGCGAAATCCGGCAAAAACAAAGTGAAAATCGCAGGGAGAGGCTTTCTTCGTCTGGAAACAACGCGAGTGAAAGACCACCACCCAGCACGGGCAAATGCTGACTTCATAGAAAAGGCACAACCCAACATTAGCTTGACATTTTGCTGAGACTAAGCGTACCTGAACTATCACTCCCACGGAGGCGTGATTTTTTTACGTAATTCAAAATCAACGGCAGTTAAAACGGCGACCGTCTTGCATACATTCATGTGAAGTGTTAGGCCCGACGAACATACAACTTTATTCACAAGCTGTAAAGTCAGCTGCGGAAAAATTGATGCGAATCTTCGGCAGCAACCATAAACATAACTTTCATTCAGTGGCAGAACTTAGAGTTTGGAGGGCGAGGCTCTAAATTTAGTAAAAGACGCCATATTGAGAGTAAATGGGCACTCAAACATCGATTGTTTACCGAGATGCGTTGATATATTGTATAAAATATCTAATGAAATGTTATAACGTCTTTATAATACTTATACAAATTTTCGTTTCTCTAAATTTTATGACGCATGTCTTAGTTTAGGTTTTGATCGTATAAAAACAGAATATATAACAGGTAGAGAAGCAAAAATGTATTAAAGAGGGGCGCCTAACCACCACCTCTACGGAAGCGCATAAACGTGTGCCCCTGCTAAGTCTGAGACATTGTTTCACCACTGTTACAAAGCATTTTTTTCGTGGTCAGCCATAGGCCAGACACACGATCTTTTTTTCTTTTCACCCCCGCGACTATGCCCTTTCTGGGTAATGCAGGGGTATAAGTATTTTCTTTAGCTTACCATTGCGTTACCTATCTTATAACTTTCCTTCCCTTGGCTCTCTGGGGCCACGTAACTTTAAGGTTTTGTTTTTATTACTTTGCATACCATCACCCTTTGTTTAATTCTTGTTGTATATAATTATTAACTTTTATTTTATTGTCAAGCTGCTCAGAGGGTAAGTGTGGTGCGTTGACCATGCCATGAAAGCATTACCACAAATGCACGAGAGAGAGAGAGAGAGACACTTCAAGTTTCTATGATACTCAAGTTAATCATATTTTGTTTAAAAACTACTGGTCGAAATCGGGAAGAACTTATTTCCTGCGTTCAACATTCTCAATTTATTACATCGAATATCAAAATGCGTGCTCGCGGTAATTATTCAGCAACTTCTATAGGGCCTAAAAACATCATTTTCAACCCCCCCCCCTCTCTCACACACACACCCCCACACCTACAAACACACTCTTTCGGGAACAGACTAAGTAAAAAATAATTGTGTATTTATTTTTCCTAAAGCAAAATATAGCTAAAATGTATCTTTGAAGAACTGTGGTTATGAAGATTACTATGTTTCTGTTTTTTTAATGCCATAATGATGAAATGATGAAGATATGGTCTGTTTTTTCCTACCCTTACTGCATTGAAATTGCAAACTTATGTTTAAACACTACGCTCCACGAGGGAACGATAGTTCAGTGAAGTTATGAGCATATGACGGATGTGCCAATGTCTTTCTTGTGCTCCCTTGCTTAAGAGCAATACTACTTTAGGAATGCGAAGTCTACAAGAGATAGAGTATGACTGCAGGTGCTCGCGCACTCACCTGAGCGTCCTGACAGAGACTGGAGGCAGAGGAGGACAGCTCGCCTCGCAGTCCTCCTCTGAGGACACGGCAGCCGCGCCACACTCGAACATGCCGACTACTAACAGGCAACACACGTACGTAACAAAGCACCTCTCACCGCGCCATGCCGCCGGCAACTGCGAGCACCGCAGCGCGCGGCCGCTTGTCGTCAAGTTGGCAGAACGCGACCGGGACGCCTCCCGCGGCCGCGCCGCCAAACCATCCTCACTTTCGTAAACACCGCTCTGTATGTTCTTCGCCGCCACCTCCACTATTTTGACAGCAGCGTGCGTGCCAAATTACCGCATTACGTTGCAAAGGTAAAGAGTGGGCGGCGGAAGGAAGAGAAGTACGTAACCTAAACTTAGATTAAGGGTTCTGAAAACAAACGTAAAGTAAGTTTTAAGGCTTGTCTACAATCGGCCGCACCTGTGGACGCGGACGTGTCCGAATCTCTGCGTCAAGTGACGTCACATTGACGCAGTCCGAATATCGCTTACAAATGCGTTGTCCGAAGTGAGTTTTTAAGAATCTGACACTAGATCGCAGTAAATTCGGCACATTTGTTGTTACGTAGTGATTTTTTAAATATTGGTGAATTATTGATGATGGGTAATTGGGATATTTATTTGTCGTTATTGTGCAGACCCTGATGTTTTATTTTAAAAGAGTTCGACAACTGACATCTAAGAATTTTCTTTGCACTAAGTTTTTAAAAGTTTCATCCTTCATTAGTTCAGACCAAACGAAGACAGCACTAATTATAATTTCATCACGTTTGTCTTTATTCAGCTCACTTCTCTACAAACCTTAGCCGGGATTAAAGCGCAGAACCCCTCGCTCGCACTGTAAGTTGCCGTTCTATTACGCCACTGTCACGGAAGCTCGTCCGTTACCTCAAATTCACTTTTGCGGCTGCATGGATAAATGCATTTTGCGTCCGAGTTAAGGGCAAAAAATGAGATTTGGACAACCCTGACAATCGCATGAGCTGTATCACCACCACTACGTGCAATAAGCCAAACCTATGTGCGGTGTACTAAATGTTGCGGAACAATTTTAAAGATTCGGTACCGGAGTGTTAATGTATAGAAACGTGCGAAAACATTCAACAATTTACACTCTAGGGAAAAATTCTACATTAGAGAAAAAGCAAGAAACTACCGGTGAAAACTTATACCGGGTGTTTTTAAACAAAACCGACAAACTCCGGCAGGTTATTCATCACGAAAATGTATGTATACTTTATCACTTTCTTTTGTTAATTCAGACGTGTTGATTCATGAGATGTCTTAAAAAAACCACGTACATAATAGGGTTCTAAAGATTCATCTTACAAAAATAACATACCCACCCCCATTTTCACCATGAACCGCGTTTTCAGAGGTATAAAATCTCCGTTCTACAATACATCACCAGCAATTCGTTGCTTAATCGCACGTAGTTTCTGATATATTAAGCAAAACGAATTTTAAAATTAGATTTTTGGGGGCACATAACTCTCTTCATAATCACTCCAGGGAAAAACTGTACACTCGCTTTTGCCTTATTATTTTGTAAGGAAAAGCCTGCCGGAGTTTCTCGGTGGACACTGCTCTCATCCACCTTTCCCCATCATAAATTTTCCTATCCTAATACTGGAATACTAATATATATTTTTCCCTGTGTTCCAGAAATATGGCTGTCATCTAACGGGCGGAAGGTTCAGTTCTGTCTCCCGCCACCAGGGCCGCATAGCGCGACTCTCGTTAAGAACTCAACTCCGACATTGCTCATTTCATATCACCCTACATCAAACTCACACAAGTCTATCTTCGCAAACTAACAACTACCCTACTCTCTCCCGCCCTTGTCCAATTCAAGGAGTATATATATTTATCATCCGCGACTGTCGCACATATCTTCCCAGTGTTCTCTCCGCTTTGCGCTGGTTTGCTGTACCCTACCATCTAGACCCTTCCTCTTTCGGGGTGTGTCCATGGCTACAATTGCGGCCATGGCACCAGACAACCCTGCTCAGCCGCGATGCATGCGTCCTTTTTAATAATAAACCCGACCTAAGGCGTATAGGGCTTGCCCTGAGACGCATCCCATTCTCCAACCGTCTTAGCTACTAACATACATGCCGGAGGAACACAGAACTGTGAAGGGGCTCACGCTGGCGTAGCGGAATTTGGGGACTCTTCAGAAAAAAAAAACTGATCGCGGGAGATTGTCGCCGAGTGCCTTAAAGGCTCGGCTGGGCAGGAGCAGAGGCGGGTGCGTAAGGACATTCACCACAAGCTGCAGAGGTTTGAGTGAGATGAAGGATTTAGTCGCTGGACGTCCAGAGTTGAACTTAGGTCTCGCAACAGTGAAGGCGGGACTTAGTTTTTTGGACGTCCAGAGGCGAACTTAGCCTTTGAACAAGTGGATGTGGGACTGTGTTCAGAAGAACGTATTCGAGACTTAGACCTGTGGAGGCACTGGAAGTAGAAAGTGATCTGGAACACAGATAATTTAGAAGTATGAATGAGTTTGTTTATGTGACTGCAAATCGTTATTAATATGCATTAGCACTACTTGTACCTTTGTGTATTGGTGAGGGCAATACCCTCGGCTCATGCATATGGGTGTTTGTGAGCGAGAGCACTACCTACAACTCCTTGTGGGTGTGTGGTGAGGGCAATACCCTCGGCTCTTGGTGGTTGTGCGTGTACATGTGCATGAGTATTACCTGCACCTTGGTGTATTGGTGAGGGCAATACCCTCGGTTCATGTACATAGCTGTGTTTGTGAGTGAGCACTACCTACACCCTATGGGTTTACTGGTGAGGGCAATACCCTAGGCTTTGATGTTTTGGTGTGAAATAGTGACTGTGTAAGAAACGTGAGAATATATTTTGAATTCTGATAGGGAGCCCCTTGTTTGAAAACAAAAGGCCTCGGTGTCCATTAAAATATTGGGGTATTGTTTGTTGTTTTTTATGTATTTGTTCAGTACAAAAACCTTTTTGGGAGAATTACTCGACGTTTTAAAAATGTTTTATGGAATCTTAAATATAACATATTGTGAGTAATTGTTTTGAAACTAAATTGAAACCCAATTTGTAATATATACGTAAATTGGAAAGGCCTAATGAAAAAAGAGACTGTGTGGTCAAAAATTAAAATAGACAAAACACAAAGTGGTTGTTGTGACATTTGTGTATACACCCACCCATTCTGGCCAGCAATGATAGAAACTATCAAACTCGCTCTGTTTTTGAAAGGTTTTGTTGATTAATGCTTCCCATCCCGTCCTCTTCCTCCATAGTGCTAGAGGCAGGCAGGTGGAGTTTGGGAGGGAAGCTGTGGTGGTTTAAGAACCGTCACAAGTGCCAGACATGTAGACCGCTCGCACAGCCTGTACACACATGTTTTATATTACATGCTGTATCTGAAACCTAGTTAGATGTTTGCTCCCAAAATAATGGCCTAACAGTGTTGCATTATGGGAACGTTACTTTAAACTGTCGACATGTAGTTTGTCAAAAATAACACTTATTAATGCGCCAATAATACAGTATGGCTATTGTAAATTTTTAGTTTGTGCGTTTATGGTCTCGTCGAAAGCGAGGTCATTAGACAAAGGAATATACAACTGGGAACTTAAAGGAACTGAGGAAGGACTCGGCCATGAACTTTATTAAGGAACCATCGCAGCGTTTGCCTAGAGTGGCTTCGGAAACCATGGTAAACTTAATTCTGGATAGCCTGATCAGGATTCTAACCCGCGTCCTCCTGAATGCGAGTCCAGCATGTTACTGTTGCCCCACTTCGCTCCGTCCCTGATGCATTAATGACGGGAGATGGTTATACGAACCGTCAGGACTCAAACGTTTGATGCTTGTTTATTTAACAGTATGACCTAGGTGACACACAGGGCCTCTAGTCGCAACTGCCTAGGACCACCGCTTTCGTACAGAACGCACAAACATAAAGCTTCGACTGCCGCGATACATGTCCAGGCGCATAAACAATGGTCTTTACAGTACACAGCAGCGACAGCAATACGGTTGCAGGCACGTAAGCAATACCAATACTACATGTAGGATATCTCGCACCGACTGTTGCCAGGAACACATTGTCTGATGTAGCTTTTAAAGCATGGTAATATTAGTTTACAGTAAGTAATAAATATTCTCCGCATTACCTGTGCAGTGGGAACAGCAGCTTACCATACACGCATGTCGGAATCTTTGTGTGCATTTAAAACGAAAATGGTAGATCCTAGGCAGTTGCAACACAGGAACCATGTTTGTTTCGTAGGTCATACTGCTCAATAAACCCTTTATATTTAATCTAGGTACAAAGAGTCCTATATACGAGGGTTATTCGGAAAGTAAGGTCCGAATCGCCGTTGTTAATCGAATGTCGCGCGAACATTGTAACGCGCATGCGTACCGACTCCCGGCATTCCTTGCTCGTCAAACGACGCCATTTGCATTGGTATTGTTTCAGTGTACTGTTTACAGTGTCAGTTCAAATTGTTTAAAACAATTGATCAGCCCGCCGACTGTGAAATACGGTCAGTGATTCGGTTTTTGACAGCAAGGATCGTTTCAGCAGCGGAAGTTCATCGACAGATAAGTTAAGTGTATGGCCCCAATTCGATGAGGGACACCAAAGTGCGTAAGTGGGTGAGAGCTTTCAAGGACGGACGGGAAAATGTCCCGGATGAACCACGATCAGGCCGACCATCAGTGATAACAGAAGATTTGGTCAAAGCAGTGGACGAAAAGATTCGCGAAGACAGGCGATTCACAATTTCAACTTCAGCATTTGAATTTACGAATGTGGGTAGAACAACTTTGCACAAAATTGTCTCTGAAAATTTGCAATTTCACAAATTGTGCGCACGTTGGGTTCCCAGGCTGCTTACTGAGGAACACCAAATGAAAAGAATGGCTTGTGCTTGGGCTCTTGATTTTTTGGGCCGATATCATAAGGGAGGTGATCAATTTTTAGAGAATATTGTCACAGGGGACGAGACGTGGGTTTCTCACATGACCCCGGAGTCTAAACGTCAGTCAATGGAATGGCGTCACCCGACATCACCAGTCAAAGTCAAGGCCAAGCGGACAATCTCAACACGCGAGGCTATAGCAACCGTGTTTTGGGAGTCTTGTTAGTCGAGTTTATGCAGCAAGGGACAACAATCAATGCAGCCGCTTATTGTGCTACCCTGACTAAACTTCGACGTGCAAAATCTGATCAGATCTTTTGGATGGGAACATATTGATCACCCACCATATAGTCCAGACTTGGCGCCGAGCGATTTTCACTTGTTCTGCTATTTTAAGTATTCTTGCCAATTGGTATCACATAATAGATGCAGGGTGTTGAAAATAAAGCCTTACATTCGCCGGAAAAGGATAGGTAAATGATTATGATAACAGATNCTGAGAATAATAATATAGGTCCAAGGCCGAGCAAGCGCCAGCCGGTAGGAGCGGTGATCCGAGAAAGTCAGGAACAGGAAGATAGACATCCCTCAATTCTTGAAGATACGAGAAGAGGGACCTAAATACTCCCAGAGAGACCACCTAACAACCATGACACGCAGGCCTATTGTTGGGGGGGGGGCACTCCCTCGCATAGGAGTGGTCATTCCCCCCTACAATGCGCTGCTAGCTATCACTCGCCCCCGCAGGCCCCAGGTAGTGGCTGTCACCCACGCCCTCGGACCCACGAGGGGAGGAAATGCACTTCCCTTTGGTTGACAGCGACCGGTTGGCGAATGCAAGGTCTCCCCCCCCCCAGACTAACACAAATTAACATAACAAAACATAACACTCAGAACACACAATATAGGAAAATACCGGGCACGGCAATCCACCCACCATCCTACCAATCGAACATAAACAAAGAAAACAAGGAAATGTCTGAAGACCACGGTAATCACGAACATGGGTACCCCGTATGGTTGAGCGGCAGAAATGTCGCCAGCACATAAGCGAGCCGAAGAGAGTGCGGGTAGGCACAGACCGCAAAAGAGCCTTTAGTTAGGCAAGCGCTTCGCCACAGATGACGAGGTGAAAGAAGCAGTTACAGACTGGTTATCCTCACAGGCGGCAGACGTCTATGACTTAAGCATACAAAAGCTTGTAGAACGTTATGACAAATGTTAAAAAAAATATGGACACTATGCAGAAAAATAGAGGAACATGTAAGGAATAAAATAAAAAACGTTTTTGAAAAAAATCTGTGATGGTTTATGTTTTATAAGAAATCGGACCTTACTTCCCGAATAACCCTCGTATATGTCACTTGATTGTGCATAAAGAATCACCTCACGAAGTTTGCCGGTCAAATTCAGCCTCACCCTGAATATGCAGGTAGGGACAGTGACATTTTTCAAAGATTGATTTTTAAAGTGCTTAATTAACTGTGAACAGCATTTAGAATAGAATATAGATTATCCATCAAGGTCGGGATCATCACTGTGACTTATAAGCGAATAGACCATGACTACAGATGAGGTAGACCGATCTCGCTGGCTGCGCACAACCATACACTATAGCTGCGCACCAATATAGACTAACTATGAGGTAGACCGATCTCGCTGGCTGCGCACAACCGCAGGCTAAATATGAGGCAGACCTATCTCGCTGGCTGCGCACCAGTCTCAGTGTCCGAACATTTAACTGCTTTTCTGTCAACACGTCTAGCAAAAAACTGGTTAGTAAACAAGTGCTTCGAGATGCATGTTTAGTGCCTCTAACTAATTTTAGACACAGTTGTATTAAATAAAAATTTATAAAAGTATTTTAATAATTTAAAAATGATTGTCTTTTGAAAATTTAGGCAAACAAACGCGTTCATCACTGTTTACCATGTGACTGACAGCTGTGTTCCTTTGGAGTAGGTCAATGTTGGGTACATGCGCAAAAGACGAAAAAAGCTGCCCACCTTATCTTTTGTCTATAGAATAGACGCAATAATTGTATTTTCGATTCCATTTTAAATGTATTTTTCTCTCTGGGGCTCGCGGTTAAACGGGCGACGGATATAATAGATGTTTTACTGTACTCAATTTTTAGGTGCATGAAAATTGTAATTTTTACATATGATGCATGGCACATGGTTGTCAGAAGTACGGAACTAAGCAGCGCTTCCAGAAGATTCAATTAACATGAACCAACTAGATTTATAAAGGCCCCGAAGGAAATTTCGCATTGCCCACTCAGTCCCTCGACATTCTAAGATGGAATACGAACATTTAACCTCTGTAATTGGCGTTTCTTCTACACAGTTTAAATCCTCTCTGTTTCTTACGTTGGGACGACAAACACAAATAATTTTAACGGTGGTCATCAGTCGGTAGATACCACGCGATAACCAAACTAAAACAGTGCTTCATACAATATTTAAATATGTCCTGTGTCCTATGATAAGTAGAAAAATGAGGAGAATGAAGGTAATAACAACATACAAGAGATCAGCAGATTAGTTTGGGCTATGGAAAGGTCTGGCCAAACTCGAATTCCCGAAACAAAAATCAAAAAAAGAATTTCAACTACTTGAAATATTTTGATGAGGTTTATTTTACCGACTATAAATTTGAATGAATTAAAACATCACGTACTATGTACAGTTTCCGTAAAAAAATATATATATATATTGACAGCTTTCGCTTTCGAATAACGCGTACAGAAACCATAAATCCTGTAAATAAGCAAAAATAATTGTTTTAAAATTTATAAAATGTTAGTATGTAAAACTCTGTAAATAAATTTTAAAAACTTACTTTTAACGAATTTTTTTTGTAAGTTTCCGTTAAAACTGTTAAAACACATTTATCTTCAATATCATACAATTTCAGACAATATTCATTTTTAATTTTACTTTTGTATTGATATTTCCTGATATGGTTCAGTTCTACAATTTCTCGCAAAAAGTTAGCAATTTTTAAACAGGAAATTTTAAACCACATTAACTATGGCTGTATACGATAGTTGCCAGCATTCAATAATTTTGTCAAATCTAACCCCATCAAGGGATGTTTTGGTCGGCCTTTTTACAGCGAAGTCTTGAGAGCCGGCGAGGGTGAAACGAGGTGAAGATGGAGTAGCGGCGAATCGCAAGGTTTGGAAGAAACGGGAGTACACCGAGTAAACCTGCTGGTTGACGGCAACGTCCGCCCCGTTTCCTACGTGTGCAATTACAGGTGACCTCGCCGGGAATCGAGCGCGAACCAAGTTAGAGACGAGTAGTCCGACTACAACGCCACCGCGGCCTCTACCAGATCTTAGATTTAACAAATTTTCACCCTCATGCCGAATGCTTATCAAGGTTGATTCACATGTACGCCGAAAACGCCCATCGGAGAGCGGCCAGAACCCATGATCGCTCATATGCAAGAGTTTTCTGCGTCACCATTTCATTGCTTTATTACAGGACGTTTACGACCACGCTGTTTCTTTCGTTATTTTTAAAAACAAGATTTCGAAAGAAATGAACAATAAACTAGGCATTGTCATAAATCTACTCAACTTTATTTATTCCATTCTTTAAAGAACTTTAACTAAACTTTTTCCGAGATGCAGCATTTTGCTTTATACTTCCAAAAATACTTCCTATAGTGCTACCTGTCCGTTCATTTCCAAACTACATTTGTTTAATACACGTGTTGGATAAAATTAACGTTTACATACACGTATATTCCATAGTAAATGCGTTAAACTTGTCACTATTAAATCAACACACATTGAGTATCAAATAAATTTGTGATATGAAATATGTGAACCAACCGACTTCTGTGAAATACCGGCGCGGTCTGCTTTTCCCGCGAGCATAAATAGAGCTCAACTTTTCGGCGTGGCTCGTGCAGAAAACGAAGACTGTTTCTGATTGACTGCTCAAGCTTTCCGCTGTCTGTTCAGTTTGATTGGCGTACATATGAACGAGGCATTACAGTTTAAATTCTTTCAGCGAAAGAGGCAGTAGGACCGAGACAAAAAAAAAACCTCTAAACTTTGCCTATTTACAAAATTATTAGTACGCCCGGCTCAATGTCGCGGCAACCTCCGAGGCCAATATCGTTGAAGCTTATCGTTGCCCAATGAGGCCGCAGTGGCTGAGCGGTTAGCCTGCTCGCCTCCCACCTAGGCGAATCGGGTTCAATCCCCGGCCGGGTCACTCCCGGAGTGAGAATCGTGCCGAAAGATGCCGCTGGTCGGCGGGTTTTCTCGGCGATCTCCCGTTTTTCTCGCCCTTTCATTCCGGCGCTGCTCCATACTTACCTCGCTTCACTCTCACGGGCTCTCAAGACCTCGATATTAAGAGCAGTCCCAATTTCTTCACTGACTAAGACTTCACTTGGAATTTCCGCAAGCCAGTCCCATGGGCCTTAGCGGGCGTTTCAAGCACTAATAAAATAGGCATCGTCGCGATTCAGTGTGATTCCAAGTAGCCTTATAGATGATGGTTAGATAACGGTGTTACGTTAGGACGTGCGTGAGTGAAGTGAGTGAGAGATTTAGGCGGCTCTTAACAGCGAGGCCTTGAGAGTCAATGAGGGTGATTGAGGTGAGAATTGAGCAGCGCCGGAATGAAAGGGAGGGAAAACTAAAGACCCCCGAGAAGACCCGCCGACCAGCGGCATCGTCCGCCACGATTCCCAGATGCGAAAATCCGGTGTCCCGACCGGGGATTGAACCCGGTTCGCTTTGATGGAAGGCGAGCAGGCTAACCGCTCAGCCACCGCGGCCTCTATTTTTTTTATTAGGAGGACCCGTGTNCCCCCCCCCCCCTCATCCCATCAACAACACAAAAATTCTATTAGCCTACTGGCATACTTAAAAAATATAACAGACACTAATCCACAAATAAGAAACACCGCCATGACAAATATTTTAATATGAAACCTAAGATCCAAGGGTACTAAAACTAATAAATGCAAGGTGGCGCAAGTTGCAGTGGTAGAGTGCGCGTGCACAAAGCATGACGCTTGACCTTGGGAACGGCGGCCTCGCGCTGTCAATATTAGCACGCCGTGTAGCTATTAGCGTCTGGCAATGAATCTTCCAGCAGCAGAAAGGAACACTTCACTTCTCCCGTCACGGCTCCCGCAGTACCCCGATCAGTGCGCGTCAGCGCATCTTCGTGGAGACTTCGCCCGTACCTCGGGACTGCGAGTTACGCAAGTGACGTGCCGTCATTTGCTACCCAAAGAATCCGACAAATACATTGTGTGTTTCTACTGAGGGCTCCAGATCATGAAACTTCCAGCTCTTAAGACTACCACAGGCAAGAGTAAGGTTATCTCCACCCCAACTCCTTTATATAATATATTTATATACAGTACATATATATATATATCGTTTCCGCCGTACGCAGTGTGTTTCCTACTGTCATGGGTAAGAGAGCTATTTAACCGAGTTGCAAAAAGGGATGATCGTCGGCTTTAGGAAGGGGGGAGGGAGCACTTCGGAAACAGCTACGTTTGTTAACTGTTCACGTGTGTCTGTGGTAAAAGTGTACCGACCGTGAGTGGAGGAATGGCACCATTGGGAATAACCGTCGTGGAAACTGCGGAGCTCCACGCGCCATTGATGTCCGAGGTGAACGTCGACTACGACGGTGCGTGAGGGTCAACCGACACGCTACAGTGGAACAGCTCACCGTCCAAATGAACCAGGGGCCATCCAGACACGTGTCTACCGCAACAGTTCAGCGAACTCTTCTGCGAATGGGGCACCAGAGTAGACGGAGGGTGACTGCACCCATGCTAACACAGGTGCATCGACGGAAACGGCTGCAATTTTCTCGACAGTATGGCGACCGGACCGATGCTGTTTGGCGACGGGTAGCCTTCTCCGATGAGTCACGTTTTCAGCTGCATAGAACGGATAGACGTCAGCGCGTCCGGCGAGAAACGTCTGAGAACAGACACCCTGCATCCATTGCTGAACGAACACAAGGCGGTGGGGGCAGTGTTATGGTCTGGGGAATATTCTCGTGGTATTCTCTAGGTCCCATCATCCGTGTGGAAGGCACTCTTGATCTATTTGGTTATGAATCCATCCTCCGAGATCACGTCCACCCGTGCATGATGATTGTCTTTCCTCGGGAGGATGGGATCTTCCAGCACGATAATTCGCCTTGCCGCATGGCTAGAAGTGTCCGCACATGGCTGGAAGAGAACGATCAAGACTTCAAAGTTCTACCCTACCCCACAAACAACCCGATCTCAATCCAATTTAACATTTGTGGGACCACCTCGATCGTCGTGTTTGCCGTCTGTCTCCACCACGCACCCTTAAACAGTTGTGGGACGCACTGCAGACAGCATGGCTCCAGATACCCGTGGATACCCGTAAGCACATGACTGAGTCACTGCCAGCTCGTCTAGCTGCTGCCCGTGCTGCGAAGGGCGGTTACTCTGGATACTAGTAGGTGGTCATAATAATGTGATTCGACTGTGTATGTAATTTATCACAGGAGTAGTTAGAAATAGTATCGTCTGTTTCAACTGGCGTCCTGGCAGGGTCAAGGGGACAAGCCGTCCGCCATCTTGGATGACATCACGAGATACCCTCTTGCTCTGTCATTTCTTGCTGATGTCGGCTAGGTTAGATTACCACTCCCGCTCTGTCATTTTTGGCCAATGACTGCCATCTTGGATGTCTCTACTTCATGTTCTTGCATTATTCATGGGGGTTTTCTCAGAGTCCTCTCGATCCCCTTTATTTTCTCACACTCTCTCATTACTTCCTACCAGATGTCCCCACTTCACACTCTTGCATTCTGTGTGGAGGGTTTTCTCTGTGCTATCCCTCCAGGGTACCCAGGGTATTCTCCATGCTCTCCCTCCTGCATGTGGAGGGTTTCCTCTGTGCTATCCTACCCAGGTCACCACCAGGACACAAGGCTATTTCTTCCAGGTCCCCACCACGATGCCAGGGTTTTTCTCCAGACTATCCCTCCCAGGTCCCACCCAGGACGCCAGGCTATCCCTACCAGTTCTCCAACAGGACGAAAGGGTTTTCTCCGTGCTATCCCTTCAGGCTCCCAGCAAGGATGCCAGTGTTTTCTCTGTGCTATCCCTCCAGGCTCCCAGCCAGAATGCCAGTGATTTCTCCGTGCTATACCTCCAGGCTCCCAGCCAGGATGCGAGGGATTTCTCATGTTATCCCTCCCAGGTCCCCACCATGATGCCCGGTTCTATCCTGTGGGGTTGTCTGTGTTCTCCCAGCATCTTGCCTGGAGAATGTTCGAGTTTATTGCCCCATCATACAACTTCTCTCATCATGCTCTGTCATTTCACCTCGGTTTTCTCATATTCCTTCTGGTCTCCTTTCACCTGACATACTGGCGGGACGAGTCGCATGCTCTGTCATTCCACCTACGCAACATGGAGCGAGGCCTGCCCACTCATGCTAGCCTAGAGTCGCACAACGTTAATGTATCAAGTACACCCTAAGCCCACTTATAAGCATAGTTGGATGTAATTTCCGAACAATAAAGATATAGTCACCAAATTCATATCATAGACATCTCCACCGACAACGAAAAGGGCCGCAGTGTCAAGTAGGCCTTAAGCATACTTATAAAAATGCCCGATGGAGCCACAGTCAGTGTTGCTATCATGCCAATTAGTTCAGTAAGAGCTAGAATGCGTGCTGACATGAGAAAAAATGAATGACCACAAGGTTCAACTGCAAAAATGACCAATACATCAAGTGCGATACACATTGCGTGACTTGTAGAGACTGTGTCCCTTTGCTTGCCATAAAAAAAAAACCATACATTTTAAACCATTAGTCGTGCAAGAGATACATCACTGCTACGCGCTAATACAAACAGATATTTAAAAAAACTGTTATAAAAGCAAATAGTTATAAACATTTAACAACCCATGTATATTGTGCTAACATCAAGCACATTCCATCATGTTAGTAGGAAAAAAAATACTTTTGCGAAGCCGAGAAGAACAGGTGCGATAAGATCAATAATGCTACACACTGATGCAAACAGAAATAAATACAAAACGTAGACGAAAAATAGTTATAAGCACTTACCAACCAGCGCAATTACATATTACACAAGTGTCGGGTGCTGTACGCTGTGTGATAAAACATGATATACAATACCAGACAGTCTTGGTTAGTACAACAATAGCAAACGGCTTCCTTACGAACCGCTGAAATAAAACCATCGCATTCAGAGTACAACCAACACTCGCAACACTAGCAGCAGAACACATCCGACCCGGCCGACTTCGAACGATCAACTAATATCGTGAGAATCATTAAGGCATCACAGGCGGCCGACCGGCAGCATTATGCAGGTCTCGTCAAGCCAAATGGATGGCACACAACACTACAAACACCTACCTTTCTATTTGCAACAGGACGAAGAGATTCTTGACTGTCCACCATGCCTACAATGTTTTAAAGGTAGTGCTACCGTTACAGATACACCACATCCACGGAGCTTGTGCAAAACACATCTGGAACGAGCAGCAGCAGAAGTAAAAGAAAAACAAGGCACCTCCAACACTGAAAGATGAACGAGTGTAAAGAAGTTCAGAGATCGAATTGGCAACTTCGCAGGCTAGACAGCGATCGACCTGATAAGGTAACATATTTCAGTACAGCAGCCATGCTGATGTTTGTACCACACAGCCAGCAGTCCTTTGCTGAGGAAACCCGAGACGGGCAAGGCAAATTAGCATGCAGTGTGAACAGTATACAAGCGAGCATCATGTAAAAACGGATGTAATTTCGTCGACGAGCATGGTGAACAGCAGATCGTTAAGACTACATTCATCTACTACGATAATGTATTCTGCTACAATATGAAGACGGAATCAGTGGTTGAAGAATTACCATTTGTAACACCATTGACAAAAGCAAGGATCCCTGAAGAGTAGCTACAAGTATTACGGTTTCAATTTTATTAGTGCGATCGTGTACTCCACTACAATATGAATATGGGACCAATGGTTGAAGACTTACCAACTGTAACACCGAAAACAGCAAGTTTCCCTGAAGAATCGCTGCAAGCATTACGATATCAATGTTACTATTGTGAAAATACTTTTAGTAAAAGTTGTAATGCGCGCCGACATGAAAGTGGCCATTGCATGTTCAGCCCAGCATACAAAGTGTTCCACTGTGATAACTGCGATGCTGTGTTTACCCGCAGTGATAACCTGTATAGGCATAACAAGAATGAGGCAATGTTTGTCGTTCATCGGGAAGCGGGTGCAAGTATTACGGCAAGACATTCGCTAACCACACCAGTGCCAAATGTCTTGAAGATAGTAACTGTCTATTTGCCATCGTCTACAAGACTTGCCCATGCTGTACGGTATATGCGAATAAGTGTGTCCTGAGGGCCCACAGAAAGAATTGTTCTGCAAAAGCGGTCACAATAAATGTTTTGCTCTAATGAAGAATAAGTTGAACATGTATCAACTATTATTATATAGTCTTATTATGTCAAGTCTGTAAAATAAAGGTAAGGTGTATAAATTACTTCTATGTTATTCACATATCTTAATCCACGCTAATATTAGGTTCCCCTCCATCACTAGGAAAAAAATCTACCAGATTTCGTCTAAGTCTGAAAGAGAATTAACATTTTTTGTATAGTGTCAAGTCTCGAACTCCGGTCCCTACCGACGGCTGCTTGAACAATACACACAAATGCTCAACATCTCTGTTTCTACAGTCAACCACTAGAGTGCACAGCCATCGTCTGCTAGGGTCGCAGTGGTCTTCAGCCATCTTCGTTTCCCTTGTCAACTGTCAGGGGGATGCAAACATCGTTTGTGTTACCGATGGCGGCCGCTAGGAGCATTGGTGTCGACACACATGACCGAATTCCGAAATGCAGCATGCAGAATACCCACCCATGAATGTAGTACTCGCTGCAAGTAGCTCAAAAAATGCCAGACACCACACGAGGTTTCGAAACACCGCTACAGTTTCTTAGTGAACTCTGTATTACGAACTACTTCGTTACTCTTGTACCCGCATGCAAGTCAACGATATTAAACCGGGACAGAAGTCTGTCTAGTCTCCTGAACACTGTGCATTTTTTCTTTTGGTTTATGTTTTTTAATGCAAGTGTATGAACTAGCAACATTGTAAATATTAACTTTTCTAATAATTTAACAGTTTCCATTGGCCGACACATGATTAATGTGATGACGCACATGGCAATATTTATCGCATGTATGGTGGAATAATACACTATGTGCATACAAGTAGATCTTAAGCAGGCCTTTCAAGTGTGTTCAGCTTACCGTGAACAGCATTGAGAAAAAAGCGATAACAACGAAACATACGTTCGAACAAGTAACGTACATTCAACTTATTTGTTTTATTACCGAGAAAATTCCTGAGTAGAAACCATATACGTTCAATACAGTCTTTTAAGTCAGCCGCAATATCAAAACTTGAAGTGTTTCCATCAGTTTATAGTTTTTTACACGCGAAGAAGTACCAGTGGTGGAAAGTACAAAATGCAGGTCTAAAATACAGAGAGAAAGGAGACGCGAGACTCGGTCTCTGAAAGTGCGCGGCACTACAGAATTCATAAATCCTGAAGAAGTTCGTGAAGGACGGTTGGTCATTTATGAAAACTTTTCAAACGAAAAACTATGAGAATTCTATGACTATTTCATATTTTCGTACAACAATAGCTATAGAATTAACACGGTAGATTCTGTTGTGAACTTTGCATAAAAAGACGCAGTAGAGGGTTGAAGCAGCAAAATACTGTAAATGCATATCACAGTAGGACGCTCTATCTTGCCAAGAAAGTGAGGCCGAAAATATCATCACGAGAATCGGGTTTATATCTAGTAATTTTTAAGTGATTTATAAAAAACAAATACAGTACTTCGTGGTAGGCAATATCAAAAGGAACATTCACTCTAAGTTGAATTGTCGATACACCTTCCGAACACACGACCTACTTATTTCATCACCTCCAGGTATATGCAGGATGTCCGCCTGTGTCTACATAAAGAAAATAAAAATCGGCGCCCGCCTGGCACATGGATTACGTGTATGAAATACGAGTTTTAAAAGGCACCCGACTATATTAGAAATATCTTTGCAGCATAATAACTCTAGTTTTATCAAATGTCTACTTTTTTTCTCTATAAAAATCTAATGAGCCAACATTTTAAAATATAAATCTGAAGTGAATGCAACGGCAGGGCTCACAGTTACCTCTCCACGCTGGTATATATTCAGAATAACTGTAACTGGTATATCTACAGTAATTTTGGCTATAGTCTATTCGCAGTATCTTCCCGTTATTTGAATCAAACTTTTGAAAAATCACCCCCACGTTTAACGTATCTGGAAGCTTTGTTTTCATGAGGTAGCCTGAAAGCAGAACTGTAGCAGGGCTTCAGAAAAGTTGGAAGTATCCGTGAATGGACTTTACACGCTTATACAGTATAGCTAAACATGAATATACCCTAGATGCATTAAAACTATATCGAAGAGGGGGAAGGGGAAAGGTGGAGTTGGGGTGATTTTAAAACACCTACTTATGTAAATAATGAGCTACCCATAATAGAAGCCACGTTCTGACAGTTTCAGAGACAGAGCAACAGTTCAATTTTGGCATTTGTTAGTTAATCAGCGCACCACATTCGTGCGCACTCAGCGTAATAATATTTTGCATAAGAACTATACCAATACACCTTTTTTCCCCTAATGTTTTATTTGTATTAATTGTAAATAAAATATTACAATTTATAAGGAACATATACATTAGATTCTCAATTTTAACAAAAAATACGGTAGTTTGATGTCAAAGCAAGTATAAAATGTTTGTGATACGTGAAACATTTAAGACACAACCAAACACGTATATACATGGGGTAATTTTTCAAAGGTTTGATTCAAAAAGTGTGAAGAAATCGCGAATAGACTATACTTTTATATTTTCTATATACGGGATTAGACGCATCAATCGCCCACTAGTAATTGGGTCGTCTGCCAAGTTAACTTATAAGTGTGTGGGGGGAGAAAACCACGCAGGGCTTTCTTTTCTGAAGTGTTCAACTGACCGTGGACACAACGTGGTACTGTATATGGTGGACGGAGTGTATGGGCGGCGTGTCCTCGGACTGGCGCCAGGCCAACAGGGATCGATTGCAGGCGCCAAGTGGACCGCGACCCACGGCAACCGACTACTTCAAGTCTCAACCTCAACCAACCCCTCTACCCATCTTACCAAGACACTTTCAGTCAGAGGATAGCGCCCCATCACACTACACTGAATTACAAGCTATATCGGCGACAGCCCTGCTGAGCACATGCTTTCAGCATTTTGTAACTTCCCGCCACCTGTGAATTTAAAACGCATGCCCGCGACTAGTTCGGTAGATAAAAGCGAAATATTGAATGAACTACTGGTTTGTGACTGAACAATGATCTCGTAAGGATTAACCAACTGGACCGTCCTGAACAATTTTGGAAGAGAGGTTTTCAACATTGGACGTGGTTGGTGACCTTGAGAGACGTAAGTAACACTACATTGTTCTAAAATGGGGTTTTTATCAATATCTTATAAACCATACAAGATAAAGAAAAAATATGACTTTTTGTTTGCTATTTTGTTGCAGAAAATTTCTATCTCTTGCAGTTTTTCTCTACGGCGCATAGGTTTAGAGATATGGCGACTGGAAAGTGTATAGGATTTGTTTGCAAAACCATCATGCCATATTTCCTAAATAATAATACACAGGTAAAATATTTCTGGTACATCTATGTTCCTCTATTTGTTGCCATTAATTTCTATTTGTCATTTTTTTTTTCACTACAAAAAGCATCGCTACCAAGATGCGGCGCAAAATTTACGTTTATGGATTATGGGACTTGAAAGGAGCAAATGATGTGACACGTTGTAATTATTGCACTGCGCACTTGATTATTATATACTAGCTTTGGTACGCAAATTAGGGGGGACGCCCTTCGAACCACCCTGTTTAAAACAGGTTACGCACATCCCCTCATTTTATCTTCAATTTAAGCAATTACGTATGTAGCATGCAATTGAATTTTTGAGGCAAATAACAGTATTACAGCAGTGAGTACAAAATATGACTACCTGCAAGTTTCGATGTACAAACTAGTAAAGGTAGATTTTTCAATATTGGTAGCCATACTGCCGAAAAAAGAAAATGTTTCCTACGTGCGAAATACACAAAACTATTTATTTTTACCAGAGTATAACCTTACGAAAAAAAAACTACTCTTCTAGGCATTATTGCAGCTTACAGCACTACAGCCGTCAACAGTTTTTTTTTTGCAAGGCAAGAATATAAAGAGCCATTTGTTAGTAGTTATGCTGCCATGAAACATACACTGGCAAAGTTAGTATGGATGCTGGAGTGTACCTACGGGAGCAATTTTCACTGACTCGTAGGCTGACATGTGAACGTTCAATAATGTAAGGACAATACAGTACATACAATCACAAATCATACAAGAACAAACTATTTTTGAAAGGAGAACTTGAAAGTGCCGAAAACTAACTTCAATGTACAGATTACAGGATCGCTGCAGGGATTGTCTGACCCTTCCACATACTCGTGACATGTGGCGGATGCTATCAAACACATTAGTGAATCTCGCCAGCAGGTCTACACTGTCGACGGGCATTTTGCACACGAATGTTTAAACAAGTCCCTAAATGAAGACTCGAAAGGCGTCATCTCAGATGAACGCCTGAGTCAGACTATGAAGCCAACTCTACCAATCCAGAGTTCAGGAAATCNGATGCTATCAAACACATTAGTGAATCTCGCCAGCAGGTCTACACTGTCGACGGGCATTTTGCACACGAATGTTTAAAAAAGTCCCTAAATGAAGACTCGAAAAGCGTAATATCAAATGAACGCCTGAGTCAGACTATGAAGCCAACTCTACCAATCCAGAGTTCAGGAAATGCTTTATCCAGTTATGTTTGCAAATATCTGCTAAAATGTGACCGGGCGCCATCATGCTTGAACCACAACTGCATACGCACGTCAAGTGGAACATCCTCCAGCAGCTATGGTATTGAGTGCTCAATTACTAAACAGTAAACACAGCGCTTAGTTGTTAAAGTAAACGCATGGCCAAATGGGGTAATCGTGCACAATACCTGCCCATATGATGCGTGATATTCAAACACATTCTAAACTGTCGCTCAGATCATTAAAACATTACGGAGATTTGTAAATTAGGAATTAAAACTAAGTTTGTTTCACACATACCGCACCAGTTTACTTCATCTGAAGACCACCGATATGTTCTGTGGACGTCTTAACGTCCGCCTGCCAATCTACACCCGTCCACATCACGTGTGTCGAGTGTTGCTCGCCTGTCAGGTGCAATCTTTTAATAGTTACGAACGTTATGCTTCCAATTCCTTGAAAACTTTGGGATTTAAGGTGATAACACAAGACTACGTTTTTTCGTTCATTTTAACGCGCTGATTAATATTCTGTCATTGAAAAACCAATCTAGCTTCAGAATCACGAAAGAGGTGCAATCCCAATTTTTTCCTGTGAAATTTGATAACTACGAGATTTGCAGTGGTTGCAGATATCCGTTCAATCACACACTATCCCGAAGATAATTGCTCCATTATAAATACATTTTGTAATATTTAAATTAAACTTGTATTTCAGCTCTAACTTCAAAGGGCTGTACCACATTTTAGACCACTGTTTTAGAATTATTTTTTCATAAGGGATATGCAGGTGGAGTTCGTCGGTCAAATTCTGACTCATCGTGTATATCGTACTACGCATGCACGAATAGAGATTGCACCGGAAAATAGGACGGATTCTATCTTTGTTGCTAAATTTAAAAAAACCTAAACTATTTTTTAAGTGTTTAAACTCGCTTGGCAAACACTCATGAAGACGTCCGTACGCGTTATGTTGAATACGTAAATTAATCTACGTGTCCCCCCTTTTCCCCAGCCATTTCCATTCACACTTTTTGTACTTACCCATAACAGAGCGACTAGACCCTCCTCATTCCTTTGCCAAGTCATTATGAATTACTGGTCTAGTAGGTCAGCTGAAACGTGTATATATATCTATATCTCTCTATATACCTATATATGTCTCTTTATATCAATATCTCTCTATCTCTATCTCTCATATTTATAATCACCATATTACACCAGCTCATTCTACTGGCAAAGTAAAAACACTGGCTACATTAGAACATCCTGGAAATCTGGATTAAGTTACTAAAATATGGGTATGACAAATGATCTGTGCACAGGAAATCTACATCACGGGCTAGTGTACGTACAGAGTTTCAAATAAAATATAATCTCTCTTCACTGTCTCAGAGATATTCTGCCCCGTTGCGATTCGTACCGTTTGAAAACATTCAGCAAAATATTCAGTGATCTAGTTAAACACCCTTACATTCGTACATCTTGCCCCTTTTCTCTGTCATCAAAATCAAGCAGCAGTCACTACTAACCATTAGAGCAGCCAGACACTTGGTAAAAAAAACACTAATTTCTGGCTTATGCATATTTTATCTTTTTTCGTTTACAATTCAAAACAGTGCTCAACGTTGCATTTTTTTGCTCCTTTGTATGAATCTGTACATGTATTCCGTAACTCCTGCATTCAAATCGCGTCCAGATTTTGGGAAACTATAAGTGTATGAATAGCAGAAATATTTTTAGGTATGGATACCTACACGTTACAGTAAAGCCTCTCAGCGAATAGAGCGACGATCCCACGACATTAGAGTATCAGTTAATAAAAGCATAGTTATAAGGAAAGGAGTGATATATAAACTTTTCTGTTACCTTGCAGGTTATAAATCCCAGTCCCTGACTTTTCCAGGTTAAGGTTTTTCAGATCTCTAGCAATCCTGATGCACAATTGGTGTTTTTTCCTTTATTTAATATACATAAAGACCCAAAGAAAAATTGCGTTGCACTATTCAATATTTAAAAATTTTATATGGCGTTATTATGCATTGGTTGCATACAACCAGCTGGGTTTGTGTGCAGCAGACTAGTGTAAATAGCGTAACTGACTACATGCTCGATTTCTGACACCGTATCCTAGATATTGTTTTAAACTATAACATTTCAGCATTAGGAGTGACAACAGTGCAAAAACTGTGACGGTGTAGGGGGGTGGGGGGGAAGTTAATAAATTACCCCTCCCTAAATTTAGGAAAGGACCCCTGAACACGAGTAAATGAGCACTTAAAACGGTTTTGTTCACCAATTTGCGTTGATTTATTTGATAAAATCTCCAATGAATTGTTGTAACTTAAGATAATTCTTTACTTCTTGTAGGTTGACTTTTCTCTATCCTGTATGCAGCATTCAGGTCATTTAGATTTTGATTGCACCAAAAAGAAATTTATAAGAGAAGCAAATATATATTAAGAGCAGCTCCTGAAGGCTTGCTCCCCCCTCCCCCTCCCAAGAAGATGATATTTCGCCACTAAGTGACATCAAGTATCGGCGCGATACAATAAAAGATGCACAGTATTCAAATGTATGAGAGAACGCGGCTTAGAAACTAGCAGAAGTTAGCACGGTACCATGGCATGCTTACGTAGAAAGTGTTCATCGTGCAGGCATGAGCGGGACTCCGCCGAAGTTGAGCGCTATACTGCCGGAAGTGCGATAACGGAAGTGTCATGGGGGGGGGGACACTCCCCCACAAGGCCGCGGACATGCCGCGCCACACATACTGGCGGCGCTGGTCACCCTGCCCCCTTCGCTTNATGCCACGCCACACATACTGGCGGCGCTGGTCACCCTGCCCCCTTCGCTTAGCTTATCCATATCAAATTTTTGCACTTTTGAAAGCCCTCTCATTTGGAATATTAGTCAATAAATGTAGTTTATTGCAGCCTTAGACTAACTTCCTAGTGCGGTGGAATATACACACTGTGTATTACTTACATGACAATATTTATTTAAAAAGGTGGTTAAAGAAAAAAAATGGCTGAAAGAAAAAAGTAACTTAGGGCCTCAAAAGCTTTACCGTGGACAGCCTGTAGGCTAGTAATTGTCTACACACGAGGAAAATATGGTGTAATGTTCTAGGCCACCAGCATTTGTATTACCACCTACCAGTTTTAAAAATGATAGTTCCGTTCCACACGCTCAAAAAGCAGTAACAGTGATATCGATTACTTAACCACACATACCCGCGCTCCNAATGATAGTTCCGTTCCACACGCTCAAAAAGCAGTAACAGTGATATCGATTACTTAACCACACATACCCGCGCTCCTCCTAACCCCCCCTCCCTTTTTTTAACGACACAAACACACACAATAAATGTATTTTCTACAGAAATGAAATTCAAATTTCAATGTAAAATTTAGATTTTGCACAGCACCGTTCAGGGTCGGCGGTCTGTGCCCCTCGCTCCCCCGGACAAAGCGACGCAGGTGTCATTCTATGGACGGATTGATAGTAAAGCAATGAACACATGTTTTCTTTCGAGCAACGTCACTCTGCGGAATGCCATATCTTGGTGTACGCATAAGAGCGTAATAATCCGGACAGAATTAGCGCAGCTATAAATACATCTCCCTCACTCCGCCGAAGGAAGTTCTGGTAGCGAGTTGTGGACCGTGGTGTTCCCGATTGTCCAACAACCAACAGCTGTTACTTGTAGGGCGGATACAGCGATCTGTGTCCTAGAGTGAACTGATCGGGGTGCTCCCGTCTATGCGAGAGCTGCGGTGTCTGATCCAACCAGGAGATGGAACGTTCGTGAAAGACTGACGCAATACACACACTGATCTAGTCTCTTGGACTGCATTTTTTTGTTTCGATTCTTTAGATTACTACTGCAGCAAGACGGCGAGTAACTAAATGTTTCTTGTTCGTTGCTTTTGCACTCAAGACTGTAACAATATGGTAGACTAGTGTACTGCATAAGACGAAGTTAGTGTATATTATATTTATCGTGATAGTAACAAAATCAGGAAAGTTAAATGTAGCCATAGGCACTGACTGCGAGGGTGCTTTACATATTGAATATTCCCCAAGAGATTTTCCGGGGTGCTCAGCACCCTCAATATTTCAGCCCTCTAAGCCTTTAGTATTACGTCGCTAGTTCTATTCTGGATAAAGGATTGCTCTGCGAGCAGTGTTTTCTAGCGTAGTAACAGGCAGGTGCTGCCATTCACCAAACTACTTGGCGACTTATAAGCTCATGTCCCCCTGCAGTCTACAGTGAGTACCGTGCAGGAAAAAAATGGCACAGTCGGCAGAGCAGTTTTCGGGGTTATGGAACACAGCAGCAAGCCGGCTAGAATTATTACCTAGCTCTCAGGTGCAAAAACATCCACCTCTCAAGTCATGTCGTGCAATTGTTTTTACGCCGCCCGCATACGCAGAGAAAGGCCAAAGGTGACAAAACCTCCTGATTTACAGCGAGCTCCAAATGACTGTGGCTCAATCCAGAGTCACGTCGTGAGTGGGTTCCTCTCCACGCAAGCGTGACGCCCTAGCGACCACGGTATGTCCACAATGTAGGTCGAGGAGACCAAAGTTTCCCCACGTGCTACAAAGAAATGAGGGGCTCGGATCGACTGTAGGGGANCACAATGTAGGTCGAGGAGACCAAAGTTTCCCCACGTGCTACAAAGAAATGAGGGGCTCGGATCGACTGTAGGGGAAGTGCTATCTTAACACATTTTAGCATTTCTTCAGACACCGGCTCTAGACTCCCAGTTGCTGTGAGTATGTGCACACAGCCGTAAAGTTGAGTTTTACATTGCGGCGCAAGATATTATGCCTAAAAACTACCGCTTTANGTAAAGTTGAGTTTTACATTGCGGCGCAAGATATTATGCCTAAAAACTACCGCTTTAACATAAGAATAGTTCAAACCCAGTTTTTGGACTGTCGGTTCTTGTCTTTCCTGCAATGGCTTACAATGATAGGCTGTTCACGATAAAGTGAGCATTTTTTATTTAAAGTCTTACATTGAATCTACTTTTCTTCTCATTTTGAATCCATCTGCCAAATGTGTAATTAATACTGCCATGTAGAGTCTTCCAAGTGAAACCGTGAAACTCTCACGAAAGTAAACGTGTTAATATGCAAATTTATGCTCTACTGTGTATAAAACCAACATTGACATCATTAGTCGTGAATTTAAACATTACATTCGCATTACGTAAAAGTCTTAACACAGGATTCATTAAATCGCTGCCAACTTAACTAGGAGCATGCGTGCCAATGTGTAGTGTAGCATATATGTAGTTATGAGTAGTGATATTTTTCTAGGGTTAATTTCAAAAGTTAATACTATACCGTTCACAGCTCTTACCTTTAAATTTCAATTAACATGTTCCACGTTAATTTATGCCCCACACCATCTTAATACGAGCCATCACCCCTGTAAAAAAAGTCAAAAGTACGCGTGCGCAACTTTGGCGTGCTATGGAAACGGGGAAAGTAAAGGCGGAGAATTGACATAAATTAGGTACTTGGTTGACCACATGACTGCGCCACAGGCAAACGGAAGCGATTGATCTACATTGGAAACGAACTCAAAAACGCGGAGAAAACTTATACGCCTTCGTCTTTCTAGAGTATTTATTATATTGGTAAAACTGTAAAGGTTTACCTGGGATGCCAATTATTCACTCCATCATAATCTTGTGTTGAGCTGCGATCCAACAGAACAATTCACGTTAGATTTGGTTTCATCAAGTACGAATATAAAAAATTTGACCGACACACACACACACACACACATTCGCGTCTACGTGAAATGGAGTACCGTAAAATGAGAGCAGAGGGTAATTTTTTTTGGAGGGGGGAGGGGGAGGGAAGAGAAACCTGCACTTTAATTCAGTGCCCATGTGCGGGAAACTGCCACTTCAGAGGAACTTCCCACCCACAGACGGAACATTAGTATATTGGTCATGCGAGTTGCGCAGTAGCACTATCAAAAACAATGCGGATAGGATTTGAGGTTACAACACTTTACGCAAGTAGGTGTTTTGAGATATTTGTACACTTCCTCTAACCTATAGTTTTAATGCAATTAGAATCTATTTTACTTACCGTAGTCAATTTAATTCGTTCATTTAATAGGNCCTCTAACCTATAGTTTTAATGCAATTAGAATCTATTTTACTTACCGTAGTCAATTTAATTCGTTCATTTAATAGGGCGTGTATTTTGAAAATTCAAACGTGATTGTCTGTCTCCCGAACTAGTGGAAAATTTTTTGACAGTTCTAAAAGTAGTCTTCCGTATAGTTACAATAGCAAAATATTATCTGTTGACGTACTGGACAAGCTTACGATCGGCTGAGTGTTAGTGTGTAAACATCATCATCCCTGGCGGGGGAGACACAGATGTATCCATGGAAACAGTTGTAAACAAGGAAGCCTTTACAACTGTAAAAAAAAATGCACTTGTTCGTGAGACAGACTATAATAACACGCTCATCACCGTTAACCACGTGACGACAGTTGTATGGCGAAGTGCATAGCTAAGGGACACACGCGGAAGACGAAAATCTGTCTACCTCATCTTTGTTACACGGTCCAGCCCAGCGTGCATGGTCGGGCGACTGGAAGCCGAGGGGGCCACTGCCGGACACGATACATGGTTTTTCTGGGTTGGAATCACGACGACGGCACCGAGTGGCTGGAAGGCATCACCGCAACGAGGCGCTCTAAAACCCCGCCGCGGCGACCCGCGACCGCAGGTTTCACAAGCGCGCCCGCCGTCGGTCGGGAGAGCCGACAATCGCCACGGCCCGCTCGAAAACATCGCCGTGCGTCGAAGGCCCAGCGAATCACGCAACTAACGTCGTGAATAACAGCCGAGTTGCATAATGCTCTTNACATCGCCGTGCGTCGAAGGCCCAGCGAATCACGCAACTAACGTCGTGAATAACAGCCGAGTTGCATAATGCTCTTATAGTGTATTCGCGATATCCTCACACATTTTTAATCAGACCTCTGAGAAATCCCCCTCCACCACCTATGTAGGACGAGTTTGGTTGTTTCATAAGTATCTCGTGTACCGCAAGCAAATATGCGGTTAGCAATTTTTGTAGATTTACGGAAACCTTCACAGAGGCGTANTAAGTATCTCGTGTACCGCAAGCAAATATGCGGTTAGCAATTTTTGTAGATTTACGGAAACCTTCACAGAGGCGTAGAATTAATTTTCGGAAAGGCACTTCGTAATGACGAATAACGGAAATGAGCTCCGTATATATAAAATACGGAAGATCTTAGTGTTCTTACGGCTTCGATTTTAAGACACGAACAATGCCGATGATACCTGAAGCGTATAAAATCCCACCTTCACAATACTACTTCGTGTAAAATAGTAGTAGTAGTAGGTGAGTGCGAATCACTTATGGAGTGCCAATTCAATGATTCTTGTTAAAATTACGCTACAGGACAAAACCTTCTGTATACACAGTGAAACACGCACATAACGAAAATACAACAATATATTCGTAACCTGGTTTTATAAACCTCAAATATATCAAGCGCTCTAACACGACTTGAAACTAAGACAGGTGCGTTCGTCACTTTCTTGTAAAATCTATATTTACAAAATACTTCTTGTAAATGTGTGGTAGATGAGTGGATATGTTGGGTTGCCAAAATGTAGTCGTTTTTATACACAGTGAATCACATACATAACGAAAGTAAACTTTTTTTTTCTCTCTTTTTATAAAGAGCATATTAAGAAAAAAAGCCTTGCAAGTTTGTGGACACATTCCGTGAATTCACGGAGATTTATGTGAAACTAGCAAACCAGCCCGGCTTTGCCCGGGTACAATTGGGTTTTACAGTGATATACATTAATAAATAAATTGAAAAAAAAAAATAATAATAATTTACGTGAAAACAGAATTATAAAATTATACTATGTTGGCCTAGGTTTTTAACTGATTACGGCAACCCAAAAGGAAAGAAATATTTTTTTACCCAAAAGCCAATAAGTAGGGTATTGTTTTTTGTGTGTATCTGTGCAACTATCGCGTAGTTACCACATTTCCGCTTTCCAGCGTCGATGTATGGAAATCAAAACGTGAGTTTCATAAAGTTGTAGCTTTAGAAATAAGTGTACCTAGATACTACTTTTTGCGCTTGGCTGAGGGATCTTAATCTATCACCAAAGTTAAGCAACGTTCCCAGCGGCACACATTTGGATGGGTGACCGTTTAGTGGCATAATAACATCTGAGCGCTTCCGGGCTTCGGAGAGCACGTTAAATATTCGGTCCCAGTTGTTATCGATTGATAGCAGTCGTTAAGCCATTTCAGAGATCCTTGGGCGGCCTGATAAACTCTGAAATATTTCGGTCATGTTCCCAGCTGTTGCAGAATTACGTTTTGTTGTTATTCCACAGGAACAGTACAATTTTCCGGGATAAAAAGTATTATATGTCCTATTCCAGGACCTTAAGTACCTACATACTAAATTTCATCAAAATCTGTTCAGCCGTTATGGAGCTGAGTGGTAACAGTGTACTTCTGTTATAGGCTGTTCACAGTAAAGTGAGCACTTTTGAGGCCGTAGTTACTTTTTCCTTTCAGCCATAATAAATCCTTTAAACACATTTAAAAATAAATATTGCCATGTGAGTAATAAACGCAGTGTGTATATTCCACAGCACTAAGCAATTAAAAACAACTGCAGGTTTTTGGTTAATCATCACCTGCGTTTTGTTTACTCTTATTCTTTTAGAGCAAAATGAACTTCATCGATTATTCTATATCATTGTATAAATTAGCAAGGCTAAAATAAGGCGAACAATTTTTTTCCGGCATATTAAGTGCGCGAGAACGCACGGACTACTTTCTTTTTTTATTTGTCATATTAATGTCGTCTTTGTGCAGAACGTTAATTGAAAGGGAATGCAAGAGGGTAAGCTTAGAAAACCAATCCAAACTACACGACAAACATATCCATGGCTTACCAGGGATTCAAATACTAAACGTTGTGATCCACCAGTTAACTCAACCTCGGCCAGGAAAGCTCGCGAAACAAAAATTGTTCCACACTATCTTTACGCGCGACCGCTTCGCCTCCAAGTAGACATTTTCATTGTATATTTTTAATTCATTATATAAGTAAGCGACTGTAGGCAGTATAAAGACGGCGATTAAAACTGATAATTAAAATTAGCATAGAATTTGCTCTCGCNTAAGTAAGCGACTGTAGGCAGTATAAAGACGGCGATTAAAACTGATAATTAAAATTAGCATAGAATTTGCTCTCGCCGATAAAAAAAAAAACAATACATGCTAATAGCGATACGTGGTGGAACAAACATTTCGCCGCATTTACAGCATCGCACAGCCTATTTTAAGAATCAAAGTGCAGTATGGAAGGTTGCAAGACTGCTACGGTAAAATTTATTTGTATGCAATTCATATCGTAATGTCCTCCTGTAACTTGTATATAAGTATTTCTTGCAGATAACTGATGGCAAGCACAAGATANTAAGTAAGCGACTGTAGGCAGTATAAAGACGGCGATTAAAACTGATAATTAAAATTAGCATAGAATTTGCTCTCGCGGATAAAAAAAAAAAAACAATACATGCTAATAGCGATACGTGGTGGAACAAACATTTCGCCGCATTTACAGCATCGCACAGCCTATTTTAAGAATCAAAGTGCAGTATGGAAGGTTGCAAGACTGCTACGGTAAAATTTATTTGTATGTNTTGCAAGACTGCTACGGTAAAATTTATTTGTATGTAATTCATATCGTAATGTCCTCCTGTAACTTGTATATAAGTATTTCTTGCAGATAACTGATGGCAAGCACAAGATATAAACGCAGACGTAGCTTCCGAATTTATTTTGTTTCGCACTACATGCAATTTTACTCTGCGATTTAAACCGATAATATAGCCATCCCAGAAAATTTCGTATTAACGCTAATACTACCTAGCGAATCGGTGCAATTCAACGAAAATTAGTTCCAGTGGCAGTGAAATTCATTGCAAATTAATACAAATCATTGTTAAGTTAGTAAAATTATATTAATAAAAATGTATTGAATGAAACAGTTGTCAGTTGTTAGTGCTGGTTAATATGTTTACAGCTTTGTTAGTAATTTTAACGCGTTTTTCCACTTTTTCACCTTCTTGGAACTGGAATGGGTCAAAAAGCAGAAGGTATAACTCTCAACTTTTAACGCTCCAAGATTACATATCCTTTCTGATAGAAACTCCCCTTAATTCGTCTCTGTACGTCATTATTCTAAGTCCTGGTTGGTTTCTGCGGTTGTCCGTGCTAATATGAAGGGTGCCGCCTGTCAAGGTGCCCAAATAGAGAGCAGAGCTTCAGTTTTAAATAAAATATGTTCTGTATTTTCGAGCGGTGTCTACTTCCGAGTACTAGATTCCGTTTTATATTTCCATCCCTATTGTGTACATTTTAAAAGCGAAAAAGGGCAAATACGAGTTTCTTCACGATCATTTTTAAGAATGAAATTTGACACGGGCTGCTTAATATAGAACAGGAATAAACAGCACAACTCTGCCTTCATAATGACACCATAGAAAGAGGGTCACCACTTAAAGTTCTGTCCACGCGAGTTGACGAAAATACTGCACGCTAGTTCAGTGTGTTGCGGGTGAAGGCAGAACGACATTCGCTGCGGGCGCTATGCCATCCTTAGCGCCCTCACGCTTCTAGGCATCGGACATCGTACACGCAAAATATGTCCAGCCACACGACGCCCTCAAGTCCACTTGACATTTTTCCCCCTGGAAATGCTCGAGCGGGGCGCTGTAGCAACTATGATGGGAAGAGAAGGGTAATGGGCGAGGTGGGGAAGAATTGTGAAAGTGCCACTGCATACGAGGCTCGACTGCTCGTCCACTGCTAGCCGGAGGGACACAGACAAGTTGAGTAATGCGTTTCTAGGCCTGTGAACTACTTTTAATTTAATTTCCGAGAGTAAGCGGTACGGAAGTAGGTGTCCCTTACGGCGGTGCAAGCAGGTTTCAATTCTCGGTAGATACTTGACGCTAATAACGTTTGCACACGCCGTACTCTATATAATGGAATTGTGATGGCACAGTTCCACGCAACGTGGGTTTTTCATTCTCAAATGGGATTAGGAGGGTAATCTGAAAGTGAAGGCACTGAGAACGCCACGGTCCGTTTGTAGTAAACAGAGTGCGTGGTCAGACTAAGACAGGAAATATGATGGACGCGTTTTGGCCTACAAAGTGTTTTGCGATACAATTTTAGGCTGTAAGATGCGAGGTCGTTTCCTCCCCCAGTAAGCTTACAGGAGTAACAAAGGGTTTCTACAACCATTAGAGCCGAAGAGCACCATTAGAGCCGAAGAGCACCATTAGAGCCGAAGAGCACCATCTGCCATTTCTTATCGAAGATTGCTTAGTTGATTTTACAATCGAAACATTTATTGTAAGCTAATGCGATATACGGAAAGGTGTAAATTAACGTTAACATTGCTCATTTATTCCCACCCCTCGTATGTGAATCTGAGCAGTTTTGCTACTTTGACTTAAATTAAATATTGTGAAAGTTTTTCTTTATGGCAGCTTAAGTCAGTCAGCGAAATTTAAATCAGTCTCTCACCTACACTACTGAAAACATTTCGATGCAACTAAAGGGAAGAATCGGCAAAAATTATACGAATTTCTGTAAATTTATCGACTTCTCATTTACTTCATTAAATTTACGGAAATAATAGCACACCTTCAAGGAAGGGTATCCACTATCTTTACATTTTCCGTACATATACCGAATTTTCTGTCGATTTGCAAAATAAATTCATTATTTTTGTATACTCTTTTATCGTATTCGTTTATGAAATTATACAAATCATAAATTAACGTAAAAATTAGTGTCCTCTGTGGAGCTCTGAACAAGAGCAAAAATAATCTAGACAAGTTTTTGCCTATTTTTAACTCCTACATTATTGTTACATCCACATATACAAAGTTAGCGAAAAGGAAAGTATTTACGGACTGTTTACTCTTAACAGATTATCAGTTACTCGTTTTGTTACTAATTTTTAAGTGCTGCTGTCTGTTACAGCATCTAAGATAGACCATATTAAATTTTTTAAATATTTTTAATTACGTGCAAATGGCGTGAATGCCCTAATTGTCGCACTAACAATCATTTTACGATTGTATCTGCCGACGAACGCTTCGTATTGCTTCGGCAACATCCGCGACTTGTTAAGGCTCCGTTAGTTATTATGGACTTCTTTTTCTCATAGTAACGGCATATTTGCACATTAAACACCGTTAATTAGCGGAAAATTTGAACAGTGTACACTGAGCAGGACAGTATTTTTTTAAGTGCTGTACTTGTAACGTATGACAGAGGGAACGCCTCTCCAAAACACCGGGACCTCTTTAATATTGCAAGAGAAAATACAATTCTCAAATGCTTTGCTAAGCTCCAAATACTTTTGTCACCATACCTACATACATTAAAAATTAAAATTTTATTCATTGGCAAGCAACATTACAATACACACCCTTGCTCAACGAGTCTTGGAACGTCCACAAAACAAACCTTGGATCACAGCAGATAAGTGCATAAAGGCGAAATCTTTGATATAGTCTATTCGCGGTTTCTTCACACCTTTAGATTTAAACCTTTGAAAAATCACCCCATGTGTCACGTATTTGGTTATTTTCTAAATATGCAATGTATCACAAGCGTTTTATACCTCCGCTAACATCGAAGTATCTTATTTTTCGTTGAATTGAAGTTTTGCCTGTATTTTATTTATAATTAATAATATTTCATTTATAATAAATATGAATAAAATCAGTGAGAAAGCATGTGTGGTGGTAGCGCCTAGAAAGAAATAGTTTTCACCCAAAATATCATTACAACTGAGTGCGCACGAATTCGGTGCGTCGTTCTTTGGTGTAGTTTTCTAGACTTGGTTATGCTTAGTTTCCACGAGGCGGAGGAATATCCTGGAAGTAGAACTTTAGCAGGGCTTCAGAAAAGTGTGAAGTAACCGTGAATGGATTATACGGACGCACCCCTCCGTTGATAGGCCACGCGAGGCTCTGGGAATGGGCCCCGTACCTGACTGACTACTGTGTTCTGTGAAAGATTCTCCTACTGGCTGGGCTACCGACTGGTGAAAAAGTTTCCAGGCGCTGATTGGCAGACGGTGTTCCGGCATGTTGCAGACGGGTGCTGGCGTTTTCGGCTGGGGTTCGCGGTATAAGCACCTGTTTCACCCCTGTGCCTGGATTGGATGGACAACACGGCCACGGTTGCGCATCACCGACCAGATATTGCACCTCAACCTTGTGCGGCGACAGCGCATTATTCACGACTGGGAGTTGCGACAAGATTCGTCGTGATCCGCCAACCCGCGCGCGGGAGTTCCCCCAAGGCCGCATCGGCTGATGCACGGACTGGAAAAGCCACGGAGGATATCCGATTCCCTGAAGGCAGAGAGCGAAGTGGCCCGTTTATTTCTGTCGCTGCAATGATCGCAAATGTACCACCATGTCGCATTACCACAGTTAAACAGTGACAATGGCGCACCTAACATACCGGATTCCAGCCTTCGAGAGATTCAAAATCTAGATTCATCAAACCTTTGCTAGAAATTACTTCGACCACCCCACTCCCCTCCAAATCACCACATACTCGTTTTTGAGAACTTATATGCATACTGTGAACACGTCTACTAAGCCAAATGTTAATCAACAAAATACAAACAAATTACAGAGGGCAAGAGTTTTGATTAATACCTTTTAATAATGCTTTATAACACTTAACCGCTCTTAATAATTCGCTGCCAACATTAATGTAAACAGTAACTAGCATTAGCTAGACAAAATTGTGGGTGTGGGAAGTTTTTAAATATTTCGCAAGCTGTCAATTAATGGCGAACCAGCGACAGAAATAAGGCGCGTCCAATGCGCACAAGGCAGGATGATACAGGATCGGAGTTTGCCACTGCCTTCCGCGGGATGAAAGCAGAAGGAACACACCCAGTTCTTAAACTGCAGAAGACTATTTGCAACACCGGAATTCAAACCTGAAACTGACAGAGTATCGAAAATTCACAGGAAATTAGCGAATCATCATTGCACTATCAGGGAGTGGGAGTTTTGGTGCGGTTATGGTGAGTAAGTACAGCAGTCTTCATTTCTTATGAAAAAATGAAGGGCATGTTTAATTATGGGTTTTCGTCCCGTAGTAGGTGACGCCTCCGGAAACGCCTCTATCGAACGTTACAACCAAAAACAGTGATGTGATGTGATGCCCGATACAAACGTGCTGCTTACCTACTGTTTCTATTAACTTGTCCGTACATAAACACACTATACGCAACTTTCGCGGCATTTTACTCAATTTAACTGACTGATCAAGTGCACGCGTCCGCCTGTAAATACAGACTGCAGTCTACCCTGACTGGTGAGGCAGGACCCACCAAGCCAATACACCACCTGCCATCTACCGTTCAGTAGTGAAGTACATATACGCTCCCCATCCCTTGTGCTGCACAACGCTGCCTATGTGACATGTTGGCCGACTCATGGCAGTGGAGTTAGCATGCTGTAGCTGCCACCTTCCAGGCACAGAGTTCGATTCCCGGCTCGGACAAGAAATTTTGTACTGGTTTGCAGGTTTCAAGGTAATGTTAGTACTTCACCTTATGACAAACTTAGTACATTCTTACACAACGCCCCAACCGTTGTCGTATTCTACTGTAATAGCCATTTCAATACTGTTTTGGTTATAAAGTTCGACGAAGGCGTTTAAATATCGGGATTCCCTATCTCAAATAGAGGCTGGTGCATCTTTATCATCCCTGAAAGTTTGTAACATCTCTCCGGATCCATACTGTATAAACTCGCATGTGAGGTACATTTGCTGAAATTATGGTCGCCGTTACACATGGGGTTTTTAGTTGCGCGATCAGCGTGCCCGATTCGTATTCGAGAGGTCGCTAGTCCGATACCAATTAACTTTTAACAGGGACCGATTTCCCACGTAATATTTTGTGCCCATTCCAGGTAAATGTTAATATAATTCGTCACTGCGAGCACAATTTAATTTCCTTATACCTTAATGAACCGATTAGCTAATATGCATGTATAAATATTTCTTTTTTTAAAGTTGTGAGAAAGCCTCTAAAGTGGTTAATCGTACGGCAAAAGAGGGCCATGTTCTCCGGCAATTCTGGTAATTGTTTGTCCAGGTAACCAAGTGCTCCCTTTGCTACGTAAATTGGCCGACAAGTATAACATACTTCTCTCCAAGCACCCATGTACTTACACGATTGGAATTTTCGCTATTTAAATTAACTATAACCAAAACAAAGAAACACTTTGCGTATGGTTCTTAAGTAAAACTGTCATCTCTTCCACGAAACAAATTGACGTCTTTTCTTGCACGGAGACAATTGACGCCTCTACTACTCCGCCAAATGATTTATGCAGCAGGAGAGGTGTGGGCCTGAGCGCTAGNCGGCTGGGAGTCACTTATGAAAAAGTGTAACGCTCGGTAACGTTACGATGAGTCACCGAACGAGAGAGAGGCCCGCCGAATGCCTTGCGTCTCTCTCCCACTCAACTATGATCGGTCTGCCGCGCGCGCAGCACTACGTTGTCACGTAAAATCTTCGCCCGTAAAACCGACTTTACAGGCAACCATTTTTTAAAGTTGTGAGAAAGCCTCTAAAGTGGTTAATCGTACGGCAAAAGAGGGCCATGTTCTCCGGCAATTCTAGTAATTGTTTGTCCAGGTAACCAAGTGCTCCCTTTGCTACGTAAATTGGCCGACAAGTATAACATACTTCTCTCCAAGCACCCATGTACTTACACGATTGGAATTTTCGCTATTTAAATTAACTATAACCAAAACAAAGAAACACTTTGCGTATGGTTCTTAAGTAAAACTGTCATCTCTTCCACGAAACAAATTGACGTCTTTTCTTGCACGGAGACAATTGACGCCTCTACTACTCCGCCAAATGATTTATGCAGCCGGAGAGGTGTGGGCCTGAGCGCTAGCATAGCATTAAAAGGGAACCATGAACTCAGAGTAGGGGGAAATATATTAGCGTTATTAAGGTTACTTCTACTAAGGTTAGGAACAAAACAAGATTTGGCATAGGGAAAATTTCCGCCCCTAGGTGCGCAGTGTTTCAAAGAAATCACTTTTAATTAAAATCTTAAGCTACGTAAATAATAAAAGAGAAAGGTTTTACTTAGTTACGACGTTATTTTATATTTGATTTCGGATTATTACAAGTATTTTGTTTTTCAACATAGAAAATAAGAGAAAATACAATACACATGCGACACTGGCGCGTAACTACTGGCGAAGAATTTTAGATGCCAAACTAAAAACATTGAGCTTCCCAACTTGAGTACAATACACCATAGCGTTAGCCATCTACGCGAGTGCTGCCCACAATGAAAAACTTAGGCAGTAACACAGAACCTGTATTTGAGCCAAGGCGATGAAAAAAGAAAACTAGAAAAATCAATCCCAAAATATTAATTTTAGTAGTCAATCAAAGAGGAGCATACATTTATATGAACACGTGTTAAGATTTTTATTTCAAATGACATACATTCCAGACTTATTTATGTTGGCTTGCTACTAAAAACAACTGTCCAGTGCAGAAATACTATTAAATGAAACCTGCACTGATTTCAAATAACGCAATTTAAAGTGCCTTTCTACTGGCCGAACTTGGGCAGTAGGATCGTTATTGCGTCATTTAAAATTTTGGAGCTGACAGCTCACTTCTTACTGCACAATACTTTTTTCATTGTGTAAACCTCTTAACACTGTGCCACGAATTTGTCACGTTTATACTGGCCACTTGCAGCCGAGCATAGACCCCTTTCCTAAGGGTAAAGTAACTAAGGAAGGAAGGAAGAAAGTAAGGTAGAAGGAAGAGAGTTAGAGAGGGCGGGAAGAGACTGTGTGACCACCTGTAGTTCTCATAATTTTTTTCCGGATGCTTGCATGTCTCGGTCGAGCAATATCAGTGAGCTGTGTCGGCACGAGCCATGCCGGTGGAAGATTGACCAGCACGCATGACACGGCACGTGAGCGACCTTGAGGCTAGCAGGCAGTGGGTAGTGCATCGCTGCAAGCCGCCGGCCGCACTGCAGGCAAGCCACCGAGCGCGAGGCTTGAACAAGACCACCCCGCAACCCCCACGGCCAAATGAGTTCGGGGCGACCTTGGCGGTTCCCTCAGCTGGTCGTGTCGTCACTGACCAACCTCGAGACGCCGGGCACGTGACCCGCGCGTTGCCCAACACCCCGACACATCCTGGAACCAAGTCACACGCCTCGGCTTAGCGCCCCTCCGAACCCACACCAGTTGGCCAGATACGGCGCGGATTTTCGGCGTCTGGCGATAACGTCGCGTCGTCTGGTCTACTATAGTCCATTCACAGTAAAGTAGCACTTTCTGAAGCCCTCTCGTGTGGAATAATAGTCAAATATGTTTTATTGGAGCCTTAGGCCCGGCACACACGTTCCGGTATACCGGTGAGGTTTACCTGTACAGGTAAACC